>CM070036.1:114400723-114422055 GCA_036250615.1 Ptychadena robeensis
AAAAATCGATTGAATTTAATCGATCGGCGCTAAAATCGGGGTGTCTATGGGGGCCTTAAAACTTTGTGACACCTCAACACACACCAGTTTCCCTTTTCTTTCCCTTCACAACAGAACATATATTCCGATAAGATTCTTATCTCCACCTCATTCTATTATACCCAATCTACTAATGCATGAGGCCAGGGAGACACTGCCACTGCAATCTCTCAGAGATTTGTCTGTTTGTTGACAATTATCTCATTATAACCAGATCAAGATAAAAGCCAACAACTTGTTTAATCTCTCTGTAGGAAACAGATTAACATCATTATTAGGCCGACAGCCACGGAGTTCTGTTGAATTTGTAGCTGGGAATGATTTTTTCAAATGATTTCTCCAAGTGATAGGAGCGTGAATACGGCCTGTACTCACAAAATGTCATTCTTTTCTATAGAGAGGGAAATACAGCGCAATCCTTCTTTTGGCAATTCATCAAAAGCAGAAAGTGTGTGTATGTGTGAGAGAGAAGGTGGCGGGGCCAAGCCGGAGGCTGGGGACAGGAGAGACCCGGGGGACCGGGTCCCCATCGTACAGTAATTGATGCGCCCATGTGGTACACATTGATTACCATATGATTGACCCGCGATTGCTTGCATGGTAATCTACCTGTGTGTGGTCAGCTGTAGATAGAAAAAATATAATTCTTCATTGTCATCCAAGACCAACCAGGTCCCCCCAAATCCTACACAAGATTTTTCCGAAAATGAAGTCACAGCGCTCTCATTCAGGGGTAACGTCAACTTGCATGCACACAACCCTTCTTTATACCTCCAGCAGTTGCGAGGGTCATTTCTAGTAAAAATTTGTACAAAATGTAAACAAGTGTCAGCTTGTAGATTTCCCCAGCCCAAATTAAGCCTGGGATAACCAAGCTGGACTCTGTGTACAGAGTGTCGGGGCAGCTAAGCTTGCAGGATCTCAGTCAGAGGCTGCAGGAGACAAGGCGTCACCCTCAATCCGACGCCACCGACAATGCACCCTGTGATCTTTAGCATACCCAAAGGGGGCCTAGACCACAGGTTGGGAGCAACCAATCTGAAGCCAACACTTTGTATTGTGGTCTGGGTTCCAAGATGGCAGAATTACATTAAGCATACATTTACAAGGAGTGCCCAGTCTAAGCTGCTGAAGCTGAAAAAACGAGTGCTCTTGTCATTTAGATAACGATGCTGTGACAGGACTATCAGACAAAAGTCCAAAAAACTACCAGTGGGCGCCCTATGTCATACTCGACGGTCATTTGCGCTAAATTGTCATTTACTGGGCCGGTTGCTAAATGAGTTCTAAAACTATTATAAGGAAAACATCTTCAAGAAGTTATTTTTGCAATATAAATGTCATACACCACACCACAGAATGGCTGATTACCTGTTCTGAGCGGTTAGCATCTCTCTTTGGGGATGAGGCCCACTGTACACAACCCTTGACAGTCCATGCTGTGACAGAGCTCCTTCTGTTAATGCCATTGATCCTATGCTAGATGGCTAGAGATTGAAGAAAACAAAATTCATTAATTACAAGTGGAGATCTTTTTTCTTTAAAGATATAACTCAGAATGCTCACAAACAATACTTAAAGAGATAATATTTTTTCTTTAAATTTGTATGGAAACTTGTCAAGAGATATTTTCATACACAAAAATAAAAAGGATATGCTATGTAAACAAATTAGGACTGCAATTTGATGACAGATGGTCATATAAGCAACCCAACTTATCTGCCCAAATGTGCATAATAGCTTCAATCAACATGAACTTTTATGAACTAGTAGCATCTCTATTTTCATGTAAACAGAAGAGGTTATTCTAGAGCAAAGGGCAGGTAGAATAATCATTTGAGCAATAATGAGTTTATTATGCCTATTCAGCATCTCATTATCATTAACCTTCCTAGCGCTTCTGACGGCATTACCTCGTCCTGCACTTGCTAATGCAGTATTGCAGCTGACGAGAGGGAGACGTCCAGCTCAGATCCTCCGACTGCTCATTCTGCTCTGTGTCCTGCTGTGCTATGTGCTGTCTGTGCGATGCAAGCAGGCTGTGACACCTTTCTTCAAGCCTAATCTGCACATGAATGTCCCGATTTGCATATGAATGTCCAACTTTGCACATGAATGTCCAGCGCCCCCCCCCCCTTGCAAATTTGGACATTCATATGCAAATCGGGATATCTTCAAAGAGCACACCTGTAATATCACCCCCATTGTCATTGCAGATGTGGTCTTTGAAGTTAACCCTTTCAGAGAATGCCATTGTATTGGATACAGTGATAACTGTATCCAATACAAAACAAAAACTAAATATAAATGTTATTATAAACAAACATGAATACTGTTTTGAAATCAATAAATACTGTTTTAAAATCTTTCATACCAAATAAGTATTCAAGAGATTTAAGCATTCAAATGATAGATTTCATAATTTTTTTATGTACTTTTTTTAATAATAATTGTGTGTTTTAAACATTATTATAGTCAGGATGTCTATTAGACCCTTGTACAGACATATTTTGGGAAGTTACAGGCCTACAACACAAAAAAATTCCATTAGAGTCTATGGTGCACTTCTGGTACAGAAATCTGGACCTCAGCAGTGCACTAGGGAGGTTAATGGTTGTCATTAGGGTGAAATAAACATGTGCCTTAATAAAATTACGAAATACAAAAAAACTGTGCGGATCTTTTCCTCAAACACCAGAGTCGGACACATCTCCTTTTGAGAGGCAACCAATAAATAGTTTATCTATTGATGAAAGATAATAAATAGTTGCGCACAACCGCCAGCAGCGATTACACAGTTACAGTGATGTCAGTGGGCAGAAAGGCCCTCAGTGGGTGTATGGGGCCCTGAGCAAACGTCAGTGTGTTAAAATGGAGTCAGTATGAGGGGTGGGTGATTAAGTTGCGTGTAGGTGTGCTGCTCTCAAAATGAAGTTGGAGTGTGGCCCCGTTAGAGACAAATAGGGGCAAGGACACGAGGCGCACAACCTATTGCAACAAAGCAAACTACTGTAAACGGTAAAAATGGTTGACAAAGACCTGCCGCTTGAAACGCATCCCATTGATCCTGCAGAGTCCTCCAACACCTGTAACCAGTAAGTGATCTTCTCAGTACCCACAAAGTGACGTCATCCTGGTAAGCAGGTGGCCTTGAGAGATCAATCCTTGCAAACCTTTAACCTCCCTGGCACAACTCTCTTTTTGAGAATTTTTTTGTGGCGTGAGAAGCCACCGTACAGGAGATCTTGGGGGTGTACACTGTACTCGCCATGATTTCCCACCCTCCTCCTGCCTCTTCAAACAACGCCGGTGTCAACTGGATGCTGGCAATGTGTGGGTGGAAAAGCGACACCCCCTCCATTTACATGAAGGTCTACACCTCCCCCTTCGTCATCGCAGATGACGCCGAAATACTTGGGCCGGAAGCACGTGAGTGCACATGGCACTCAAAGCAGCCATCATTCTAGCTCATATGTATGCGGGTATGGGTACCTCTTAGCTTTACATGGACTCTCATACTGTACTAATCATGCTGCTATTAAATCCCCCCCCCCCCTCCCATAGCTGTAGTTTAATTAAACATGGTTAAAAAGCCCTGTGGCCCTTTGCTCTTCTGTCCAAACTGACTGATTTAGTTGCAATCTGGGCTATTGCGCATTATTCGTTCACCTGCCCTGCCCATGTAAGCAGCTTATCATCCAGCCACTTGGATCAGCATGAAACCTTCAAACAGAAAAATGTTAGCAAAAAAAAACAAAACACAACGTTCAAGAGATCATTGTGGGCAACAGTTATCCTCTATAAATGACAAAACACTCTTCTTCAGGGAGACTAAAATCATTGTGGTGATAGTAGAAAGCCATTACAAGTAAAACATACAAGGTATATATTGCCACAGTATCTGAAGAGATTACTGGCTTAGTCACAAAAAGGGAAAAGGTTGAAGAAAAAACAAACAAACAAAAAAAAAAATCGCCCTAAACAGAGTCCTAGACATATTGTCGTTTGACCCCAGATCCAACTGATGGAGGAAGCTATTTTAGATGGAGCTGTTCTTTGTGAAAGGGTTATTGAGGCCAATAAATGTAGCCTTCTGTCCTAAAGCATCTGGGACTAATGCCATCCACAGGAGATGATCCAAGCTCTTTCACAATTTACAGCATAAGCCAGCCGCATTAGATAACAAGGACAGATGGACAAGTAACGGTCTCATCCAGAAGCTCATTGTAATGTACACAAGCAGGAGACATTACTCGTTTACCTACCTCGTGAAACACGGATGGCTTTGACAAGGACGGAATAGTAAAAGACAAGATCTTGCTGTGTCCCTGATCATCCATAATTTCCTGCAAAACACAAACAGATGCAGATAAATAAATAAATAAAAAAAGACGTCCCATCATGCCTATTGCTACAAAATTAGAAAACAGCAAGTTTGGAGTTCAAGTGATACCGTTTATTGGCGAACTGAAGTTAGAAATTAGAAAACGAAATACCTATTTTTCGGACCGTAAGACGCACTTTTTTCACGCCCCAAAATTGGGTGGGAAAAGTGCCTGCGTCTTATGGTCCGAATGCGGGAGCCCCGCAGCCAAGTCGCCTTGGCTTCCCGCCAGCACGTCCATTCATTCTCTATGGGCGTGATCAAGGGGTGAATATTTTTTAATGAGGACATTTAATTTTTTTTTAAACCACGAGCAAAAAATCGCCTGGTCAATCATTCCCAATTGAGTCAGCAATTAAGATTGTATCCACCCCATGGGAATATAGACCAAAATCGATCGATCGTACCACCACGCATTGTGATTAAGTTAAACACGATCAATTTGCGATCGTACTATGGAGCGCATGCTCGTTAATACAATCGTAATTTGGATTCCAAATACGATCATAATTATTATTTTAAATAGGATTCTAAATACGATCAGTTATCAATCAGTTCAATTGTGAAAGTTGTACAGGCGACTCTGCTGTACTAAAACTGCTTACTGACAGCACCTCACAATTTGAATTAGTTGTTGCAGAAAGTTGACCTTTTTATCTCATTTACTGACAGCTTCTAGCTACGTCCTGCGCAATCCTTGGTCCGCCGGCCTCATTCATTACATTTGGGTCCTTTCAATCATGGAGGCTCAGCATGCAATGTAGACATTACCACAGTTTCTGTGGCTCCTTCCACAACATATGATCTTCCTGAAGCACAAACCATGATAATGCCGATGAATAGTTTCAAGTTATGCAATAAACACAGAAATGCTTTGCTTAAATAAATAAAAACTTTCACTGGAAGATTGAGGGGAGAGAAAATAATAGGGCACAGTTCCTATGACCAATGCACCTCCCATAGCAGTGCAAGGTCCGGCATCTGTTCATTTCCAGAGGCGATATTGGAGCCATCCGATGTTCCCTGCAGCAGCGTGATGATGTCATCACGCTGCTGTCAGATATCAGAGGAGCTGGAGAGACAGCACTGCTGTCTCTCCAGCTCAGCCAATGCTTTGCAAGGATACCCCGCAGTTTACATGCAAAGCAACGGACATTGACTGTGATTTAGAGTCATGTCCGATATCCCTGTTTTCTACCTGGATTGATTGGCCCCGCTCGAAAACAGGGATGGCCGCATATGATAAGGGCCATCGATCTGGCCGTGAATGCGCACGACGCTCGAATCGGCCATCGGTCTGGCCCATATCTATGTGTGTACCCAGCTTTATAGTCAGATTGGGTGTCTGTCATCTTCTGTTTAGAGGCTACCAAGGACACAACGCTTACATTACAAAAAAGAAAGAACCCTTTAAATTGTCCATGACCAGAAATCGTAAAAGTAAATAAATAAAAAATACACAGAACAAAGTCACTTTGTTCAAGAGAAAAAAAAAAAAAAAAATAAGGTTTAGCTGGAGGGTTTGGCTGCTTGGGAACAAACATCAAATCCTCAGCATTTATCTACCTGCAGACAAATCGCTCTGAAATAGAATAAAGGACAATTGAATAGAGGTTATCTATGGTTGGCATAAAGGTGAGGTGAATCACTAACACTATGGGATCTGTAAATTGTGCGAACGGGTCTTCATCGGCCATCATTCTCTTTGAATCACTCAAACTCCTTTCTACAAACACAATATACACAAATCAGACTGTGCAGACACACAATGCAGCCCTGCGGGGATCCCCAATCATTATCTCGGTGTATACTTGTATCACGCTATTACTATACCTCCCCCACAAGGCACGCCTCCTAATACATGATCCAACAATGGCAGCAATAATTATGTTCATTAAGGCTTCAAAGCCAGAACGCCTCATTCAGTAAGTATGGCGTAATAAGAGCGGCCTTCTATAAAATCATACGGGAGCACACACCCTTCATTAAGACTACATATTACATTGAGAATTACATGTCCCAGTGTTACAGAAAGTAAATGAGAAATGTAACTCTATATACTGCTTTGAAAACTGACTATATTGGAGCATGCATTATGTTGTATGCATTATTTTCTTTAAAAGAAAAGCTGCAATGCTCAAATTATGAAGAAAAGGAATATGAATGGACACATTTCAAAAAGTGCTGATAAGAGAAGGCAAGATGTCTCTGGAAGAAGGCATAGGAGGAGCGGACTTTCAGCCAAGTCAATGCATTGCTATACAATGGTTACAATTGACACACATGGCAGCGGGTCACCATTAAACTGAGAAATTTGTGTGTCTTTATGACCTATTCCTGTCATAATACAGAAGTCTCAGCTATATAAAACTGGGAACACATGTATAGACATGGGCCAGATCGATGGCCGATTTGAGGGCCGTGCGTGCTCACGGCAATCTATTTGGCCCATATAATATACGGACATCCCTGTTTTCCTGCGGGACCAACCAATCCCGCTCGAAAACAAGGATAATCAGACATGACCGTAAACCACGGTCGATGTCCATTTCTTTGCAAGGAGACCTCGGGGTCTCCATGCAAAGCATCCTCTGATATTGGGCAGCTCAGCTCAGAAAGAATGCCAAGTTGCATCCAAAGAACACCATACCTACTGTGAAGCATAAGGGTGGAAAAATCATGCTTTTGGGCTGTTTATCTGCAAAGGGACCAGGACGACGGATCCGTGTAAAGGAAAGAATGAATGGGACCATGCATCGTCAGCTACTTTTAATGGACAAATATGGATAGAAAGTCTGAGAGACATGTTTAAATAACAGATATTTATAACAAGATTATCACATTATCTGTAAAGGAAGAGAAAACAAACACTGGTTGCCTTCATAGCATGAGTCCCACCTTAAGCTAGCCACACACGGCTCGATGAAGTGACAGATTCGAGGAACATCGGGTGGCGTGCGCGCTCACGGCTCCCGATTCTCCTCGCATCTGTCACCTCATCTGAGCCATCCACTGTCCCTTTCGAGAGAAATCAATTCTACTACGATTCTCTACGATTCTACTCGAAAAACGTCGACCAACAGGTTTCCAACATGTTGGAAGACCTTGGTTGAAATCCATTGCATTGAACAAGGATAGCAGGGTGCTATCCCCATTCAATGCAATGGATGACAGCCAGTGTGGACAGCGGAGACAGCAGCACAGGATTTGACAGCCTGTGTTCAGTTCATTTTAGCTGCTCTGTGTGAAGGGGCGTGGCCAGCTCGCTGCGAGAGGAGAGCAGAGAAGAGAAGGGGGGCTGGCTAGGTGAGTGCCTGTGTGTGCCTGCGTGTCTCCAGCGCTGCCGAAGAAGCTGAAGCTGACTGCTGGGGGACCGGTCTGTCGCCATCGTCCAGTAATTGATGTGCCCATGTGGTGTACATTGATTACTGTACGATCGACCGGCGATCAATAACAGCGTGGTGACGTCACCACGCTCTAATTGATCGCCGGTCGATTGCACGGGAATCTACCCGTGTGTGGCCAGCTTTACTGCACAGGCCAGTGAAATGGAGGAGGAGCTCCTGTAATGTAAGCAAACCTACAACAGAAATAACACAGGTCCCCGAGTGACAAGTCAGTGTGTGATTTTAGCTCCATGTGTTCCAGGACACGCTGTGATACTAAGCTACAGTAAAGGGCTCATTTTATTTCAATTTTTCCAACATAAAGCAGATCTAGTACCTGCCATCCAAAAACAACCACAAAAAAATATAAAATTTAAAGCAGAACGCCAGGCTACAGGGATCAAAAAAATATACAGTGGACCCTAGATTTACAATCTTAATCCATTCCCACGGGTTGTTTCTTAAGCTGGCCATACACCTTTAGATCTCTCTGTCAGATATCCTTTAGATCTACCAACAACTATGTAGTGCCGGGTCCTCTGCAATTGAACACAGGTAGACTTGATTGTTTAGAAAGTCCCTCATATCACATGGTTTTGGTAAAACAAAAAGGAGATCTAAAGGAAATCTGACAGAGAAATCTAAAGGTGTATGGGGACCCTTAAGCTAGCCACACACGGTTCGATTTTGGTTCAATCGATGCTTGATTAGATGAATTTTCTCGTCGATTGAACGAAAATCGAGAAATGCCCACATGGTACGATCGACGATAATTGTTCGATGAAGGCAGAAAAATTGATCGAATTTTGATCGGACATGTTGGAAAATCATCGTTGATTGTGCCAAAATTATACAATACAATACAATTATACAAACTCAATGTGGGGTGTATATTGATGCTATTAAGATCGATTTTCGATTAGACTATTGGATTCCTCGATCTAATCGAGCATCGATTGAACCAAAATTGAACTGTGTGTGGCTAGCTTTAGTCAAGACATTCATTGCAAGTCAATACTGCATTCTGAACCGCCCAAAACACGCTTTACCGGAATTGCCATTCTTGGTAATATCTTTAGCATTCAGGACACTAAAGGCTGAGATGGAAGGTGGTTATTGTTTGAGGAGAGAGTCACCTTCCATAAGAACATCAGGAATCTGGCTCTCTGGTGTCCTTTCACATTTTCTCTCCTTGGAAGAGTCTTGACTTTCTGTACCAATTCGTGAAATCTCTCACATGAACACCACTCACATTATACTTCTACACAATTTCCTTTTTTCTTTTCAATCGTCATTGCTTTCTTTACATTCTCTTTCTTGCTTCATGATTTCTTTTCTAGCTATTTTGGAGCCATTTTCATGAACTGTCTAAAAGTCCTCAGACATGTGTATCTAGGCGCACGGTGCAGCAAACAAATGCTTCTCTATCTCCGCGTAAGCAGAAATTTGTTTACTTTGGTTGCAAGTCAAGACTATGGTTACAATTAAAACTAAGATTTTGGTTGTAACACCATGGTCCAAGACATTCCAATTTTAACAGTGTTTTATTTATGAAAGGATTGCAGAGCTCTAGTTGTGACACATTTAGTCTGAAGCTGATCACAAGACCTATTTTAAGGTAAAATATGATGTTTCAGCCAAGTCATGTTTTACAAAGACTAAAGCTAGCCATACATGTCCAGATTCTCCCTCCATTCTTGATGGACAGACTGCAGTGTGATGACCTCATCACCCTTTGTGTGCCAGACAGCACTGCCATCCCCATCCAAAGTAATGGGATTGGACAGCATCTACCAACATGATGGATCACCGTACGATTCGATATGCAGCAGATTTCTGGTCAATCTCACCAGGAATCTGCCCGTGTATGGCTAGGTTTAGAAAATGTAGCATGAACATAACAATGCCTACAGGCTTCTATTACTGGACTTACTGGTTCTTAGAGGACATCAGCCTCCATCATTCTTCGGAGATAATAGACCATATATGACAGCAGTATGCAGGCTTGAGCTACGGGTTTGGTTGAGTCTGTGCCAGGCATGTCATTCCATAAACCAAAATGTCTATTAACAGAAAATCCTCTTAATTAGAATATAAAATTTAACAAAACACACTGGGTAAATCAGGACAATGGGCACCTTTTCCATGCATCATGTCTAGAATGTTTTACATTGAAGGCCCAGCATCCATACTAGACAAGACTGCAGCAGAGAGAATGTCACCCCTTGGCAGGAGAGACAGAATAAATGTCCTGGAAGGAAGGACATGAGCACTGTCACATTCACTTAAATAAAAGACATATCATGCATGCCAGTGCACTGGCTGCCTTTTCTGCTGCTCTCATTTTGCCCCTTAACAGCTTTGCAAGATTTCAATATGGCAGATGGAATTAGTGATTTTCCTCTCAAAATGCTTATATGCTAAAAACTATTCCATCGGCAATGAGCGTTATGAAGAAAATAAAGTCACAGAAAATGTATTATTAAACTCACATGTCACAGTATGTGGATGCCTGCTACCCAAAAACAACGGCAACATCCGTTTATCTAAGATTTCACTGATCTGACAGGAAACATTTCAAGATAAAGAATTTGAGAATAGGCCCTACACATAAACAGCTGCTGTTTCTTTATTCAATCATCGTTTTGTACATTGAGTATTAATTCTTAGGAATCAATGTAATTTTTTCTTTGATCAACCATTTCATTGCAATATGGAAACAAACAAAACAGAAATCGATTCAAGATCTCAGAGTTTATCTAATGTCTATACAAACAAGTTTGATCTTCGAATAAAGGTGGCCATACACAGGTTGATTTCTGAATCGACCCGAGCACAATCGGTCGCCTTGGGCGTTCATGGTTATTGAGTGTACTCAAATTGATAGCGCCCACTGGTTTCTTTGAAGGGCGATCAAAGAGGGAACATGTTGGTGAACCGTGTTTCGATTTCCGTTACCATTCAAAGTATTGAATGGGATCGAGTGCACAGAAGTGCAGGGTGGGTTCCTTGATTGCACGGGCATTGACCCATGTATAAGCAGCCTTAGTCGATCAAGAATGCCCTGCCTTACACTTGAGCTATGGAATACTTGACTGCAGGTTGGAAAAATAGGGCCGCCCAGTTTGATATTTGAAAGCCTCGGAAGCAGGCATCAGACCAACTCCAGTAGAGAAGAAAACCCCTCTTAAGGCCCCCATACACGTCTAGATCAACTTAATTAAATAAAATTTTTTGGTTGATAGATTTTCAATCAATGGCAGCCCACATGGTTAGATCAACCTAAAACAAATAAAATTGGGAAAAAAAATTCTTGAAAAAGGATTGGACCAGGCAGTAAATTTTAATTGGTTGTATTGAAATGCATTACACTTTCAGTCGATCCCAAAAAAGTTGATCAAATATCTGTTACTACAGTTGGCAAACATACAATCAATCACCAATTTTCCTGACCCCAAAAAATTTATCTTTTTTAACTGATTGAACAGAAAATCTAGACGTGTATGGGGAGCTTTACTCTCTTTCAATGTTTTCCTTCTGTCAAATATCTTTCCTTTCAATTACTTTGAATTATAAAACTCCAGTGATGTCACCGTGCTGCACTTGATCGCGGGTAAATTGAGCGTTGAATGCACCTGCACCTCTTTGCATATTGATTCCTGTTCCATGGGGGCCCTGATCCTGTGCAGACCCATTGTGCGATATTTCCTAAACATAATGGGGTAGGAAAATATCTCAGAACACCGTCTGGGAGCTGCTGATAGGTAGAGCTGAGAGCGGGACACAATATGTCTAAAAGGAGGGGGGCTACCTCCGCACTGTGCACAGCAGCCCATGCTCAGCTCAGCCCCCTTTCCTGAGTCCCGTCTCTGAGCTCTGTGTCAGGCAGCGCTGGTTGTGGTGAGGGTGTCTCCCTATGCACTGCTTGTGTGGTCCCCATGCACGATCAACTGAGATTTACAGACAAGTCTGTTCCATCGATTTATAAACCAGTGTTCTCCCCAGAGGAGATTGGCCGGGCGGCCCGCCCGGGAGATTTTGGTCCCCGCCCGGCACACAGCGAGCAGCCTGACAGGCGGCGCCTCCCATTCTTCAGGAGCGCGCCACAGCCACTGAAAGACTCCGGCCCGCGGCACACTACCGGAGCCGCGGGCCGGAGTCTTTCAGTGGCTGCGGCGCACTCCTGAAGAATGGGGAGGCGCCGCCTGTCAGAGGATTTGTGTGCTGCCGCTGGCCGGCAGCCTATCAGAGGGCCGCCGGACCGGAGCAGGCGGCGCGATGACGTCATCGCGTCATGACGTCATCGCGCCGCCCGGCTAAAAAAAAATTCTGGGGAGAACACTGTGAACTAATATATTGTAAACATTTCCTCTTTCTTCCTTCTTCCTCCCTTTCTATCCCTGCTAATAACCACTCCATGCCAATGGCTTATGGGGTGGCAAAGCAAAGATTATGATTTACAGCCTGTAGTCCTAAAATCTAAAATGAACCAATGTTTCTGCCCTCATAGGTTTCCAGCAAACATTATATAGGTTCCCAATAACTGCTAAAGTTCCATCTATATAATTAGGCACAAGGATGTATATATTAAAGATAAATCATAGTAATTAGGTACCAGTGAGGAGGAAAGTAATTACATATGTGGGTAAAATGTTGCTCTGTGTTATAGGCACTTGCATGGAATTCTAAGTCTGTTTAGAAAGATGGACTATTTTATTCTTTATTTGTAGGTTTTCTTAAAGGACAACTGCATTTTTGTTACTAAAACTCAACTGAAATAACAAGCTCCAGTGGCAAGCATACATTTTTCATTTATTCTGCTAACGAGTCATTAATGGACATGTAGTATGCTTATGTGATGTAAAAGATCACCAAAAGTACCAATAAATGCATTGAGTTCTTGAACACTTTAACCTTCCAAGTGGTCAGCCCCCTAGTAACAGTACTCTGCTTGAATTTTCCACCCGACCCTGTCAACATCAATGACGCTGGCGATGTGGGCTGAGAAACTGATGCCCCTCCATTATAATGGAGGTCTATGGCAGGGCACACACACTACAAAAGGGGTGGTTTCCGAACTCCGGAAATGCTGCGGCTGTGTAAAGAATCGCACAGCTTTCTGGGGATAGATCAGGTTTTCAAAAAAAATTTTGTTTGGAAAAATAAGGTATAAATATGTAAAATAGACAATGCACTTAATATGAATGCAGTCATCACTTGTATTTAATGTTTGCAAAATTTATAAAAAGAGTTAAAAAAATAAAAAATAAATATAATGAAGCTTTTCCTTCTTAAGAGACACAGCTAGATTGGCAACTTTACCTGATGTTTTTGATGGGCAAAGAACAAAAGCCATTGGCAGGCACTCCAATACTGCATTTAGCTGTCAGCCTATAGCTTATTAAGCAACTCATGATTTAATACCATTTAGGAATATTAAAGGTTTTGGTAACCTACTTCACTTTTATCATGCCATGATCTTTCACATGTGAAATGTAAATTCTAACAGTATGTGTTAATGAGTTCACAGTACATAAGCCAAGCAGTAACTTGTTTTAATATAATGAAACGTTTTTTTGTGATTATTTCCAAGTACTCACCAAGTTGTAGATGCTCAGCAGCAGAGCCTCGATGCACCCGCTGCTCTGCAGGTCTCGGCTGGTGGACACGGACAGGTAGCACCATATGAGCTCCGGCAAGAACTGAAGCGTGAATGTCCTCAGGTGCTTTTCCTGGCTTCTGTAGAACTCAAAGAGCTGGTGGCAGACGGGTTCCAACAACTGTCAGCAGAAGCACAACGTACATCACACATTCAGCATTGCAACACAAATACTTCTCTAACTGCTGGAGATGAGAATCAAATACTGAAAATTAATCCTTTCACAGCCCATTTACTTCAATGGTCAGGAATTACTCCCTTAAAGCACATCTACTACTTTGAACCACTGTCAGGATTGCTCAGTCTCTCTATTCTGTCATCTTTGAGGATAGCACAGAAAGGCAGCACAATTTGAACTATTAAGAAAATAAAAGATTATGGAGTGTATTGCACCACAGGGGGGGGGGGGGGGGGGGGGGGTTATGTACATTAGGTATTAGATCACAGCCCACTTCCATACAGTCCTATAGGCCCGTCATACATATGGAATCAGTATTTCAACACACTGCAATTAGGAATTTATTTAAACTTTTACCGGTTTAATAAGACATAAAGGATTGCTTTTTCCTGAATTTTAATAGGTAAACTTGATAAAAAACATAGTGCGGAACTGGATCATTGGTCAGAAAGGAAAGTTTCTTTAGATCGTACATTTTATAGAGGAGAGATTAAAAGGGAGAAAAATTAAATAAAGGAAGTATAAAATTTAGATTTTTTTGTTTTTAATAACAGCTCTAATGGTTAAATGATATTTGATTCTTAAATGAGAATACATATGATGCAGCCATTTCAAGGTCACCCCAGCTGTCAGCATACAGAGTGGTGGATCCAAAGCTACCTCTGATAAACAATTTCTATAGATAAGAATACACATCACACGGCCATTCTACAATGAAAGGTGTTGCAGACTCTGTTATATCAAGTTTTCAATGCAGGCTTTTCCACATCAACTGTTTGTTCCTGATGTAAATTCTCAATAAACGCTGGTTGGGTGGGTTGCTAAGCTGCAGCAAAGATTTTAAGTGCGTCTTCCACCTACACTTCTTTCAAGAAAACAAACCTTTCATGAATCACCGGTTTGCTTCTATTTTCTTCTCCTAGTCAATACATTTAATGTTGCCATTTTACTTAAAAGCAGAGATATGAAGGTTGTGCACAAAATGTTGATAGTCAGTAAATTTTTACTAAGGCAACCTGAGGCAGTTTGAGGATCATGGACAAGGGAAACCTGAATAACCTTCAGGGCAGTATTTTTTGTTTATTGGTAAAGCGGTACAATTAAATGCTCATGATCCCCAGCGTGCAAACCATTGAATTTGCCTATTTTCAATGGGACATGGATGACAGCAGGGACACCAGATAACTTGCTGTGCAGATTCTACTTAACATACGGAGAACTCAACAGTGAACATCCCATTGTTTTTAGCCAGTGACAGACACTTTAGGGGATGGAGAGCACCCTGATGATCCATCCAGCCAGATCACAAGAGATGGCTACTTAAAGTAGACATTTCTATATAAAAATGCAAATGACATGCAGACTGAAAAGGAAAGCCAATCAAAATGAAACACTGCTGCACTTTCCATTTGAATGAGATTTGACTATTATTGGGAACATAATATCTCATAAGAATCTCT
Organism: Ptychadena robeensis; assembly: GCA_036250615.1. NCBI lineage: Eukaryota > Metazoa > Chordata > Amphibia > Anura > Ptychadenidae > Ptychadena > Ptychadena robeensis. The sequence continues at coordinate 114,415,830 of CM070036.1, forward strand.
TCATGAATAATTGCTGCCATTTCCTATAGTTGGAGAAAAGTTATGTGATTCTTGCTTCTCATCTATCTCGATGGAGCATGCTCAGCCCTATGCCAAGATTATCACAAATAGATTACAAATACCACCGAATACCAAGCCTTCAGGGAGATGACATAACAACTGGGTGCACTGCCCATAAGAAACAATTATCTATTTTGAAAGACTGTCAGGAGGCTCTTTAAAGCCCAATTGGCTATGAAACTTCCTATAATTAGCAATTTGGGCTCACTTGGGCTTTTTCTATATGAGCCCAGGGTGAGGATAGGGACTCGATGTCAAAAGAGTCACCCAACAAGGAATAGTTGGCAAGTCTCTGGGTAGGACTCCACATGCAAACAGCACATAAACTAGTTAACTCACTTTACAGATAAACCCCGTTAGCCATGTTATCTGCCAACATCCGTTATTTTCCTACTAAAGATTTCCATTGCTTAATATGGAATCAAGTTGAAGCCACATCAATGATGATAGTCTGGTAATTATCAGAATGGTCCCAGATCCATGATCAAACTGCTCTATTGGTTCTACAACTCATTTCAGGCTGCAATCCAGACAACATTCACTTGGATTTGACATGTCACTTACCTCACTCTGAGGTTCCTGGATCACTTCATACAACGCAGATACCAAAGTTGCCTTCTCCTTCAAACTGACAGCATAACTTGTAATGGACGCCTCCGGTAGAGTCTAAAAACCAGAACATTTCAGAGTTTATATTTAATCGTGCCTTCAGCTGTATCCAGAGTACTAGATTGAAAAGGCTTTCAGTCTTCAAATATACATAAACCTGGTTCTGAATTAAGTCTCAAATAGTTACATGCTTTGAATTGGTACTGGCATTCAGACAACGAGGATAAGAAGCATGGAAATCTGATTCTCCTGCATAGAAGGCATTGTGAAGCCTGACCTCAGTAGGACATGTAAAAGGGACACTGCATATTCAGTGGCCCCCTATCCCAATCATTATAATGAACACCATGGCTTCAAGATGAAAACTTTGCTGCTGATGTCTGTCTAAGCAACTATTCTTAAGCATTCAGGTATAATCAAAGATATCTTTTATTTTAATATTTAATGGGGAGGAGTTTTGTATTCTGTGTACCTCTCAGAAAGGATTGCTTTACTTTCCGCATCAATAAGGAAACTTCTAATGTCAGGTATTCCCTTCCTAGGCCTCCTTTATACTATTTTGCTACTGAATGGCAATCCAACAAACTTTCTTTATTCATTCTTGTCAATGTTGTCATACATTGCATGTACAATAACTTGTAAGTTAAAAGTCATCACAATGCAAATGAATATGACGTACAATACAAGGTTACACATTTAGTGTGAGCCTAGCTTCAGAAATGAGTCCAATAGTTGCGCCAAATGGAAGCTTCAACTTTTTTTTTCGGAGGTCTGCTTTCAATCTGTAACTTCCCTTACATTTTGTGTTAGCAATGACAGCCAACAGGACAAACAAAATCTCACAAGGTAAAGCAATTCAGAGTGCTCCACACAAGACTACATTGTTCGACTTAAAAAAAATAAAAAACGATTTGGTTAATGTTTAACCTCCTGGGCATTCTTAAAACAAACTGCACCCAGGATGGGATGAGGCAAACACACCAGAGCGATCGCTTCTGGCGCTGTGGGGGGCATAGACCTCCATGGTAATCTAGGCGGCGTTGCTTTTCCCGGCCCACATCGCTGTCATCCCAATGATGTGTAGAGAAGTAGGGTGGCGAATCACGACAGAGTACATGTTGCGAAACTGCTGTTAACACCAGGGAAGGTTAACTTGATTGTTTAAAAATAGTTCCCTTTATTGATTGACCAAGTGATTTCAGTCGACTGTACAAGTATCTGATGGGTTTTCTAGGTATTTCTATCTATTTGTATCTGATCGTACAATGGAATATGCACACAGGGCTTTGGAAAGGAATCAATGTTAGATTGCCAGACCATATTTAAATGACAGATCTCCATTGGACAATAGATGGATGCAACAAAAGTAGGTGTGCATGTCCCCCCCCCCCCCTTTACCTAAAGTATTTGCACAGCGATACCATATCACATGTTTTCAGCTGAACAAATGAATTGTTGAATATCTCCTAATCTGAAATGCCAGTTACAAAACGGTCATGTGAAAAAGTTAGAAAGATTCCCAGACACTAAATTTACAGAAAAAAAGTATAACAAATGCAGACTATATCTCAAAAAGAAAATGTTTTTCTCTTGACATTGCTTACCTGGACAAAAAGTGTCAAAACAAGGAATCACACTTGGTAAATAACAGCTGAAGACACTAAGATAAAAGGGAGTAAAACCTTTGTCACCTCATCATCTCTATGGTCAAACAAACCATTTTCAGGTCTTTAGAGAGCAAAACAATGTCAGCATAAAAGACAAATCTATGAGGTCATAAATTGAAGTGTTTTTCTAGGCAGATAGTTTAGTTAATATTTACCTTAAACTCTGATAACCATTCCTCAACAACTCCTCTTTCTGTGGACACCATCTTCCCACATTTAGCAGTTCACAACTGGCCTCCTGAAAGACAAAAGGACACCAGATAAGAATGTTGTCATGTTTTTTTAGGACTATGTGGTCACAAGGTCGAATAAAAATGGAAAAATAAATAAAATCATAATTTTTTATAATCCCCATAAAAGGAGGAGATGGGATGTCCACAAGTAAATGTACAAATGTGATTCATGAATTGTTCTTTTTATCATGTTGCACAAATTCATCCACCAACTGGCATTGGTCACTTCTAGGGTAATTTTGCCATTTGATGAGTGTATGCATCCAATATTTCTAGACGTATTCTATAGGCATGCTCTTGCAGTCCATATGAGTTGGCATGGACATGCTATATAAGTTGGCATGGACCCCTTTTCTAGGGCAAAACCCATACTGAAACCTTTGTATTAACTCTGGAGCAACACAAGGAATGGTTGGCATATACTTATTGAAATATTTAAGGTACACACGCAAACATAGAGTTAACGTCAGTAAAACTTGGACATTACCATGTGCCCTTCATTCAAACTTTTAGTGGATGCAATGGCTTCCCCAAATGCATTGGCTTTTGAGCCGGCTTGAGTAAAGACCAACTTGAAATACAACCAATTTTAGTTTTAAATTATAATCAAAGATTTGACTAGCAGCTAGAATTACGGCAGAGGCCAAAACATGTTTCTGCTCGAGTGTGGGCATTCACTTATGAGTACAGAACATCAAGATGGACCATCTCACTAATCTACAAAAGGTTACAAGGCAAGACTCCTGATGTTCTGGCCTTGTAACCTTTTGTAGAATGGTGAGATGGTGAGATATGAGTGAATGAGATCTCGAGCCAAAGATCTCACCAAATCATTAAAATGAGCACAGAAATCCCCATTCAAGTTAAGAACACTAGGAAATTATTGGCGTTTCAGGTAAAGGTCACATATTATACGGCATGTTGTATTACAAAAAGGTTAGATGTAGAGTGCTTGTGGAAGTGCAGAATACATGATGGGAATTTTTTTTATGATTTCTTATGGGAAAGAAATCTTCACTTACAACCAACTCTTGGGAACCAATTAAGTTAACACTTCCATGTAATAAACCAGCTCTACTGAAACAATAAAATGTGAAGTTGAGGTACCGTATTTTTCGGACCATGAGATCTAACCCCCCCCCCCGAATTCAAACAGAAAAAGTGTATGCCTTATGGTCCAAATGCGCAAAAAGATTAGCTGGTGAGGTGGAGGAGCTGTCAGATGGGAGATCCGGCTGTGTATTTTAAATCAGCAGAGCCCTGCTCATATAAGCAAGAGGAGAGATAGATAAACTCCCATCGATCTCTGCCTGTGTGTGAAAGCTGCAGCACTTCCCTAGATACAGTGGTAAATGAGATACATCTGCAGTCATCCCCCTGTGGAAGAGGACATGATGAGCCTTGATACTAGTGCTTCTAGTTACATCCTGTGGCTGAAATTTTATATTGCGTTGATTTTATCCATTGCACTGATCCAATGGATTAGAACACTTCAAATATTGGTGCGTCGTAATAGTCCAAAAATTTGGCATTAGCTAAGAATAAAAATATTATAAATCAAGAAATAAACCTCAACTCTAAACAAGTACAACTCATGCAAAGGAGGAACAGTTGTGCAATGTTGTTCATGAACATGTTACATCACATATAGAACATGCTGCGGTCACAAGAACTGAACTAGAGGTGACCTTGTTGTCTTCTGCATTTTGCTGGACACTTGAAAGACACATATCTGAGGGTTCACATACTTGCCACCATACAAGCTCTGAAAACTCTTCTTCAGTTAACAAGAAAGCATTAAGGAGAAAATGGAAAATGAAAATCCAGCTGAAGCAGATATTTTAATCTGCAAAAGATAAATATGGCTGTCAAGCCAACAAGCAGCTGATCTTGACCGATTGCTTCACTAAATCTCCCACACAGGTTAAATAATGAAAAGAATAACGTGAAAGGATGGAGAGTTCTAAAAAAAACTAAAATAAATGAACAACCAGTAATAACTAGCCCATCAAAATGATTCATTATATTTCACAAAATATAGTTCGCACAAAAAAAAAAAAAAAAAAGGGAACAAGTGGGCAACCTATAAGCTAAGAAAAGGTAATAAATATTTGGACACAACTGTCAGCAGCAGCTACAGAGTTGAAGTGATGTCAGTGACTGGAAGGGCCATCAGGAAGTGTATGGAGTCTGTCAAAGATCACAGAGTAAAAATGGGTCAGTATGAGGGGTTAATGATTAGGCTGCATGTAGATGTGCAACTCCCAATATGAAGGGGGTGTGTGCCACCCCCCCTGTAACGGACAAAAAAGAACAAAGGACACAAGGCGCACAACCTAGTGCAACAAAGTGAAGTACTGTAAATGATAAAATACAACAAAAAGGAGGTACAGTGCAGACTAAGCAAGGACTGTTCTTCAAGGCCATGTGTTTTCAGCCGTGTGGATACCAGGATAATATCACATCCTGGTTACAGATGCTGTAGGGTTCAGTAGGATCCAGGGCTGTGGAGTCGGACGATAAATTCCCCAACTCCAACTCCTCAGTTTCTGATTCTTCCGACTCCTCTGTATTTAATATGCTAATGTTTTTAAACCATCCATTGAAGGGAAGGAAGGCAACATACATTAACCACAGAACTACTGGCCAGGAAACCAACACTGTAATGTTCAATTAAAGTAGAGAAAGGTAGCTAGGCAGAAGATGCTGCTGCTTTTTCCTTAAGCTAGGCACCACGCTGTCATTGATCGGGGATCAATTGAACAGAAATCAATGTGCACCACATGGCACATAATTTTCTGTTCAATGGGGACCCGTTCTCCCCAGCTTGCAGTGTGTGATTTAAAACACGCCACAAGCTGGGGAGAAGCAGCCTGTCCCATACAGCTGCTTCACTCACACAGCTTCTGAGTCAGGAGTGCTGGCTCCGCCCCCTTTACACTGACAGCCAACGACTGAGCAGAAGGCAGCAGCCGCAGCTGTACCAATACTTTCCATGAAGACTCATGTCTCCATGCAAAGTATCGGAGATTGAACGGGGTTTTTCCAACATGTTGGAACCGTGTTCAACCGAAGGAAGGAACACACAGGTAGTTTTGTTAACAAATTAGAGTACAATCAAGCACTGTGAGTGCGCAAGTTGATTGATTGTACTCAAATCTTTTTACAGATCTACCCATGTGTGCCCGCCAAGTGTGTTGGGCACTTAAAACAAGATTCCCCTTGAATCCCATAGTCATGTGTAAAGTTGAAGCTAACAATCTAAGTATTTGTCGACTCAGCTGAATTAGAGCGGTTTTCCAAATGTTTTACAGCTTCAGACATGGACTATTGGTTATCCATTCCCTTCACTTACACAAGCGTCTCGAGTCCTCCAAAACCAGGGCTGTGGAGTCGGAGTCGAGGAGTCGGAGACATTTTAGGGTCCCTGGAGTCGGAGTCGGCAAAAAATGGACCAACTCTGACTAAATTTAAATGGGAATTACATTTATTTTTTTATATAAAGAAAAATTACTTCAAGTGTCATAATTAACATAATGATTTCTCATTTTTAGTGAGTTCCTCAGATGAGTACCAGGAGATAATGTTTGGTACTCGCCCCTTATGTAGCGTGGTCTACTCACTGTCTTCTGCGTCACCCTCCTGCATGGTAGATTC
>CM070036.1:114487592-114509140 GCA_036250615.1 Ptychadena robeensis
GCTGAGGTTATAAAATATCTTATTACCTCCTCTGCTGCCAGTCCCAGCAATGTCTACACTTCCTCCACAATCACCTCACAGATAAAACTTTCATGTCGGGAAAGGTTCTCATTCATCCAGATCATGGTATATGGAGGATGAGGACAGACATGACGGGGGTTACTGGGTGTAATATAAAATATCTTATTACCTCCTCTGCTGCCAGTCCCAGCAATGTCTCCTCTACACTTCCTCCACAATCACCTTACAGATGACACTTTCATGTCTGGGAAGGTTCTCCTTCATCCAGATCATGAACTCCGAGACAGAGAAGCGGAAGGGGGGGGGATTGTATGCTGACAGAAGAGAGGACACAGAACACAAGGACAGTTCTCATTCATGCAGAGACATGAACTCCGAGACAGAGAAGGGGAGGGGGAGGGAACACACAGGACACAGGGCTGAATCGCTGTGATAGTGACGTCACAGAGCAAAAGCAGAGCAGTGCATCGTGCACAGCTGATGTTTTCCCGGCAGCCCTTTCAGCTCTAACAAGCGACCTCGGCGACTGGGGCACAACGTCACAGCATGGGAGGTGCTACCTCGGGTAAACTCGTCTTTCCTGCTTTAAGATTTATTTATTTTTCTTTTTGGACAGTGATTGTCCTATCTATTGGCAGCCTGATGCCGATGGTGCAAAGTGACCTACAACATGGTAGGTCCGCTTTAAGTAGTCAAACTGTAAGGAACTGCAAATGAGGACTTTAAATACATAAAGCTAGCCATACACGGCACGGATTCCCTGGCTGATCGATTCAGCACCCGATGGATTCCGGCGATTCCGCCGGCATCCACAGGTGAGAACGATTAGCCAATTAGGGAATCCGATCGTGGCAGCCCACCTTGTATGGCCAGATCCGGGAGGGATCCGTGTCCGATGGATCGCCTCCCTGACCGCAACGCCCCCTGATCAGAGCAGAATCGGACCCGAAAAGACCAACAGGTTGGTTCTTCCTCGGATCCGATTCAGTGCCCCCGATCCAACGGACGCGATCAGACGGGCAAGGTGGGCTGCAGGGGATTCCGGCACGATGGATCCGCGTGCACGCGCCCGGAATGCATCGCGCCGGAATCCGGCACGAATCCGTGCCGTGTATGGGGGCCTTAAAGCCAACATGTAAAAAAGTTTTGATTTATTCAGTACAGCAATTTAAAGAGCATAACCAATATTTTCTGATTTGATTACAATAAGATGACTGGGCTACCCACTACACCACTGCTACATGGACAGTCTTCCTGAATATGTTTGAATAGTCTTTATAATGATATGATAAATACAAGCGATCAGGTAAAAGACAACAGTGTAGAACATTCTTCAAATTCTATTTCCTGGCATGTCAAAACACTCACTTGAGACACCATGTATCTGAAGAAATATATTCCTTCATTTTCATAATTAGATTGTAACCGGCTCGTTGGTCCGTGTAGCCGATAAAAATACATTTAAATTGAATCACCTCAAAGCATTTTAATGTCTTACCCTATGTTACCTTACCTTGCGTTTAGAGAATTTTGCTTGATGCTTAAACCCCAATTTTAATATGAAGTAATAAAAATGACTGTAATCAATTTCAAAGTAAAACCCTAGAATGTTTAAGCGGTTCTATACTAAAATAAAAAAAACACAACTACATTACATTGACATAATATTCATCTTTCAGTCATTTACATCTGGAAAAACTGCTACAGAATAAAAAAAAGGTACTAACCTTCCTCAGTTCCTGGAAGAGAAGCAAGAGAAGCTCATACTTTCAGGGAAACTTAATTTTGACTATGGAGCTGTAATTTTTTTAAATCCCTCGGGATTAGGGCTCTTGTGACAAATCATCCCAGGTGCCCTTGCGGGCAGTGTTTACAAAACACTGCCGCGGCCGGACTTCATACGGTGGAGGAGCGATCCCTGAAAAATCACCACTCCTGCTGTGAGAAACATTTATTTTTTATTTTCGAGCAGTGATTGCTTTGTTTTATCCATGTTGAAATATTTGCTATGTTTTAGTTTGAATGATAACCCCAAATTTGGATTTTGACAATGGCATAAAAGACAAGATATACATCTTGGAAAGACAAGGAGAATTTAAAAACTGAGATATTCTTAACTTTTTAGGCCAGGTCAAATTTTAGGCCAGGTCCTCAATGGGTGTGGCTAATTCAGCTCACATCACCTTATATTTTATAGTCTTGCACTTGTGTTTCCAAGATACATTATTGTGTGTAGTCAGATAAAAAAATAGGCCAAGTCTTGTTATATACATACCAATGCTTCAGTCCTTTTGGTATAGAGGCTCCCAGCTCTGTCCCTTCTACCAATTGAATATGTAAACAGCCTATTCCTGGGGGAGGGGGGGTCAGTGCTGTCAGCCTGAGTGTTTGTCTCTGTGAGCTAGTCTTTGGACTGCCAGCACTGCCCCTACTCCAGAGTAAATACGGTATACAGCATGGTAAAGAGCTGTACACACTGCTGAAACATGTTGTATATTCACTCTATAATACACACATACTTTCCCCCACTATTATTCAGGAGAAAAGTGTGTCTTAAGAGCAAAAACTATGGGAATCATATTGGTATCTGTGATAACAAATAAGATCATTCTTTGGTGCAGAGGACTGCTTAAACCTATACAGTATATGTGCGTATCTAAAGCCCCCATACACCTTTTAAGATGGCCATTTACCTTTAGATCTCTCTTTCAGATATCCTTCAGATCTACCAACAACTATAGCCCCCATACACGTCTAGATTTTCTGTTCAATCAACTTAAAAAGATACATTTTTTGAGGTCAGGGAAATCGGTGATTCATTGTATGTTTGCCAACTGTAGTAACAGATATTTGATCAATTTTTTGGGGATCAACTGAAAGTGTAATGAATTTCAATACAACCAATTAAATTTTACCAGCACGTCCAATCCTTTTTCAATCAATTTTTTTCCCAATTTTAATTGTTTTAGGTTGATCTAACCATGTGGGCTGCCATAGATTTCAACCAAAAAAATTGATTGAATTAAGTTGATTGAATGAAAAATCTAGATGTGTATGGGGGCCTTATGTAGTATAGGGACCTCTCAGATTAAACACAGGTAGACTTGATGGTTTAGAAAGTCCCTCATATTACATGGTTTTGGTAAAACAAAAGGAGATCTAAAGGAAATCTGACAGAGAAATCTAAAGGTGTATGGCCAGCTTTAGATCACTCCATACAATTTCCTTTAGATCTACCAACAACTATGTAGTGCCGTGTCCTCCCTGATGGAATACATAGTCATTGGAAGGTTTAGAAAGGTCCTCATATGACATGGTTTTGGTAGAACAAAAGTTGATTGTACAGAAATTGTATGGTAAGATTGTATGGTGTGTGGGGGTTTTAGTTTTCTTTTTCTAAAGAGGAAAGCACTCTAAAAGCCTATTTTTTAAGACAGCTGCTTGTCCCTAACCAGAATGAGTTTAATTAATAACTTCAAATGATGCATTATCAGCGTTTTAGATAAAATATATGCTTGTTCAATTTGTGTAATTGCTAACAGCTGGCAACGTTATCAAGGTCACTAGCTATAGTTCTGTTAAGTGTTTGAAGTGAGCACAAGCCAGTAACTTTCTATATTTATAACACTATGCATGCTGGAAAATAAATTTGCCTGACGCAGTGTTCTGGCACATCCTTCGTGATATGCTGATAGCCTTTCTGTTAAGCTTCAGCAATCCGAATTATTTCTGCTCAGTCCAGTACGTGTTCAGAACTCTTATGTGCTGAAGCCAACCTGTATATCTGATGTGAAATGCCCCGCTGCCTTCTTATGCTTCCACATCTTCAGGGCCTTGTGTTTCAGTTCTGTTACACAAAATATCACAACTTCAATATTTCTCAGGCGTAAAAATAGAAAATCAGCCCAGCACATGGTGGACATTTCAATGTGTTAACTTTTCATATCTGCAGTATAAGTAAATGAAAGAGTGTTATTTTCTAACTGTTGTTGGTATCTTGTTAACACATTTTGCCTATGACATATTATTTATACTCAGGAACTAAGAAAGTATAAATTGTGAGAATTGTTGCCCACCAAATCAATACACATACATAAACTTGTAGATAAAACAACATGTGGGTGTAATTAAGACTCTAGACAGTGGTTAGCTTGGTAGCTAGTGGGTAACATTTGTAAACTCGGAACAATATTGATTCTTCTTTGTTTTTGTTGGTTTCCACTAACATCTGAGGATAGTGTAGTGGTGGTGGGTTGCTGGACGCATGCAGAGGGCCCTTTAAGGGGCAGGCCCTATACAACGCCCTAGGGGAAGTGCTCTTGCAGGAAGGAGGGGAAGGAGACAGCACACACAGCTCTGCTGCTCTGGCCGAAGCCTACCTTTCCTGCAGCTCCACAGCACTACTGCCCACACTGCCGTTCCGGTGGGGTGGATGTCTGGCCCCTATCCCTGGGCCACACCAAGACTACCGTGGTGTGGGCTGGTGTGCCCACTATACCGGCCCGCCATCCCCGCATCCAGCACTCTCTGTTTCAGTTTGAGCATTACAGCCGCCTCTTGTTATCTGGTTGATCCAAAAACCTTACAATTCCTTTTGAAAATGTAAATGCTGTCTGAGAATTGACACTAAAATATCAGGTAAAACACATCATTGATGACTCTGCCAAGTCGTGTTGGTCCAAGAACCATGCCTTCATTGTCAAGTGGTAGGTCAGTGAGGCATTGCTTAACCTCCTTGGTGGTCCAATAATGTCAGCAATTGGGTGCTAAAAATGGCCTTCCTCGTGGTTGTGAGGACTTGGGACCCCTATGTCTGTTGTAAAATACACCTGTCCATGTTGCATTAGTAATGACAAGGGAGCTGCCCGCAACTATGCCTGTATTTTCCAAAGTAAAAAAAATATATATATATATATATATATGTGTGTGTGTGTCCCAATATGTTAACACAGAGAGGCATATTGTTGAAAGACACCATGAAATAGCTTGGAAGAGGTAGGCTACCCCAACTGTGGCTCGGGGATTAAGACTTTGGATAACTAAGTTCCCCCTGAGCCTCACTCAGTAATACCATCAGGGTAGTTAAGCAACCCCCAGAAAACAATGCCATGCCACAGATGTGTCTTTCATTTAACATTATGTATTATTGTATTATACTTTGCTTATTTCAGATTACTAGTTTAAGCAAAATGTAAGTTTGTTTGCAAATGAAAAGGTCCATTGTTAAATCTGATAAGAAGGAAAATGTACACAATTGTAGACATGTTTATAATAAATATCAAAGTTGTCTCCCTGTCCAGTGCTTGTCCCCATCCAGGATCTACTGAGATTTACGGACATGTTTTTTCCGGTTCGACCAACCTATCTTCTATCGGTCCTGCTCTAAGACCGCTCCAAGGGGACCACGTTAGACATCATTGCTCAAAGTGGCCATTGGACGAGCAGCTATTTACACGTGTATGGGTACCTTTAAACACGCTGCAGAGATCAGCAGAATGGAGACACATTAGCCCACCTGCCGTTCCTGATGGTCCCAGCTCGTCCAGCTCTGCCCTGTTAGAACTGCAGTGGACAAGCTGGGTTCATTAGGCAGAGATCGGAGAAACAGGAGAGCAAACTCACTGATCCGTGTGGCTCTGACCTAATGAAGAGGCAGCTGCAGGGGGACGGATCACTCCCCCCATGTAATGATGTCACATCAGGGCACAGGCGGGAGTTTGAAATAAAAATCATGTTGAATAGTGTTTTCTGCATTGAAAGCACAATTCAATATGATTCCCTTTCTAAAATACTCACCTCAAAAAATTATGCGGTGTCTCGATGTCCTCCTACAGCTGGCTTCATTATGCTTCTCTCTCGGTGTGACAGACTTCTGTTTTGGGGGTGGGAACACCAAGTGTACAGAACTGTATGTAATACATTGACTTCAATGATTTTCAATGCTCTCCTATGTAACCTGGCACATCTGCAGCGCCATCTAGTGGTTGCAGGGCTAATTTACCTGATAAAAAGTATTATTGAAATATTTATTTTCTGATATTGTGAGTTATTCACAAAGCATCTGAACATGTTCTTATATTCAGGATGTCTACCATACTCCTGTATGGAGTGCTTTTGGTACAAAAATCTGTACCTCAGCAGTGCGCATGAAAAAAATTTTTATTTTATTTTTTAATGGAAGTTGTTTATCATAAATTGTTCTTTTGAAAATGAAATATGTTTTAATAAGGGTTACACATTTTTACTTACATTTTGTATGCCAAGGTGTAATGCACACACAAATATGTTTGCAATTTTGTTTTTTAATGCACACACAATTTTTTTTGCAATTAACTGTTTTGTGATTTTTTTGTGAATTCATATTTAGAGATTTTTCATTTGTATAACATGATTTGTTTTATAAAATAAAATGCATCTGAGTTTGCTTCCAAGTAAAACTGATTGTTACAATTAATAAGTTGATGAATACAACTTAAGACGTCTGCACTGTGTTTTATTTTTTGCCATTTTAATTTGTTCCATTAATCATTTAGCAGCATTTCAATTCAAGGCACATCTGTGTGCTTTTCATAGAGAAGAACAAAGTAACTTTAATCATTTTTAAAATTAATTAGCTTTGTTGCAGTTTTACAGAGATGGCTGTGTAGGGTGCCTCTTGGGCATTTCAGGTTCAGCTAATCAAATTATGTCTATAAACACACATAGGTTAATCACAAAGGATGAACTGTCATACCAAGCGAAAAGGTTGTCTATCACTACAATGAATGGAATACACTTAGATAAAGGAGTTCTTACATTACTATGGACCGTCTGGGTGCTGCCACTTTTGCTGATCGTACTGCCAAACACCAGTGAGTCTGTCTTTTCTATTTTGTTTCTTTTTTTTTTTCTAAACAATAAACCTTTATAGGAGGATCCGCTTTCTGGCATGGGTCCTTTAGAAGTGGCAAGTTGTGTCTCGATGCATTGAAAATAAAGTCCAAACCACACAATAGAGCTCAGTTTTACAAAGGCAAGAGGAATAAGTATGTTTGAAGGGTAGACAATCACGTTCAGAGAAGCAGTAAGCCCCAAGGGATTTTCGTTAAAAATAGTTTGGGAACCTTCCATGAAGGAATATGAAGGAATGAAGGAAAAATAGTTTGGGAACCTTCCATGAAGGAATATGAAGGAATGAAGGAAAAATAGTTTGGGAACCTTCCATGAAGGAATGAAGGAATATGCCGAAGTAGTCCCCTCCCTAGTTCTTGAAATTTTAATCACTGAGCTTTTATTAAAATATATCCAAGCACAAGGGGAAAAAAACTATATATTGCAGCTGACCAGTCTTTAGATGTGGTTGCTGGGTTTGTTTTTAAAGTCTAAAGCCCCCCATACACGCATAGATCTGCTGGGGATTGTGCAGGTGATCGTTTGGCGTGCACATTCGCGGCAATTAAACGGCCGCAAAAGGAGAGAAGAAAGCAAATCCCTACAGCATTTGATTGAACATGAGAAGTGGGAAAAGGAAAGAAGAAAAAAAATGGGGAATGTGTTTTGGAAAGGAGGTATTAAAATATTGAGACTACATGCAGTAAATATCTGACAAAACTGTTAGAATGGGGATTGGTTTAGGGCAGTGTTTTTCAACCCTTAATCAGTGATTCCGAACTCTGGTACTCAGGGACCCCCAACAGTACATGTTTTGCAGAAAACCCCTGAGGTTTAATGAGCTCTGCTGAGACACTACCTCACCTGTGAATTGAGTTTCTGTTTTTTTGCAAAACATGCACTGTTGGGGGTCCCTGAGGACCGGAGTTGAGAAACACTGGTTTAAGGTCAGGGTCGTTGAGGACATCATAAGCACCATTGGCTCCTATAATCAGGTTTAGTGCTATTTAATCCATCCAATATAACCAGAATTTTGGTTCTGTAAATTTTTTTAAACTGATAGGTCTTCCATTGAGACATTAGTACCCAAGCTTTACAGCTTACAGGACAGAAATTGAGGTACTATCTTTGTAATGGAGTTGCGGACATTAGTAAAATAGGATGGAACATGTAAAGCAGGGAACAGACGGCTTGATATTGGAGCTGTCTGATGTACCCTGGAGCAGCGTGATGACGTCATCACATTGCTGTCAGATATCGGAGGAGCTGGAGAGACAGCAGAGCTCAGTCCTGTGGTTTCCATGCAAAGCAACGGACATTGACCATGATTTACGGTCATGTCCGATATCCCTGCTTGAAAACTGGGATGGCCGCATATGATATGGGCCAGATAGATGGCCGTGTGCGTGCATGACACTCAAAGCGGCCATCGATCTGGCCCATATTTACATGTGTGTACACAGCTTATTGTTCCTATCAAAAGATTTTCTGAAATAGGTCTACTGATATATAAAAGCTAGAGAGGATGAAGGAAAAAAGCAATATTCTCCGGACACAACTCTGTGCTTGCATGACATCACACTAGTACTGTGCTTTTATGGCATCATTATAGCTGTCATTAAAGGGCATCATGAAGTCTCTGTGACCTGCATTATAAAAGGCACAGAGAACAATGCATACATAATATTTATGACCCAGCACCAGTTCCAGCCAACATCCACATTAAACTGATGGCCTTCGCATATGGAAAAATACACACTACTGACAAACAGCAGGCTGCCAGAACACAAGGCAGAACATTTGTGCCTTCGTGAACTAATTAGGAGGAAGCACTCAAAACACACCGAGCAAGTATAATTAAAAGGATGTAGTTATTATGTGATTGGTTTGTAATGTACTCTTTTTATACAGCCCCTACCAGCCAGCTCCTATGAACAGGCATTGCTGACGCGTCTAATGACTGTAATAAATAGCGCGTGTTTTCTGTGAAATAGAAAGGGAAGATAGTGAAGCATAACAGCCGGTATGCATTTTGTGCTTCAGAACCAGCTGTGATAATGTGCCATGGTTGCGTCACAGTCGGGTTTGCAAAACAGAGCCATAAAACATTGCATATCAACTTTTTCTATTGGTTTGGATTCATCCTTATTATAATGTAGCTGATTTAAGAATGTAACACAGGCTAGTCCAGGGGTGGGCAAACTCCGGGGACACAATGGGTTTTTCAATTTGACAGAGGGGCTGGACAAAGAACCGCCCGGTCCCATATCCTAAGCGGCCTAGGTGGCAAATTAAAACAGATTTAATTGATACATTTCTGTTACTTCTTAAAAAGTAAAAATCAAACTGACAAAGAGGTAAAAAAAACTATTTTAAAATAATAAACATAAAAAAGGCTTTGGATATTAACCTCCCTAGCGCTCTTCCAAGATCCAGATTTCTGTACCAAAAGCGCACCATGGACTCTCACATTTTTTTAAATGTTGTAGGCCTGTAACTTCCCAAAATCTGTCCATACAAGGGTCTAATAGACATCCTGAATATAATAATGTTTGAAACACACAATTATGTAAAAAATTATATTTAAAAATAAATAAATGAATAAATAAAAGGTATCATCTGAATGATAAAATCTCTAAAATACTTATTTGGTATGAAAGATTTCATAACAGTATGTATTCCTATTTATGTTTTGTTTCTAATAACATTTTTATTACAATTGGAAATGTGTTTTTTTACATTGAATTGTATTGGATACAGTTATCCATGTATCGAGTACAATTCCCTTTGGCACTCTCTCTCCTCTGGTGTGATGAACACACCAGGGGAGGGTTACCTTCAAAGGGAACATCTGGGTGACCACACTCTTCTGCATAGAAAACTGTTCTGGTGCGATTTACATTTGAATCTCCTGACGCCCCCCCCCCTCGTCACTCGGGGGTGGGGGGACATCGGCTTCAGTTTAGAGCCGCTGGGACAGCACAGAACAGTGCGCTGCCGGGGCTCCGATCTTCGCTGGACAGCACCATCTCGTCAAGAGCAGTACTAACAGGACATCGCTGGACGAGATGGTGCCGTCAGAAGCGCTAGGGGGGTTAAACTTAGCACAGTAAAGCCTTCTTAGAACAGAAGGAATTTACATGCCCCAATCCATCACTAATCCCAAAAGTTAATGGAAAAATCCTCACTTCAGGACAGTGGGCAGAGCCATGCAAATCATTCCCCAATGCCGCATCAGCTAAATGCACATCCAGGAACGCTGGTGTACAGTGCAAATATAAAGGCTTTACTGTGCAATGCACTGCTTGAGTTGAGGACTTTTCGATTCCTTTAATCCCTTTTCACCATAACCTTTATGGTTCTTCCTCTATGTTCGGCTCCCAAGCCCCTCATCAGAGAGCCATGGTTACCATAAGACTATATTTGCACTGTACACCAGCGGTTCTGGATGTGCATTTGGCTGATGGGGCTTAAAGGAATGATTTGCATGGCTTGGGGCATGTAAATACCTTCTGTTTTAAGAAGGTTTGACTGTGCTATGTACTGTACGTTTTGCATTAGGAACTGAGGATTGGGACCTCGGCTCTATATCCATCAGTCCCCACCACCCCTCCCCCCTTTTATATTTGTGCTATGTACTGCTTGAGTTGAGGGCTTTTCAATCACTTTAATCCCTTTTCACCATAACCTTCATGAGTATTAAACTTAAACATTCTATTGAAGGCATGGACAAATGATGGCTCCTAGAAGGAGACCATAACAGTCATCTTCTAGGCATTAACTGTACTTATTGCTGGGAAAAAGTGGAGGGGAGCCAGCATAATACCTATGTGACAATGGATCGGATTAAAAGACTAAACCGCCCTAATATGGCCCGGGACCTGATATGGATCATGCTCATAGAAGAAAACGGAAGCATGGCAGTGAATTACCTCATCAGAATGCTGCTTTTCCTTTCATAATTCAATAACAGGTTGGGGGAGGAGACCTGTCGGTATGAAACCACAAAAAATTCCAGTTACACAGGGCAGGTATGGTAGAGCATGGTAAATCTATGGACTGAATGAAGAGAAAACCAAATCCTATGCAGGAAAAAATGCCTTGCGTATAGATTTCTTTGTAATTTGTTTGTTTGCCTGGAGTACAGCTTAACCTCACTGGTGTTACACGGTTACACGGAAAAGCTGTCAGACGGGCAATCGTGGTGGAGTACTGTACTCCACCGTGATTCCCCGTCCTCCCCTAGGCTCTCTACACAACGCCGGTCTCAATTAGACGCTGCCGTTGTGTGCGGGGAAAATGACGCCCCCCTCTATTAACATGGAGGTCTATGGTCACAGATGACGCTGAAGACTCGGGGCCGGAAGGCATCTGTAAGCCTGCAGCATTGCAAAAGCGTTGTGCCCAATCTGTCTGGCTATAAAGTCTGTGGTTTATAAACTACAGAATGAAAAAAATAGCCGAGAGTTCTTATCAGTGGTATTTGACAATGATGATGATTGTGGTGGCGAACACTGATGTCCTACGTTTCAGCTTTTCACAGTCTGTAGTATACACAGCATGTCCACGGAACGTTTAATGCGCACAAAATTCTATGACTTCCCTGATGGCAACAAAAACTTCCTACGGAACACAATGACTTCTTCAGCATGATATGTAAACAGAAGGAAACATGGAAGCCAAGAAACGTCATACAATGAGGATGACTTTAACCCCCTGAAATCCTAAATTACTTGAGTTTATATGAATTGTTGTCTTCCTCTAAGATCCTCTGTGTAGGTAAATCTGTGGCCCTATGGCCTGACTTATTATACAAATAATACAGACCTCAATAAAATATATAATGTATATAATATTTAAGGTCCATTACCATCATTGGGTATTTTGGGTATTAGTGTGTTATTTATTATTCATGTGCTCTAGTCCCATTCATTGCTTGAACAATCCCTTAATCTCTAATCTTTATTGTATTTTTAAATGTGTTCTATATGTAACTGTAAAACAACATTTTTAAAACACAGTGTTTTACTGTGTTGAATAGTAGAATATTGTGTGCATATAGCTCTGATTTTTGCATATTGTTTGTGCTAACACCATCAGTTCATGGTGGGTGCATGTGGATGGGGAGAGGGAGGGATGTGGGGGCATGTGGATGGGGAGAGGGAGGGACACGGGGGCATGTAGATGGGGAGAGGGAACAATTATTTAATACATTGCAGATCACTAGCCCATAGGTGGGGCACCCATCTAAGTTTTATTTTTTCAAAGAAAGATTTCAGCAAATACAGGTGTTGTTTTTCCAGAAATGTGATATGCTTTTCAATTCCTAAACTTAAGGCTGTGTCTACACTATGTTTCCCCCAGCCCCCCCCCCCCCCGTGGTAGCCACGCGTAGTGCAGACACCCCATGTATTCTCCTATGGGAAATGATATACTGGGACATCATGACCTGCATCAGGGGCTGGCGCAGCATGTGTGACAGATCCACAACGCTCCCTAAACAGAATGCTTAAATCTCAGAAACCTAATAGCAGGAAAACTATGTACACGTCACGCTGGCTTGTCCGTAACACCGCTCGTGGTTGCTGGGGCTGCCAATTTCCCTTTTTCTCTGGAAACCTGTATTCCTTGTGTTCTGTAACTGTACCACACTGCAGCTAGCATGAAATGGCCCGAACACTGAATTCACATTTGTCCCTTTTAAAGAGTATTGGGCAACACACGTCAAAAGACATCCAGCATGTGGACCTTATACCCAGTGCTTGTTCCCATTAAAATGCATGTCAATGCGCAGATGAGTATGATCTGAGCCTAAAAGAAAGCACAAATTGTTGTCTCAATGGCATACCCTTGAGCCAGTGAGCAGTCTTAGGTTATGTTTCCAGGGTGTTATGGGCTCCGTCGAATCCCCCTACGTTAAGCTCATTCCTTGATGGGGATGTCGACTTGGCCCATCCATATACACGCCTACCGCAACGCCTGTCTCCACGATGTGGAGCCGGTCAGCTGGCCAGAAGTTGGTGTACAACACTAAGTTAACCTTCAGTTAACCTATTGAGTTGGTACATGTAGATAAAATGGAGGCATGTGTGTAGACACAAAGGTAACAGTATCACCGGCATGAAAATAAAAGAAAACTGGCCGGAAAGAAAACTAATACAGCCACCACATCTAAGAATCCATCATCTATAACATATCCCCTTTTTGTATTTGGGTTGAGATACTTTGAGGTTGCCTATATTTGCGTAGTCATTGGTGAAAATGAGAGAATGAGTAGAGAGTCTAATGACAAGTGGTGACCCATAACAAACCCTGGGTCTGTCATGTAATAAACCCATCAAAAGTGCTGCGTCTCAGACCATCATGGGTTGCACTATTTAAATTGTTGTCAAAGCAACTCATTTGTTTCCTCCAGTAAACGAAGGGTAGATGAGTTCGAGGACAGAGAAGCCCAGGGCTCCAACACACACAACAAAAAAGCAATTTCTTAATATAATGAAATTAGATATTTTGTAATAAACAAATCTGAGATATGGAGCAGCGCCTGTAGCTGACTTTGCAGAATGCAGGAAAAGATCCATATGACAAGGAAGCCTTGGGCTGCTAATTTCCTCATGAGTTCAAAGCTCTGCATGGAGAGGAAATGTCACAGAGCACAAATATGGAGAAAATCAATGATTTCACTTTAACATCTTTAATGTTTAATTAAGTAACGCAGTAATTCAACACATTATGTCTTTGATGTTGTGTAACAGAACTCATTAGTACATTGATTTCACTATCAGGGCTAGGCATTCATTTGTCACAGAGCTCTGAACACACATAATTTTGTTTAAACTGAGATAAAACCTTTAGCTGGCTATAAGCGGCAAGATCTATGATGAATAGATATCATCAGACCATTAAATAATTGCTTCAGAACTGATTGGGATAAAGTTCAACTACCACGTCAGCATTGTCCCCACCCTCTTTCCCAAATCCCTCCCTCCAGGTGGGTGGGCAACATTTTTGACCCACGGGCCACATTGGCTTCTGAAATTTGATAGGGGGCCGGACCAAGAGCCTGTAATGGCCGATGTGCCAGCATCACTAATAATGGCTGTGATGTGTAATAGGCAACATGTTCATTCATTGCACTGAGCAGAGATAATTCCTAGGTACTGCCTCTTGTCACCATGAGGATGTGCCCACAGTGTCATGATAACCCTACTGCATAGTCCCCAAGGCAACGTTTGGACGTCTCTATACATTATGTGCACTCATTGCAGAGAACAAGTGAAGGGGAGCATCTCTTCAACAAGATGACAAAGGGCCAGAAAAGAAAGCTAAATGGGGCGGATCCAGCCCCCGGGCCTTAGTTTGCCCACCCCTGCTCCAGACTTTTTTGTCTTTAAATATTTTCAGTGTGTATGTAAACCTCAGCTATATTCTTCTCTCAGGGTATGTTATCGGCTGGAGTACATTTATTAAAGAGGGTGTTGTGAGTTCAAGCACTATGGATTTTGCCCATGTATAGTAGTTAGGCTTACGCTCAATTTAATTCTGCTTTATTGGGACAGACACACACGACAACACTCAGGCTTGGCTAGGCTATTGCGGCACATAATGCATGTTCTTTTTTTGTTTTATGTGAATAAGCGTGCCTTTCTGGTTGCTTCTCTTTGTAAACTTAAATAATAAATAAGGTATAGCTTTTGATCTACCCACTCTGTAATGGAAATGTGATTGGCCCTATTAGATATTCTCATTGGAGCCTGGCCATGTAAACCAACCGGCACCAGCTCCACTTCCAGCTCCAGACCCCACTAACAACAATAGCACCCAGGTGGAATATTATAAAGAATGCTAAAAGGTTGTATTTACTAATTTTTGTAATGCACCTCAACATAAGTGTTGAGCAAGAATATTCGAAATTCGAATATATTCGACGAATATCCATCATTCGAGAATTCATCGAAATTTATATTTCGCGAATGTGCACTCAGAAATTCGCAATGGCAGATATTCTTCATATTATGCTTCAACATCGTTTACCGGCATATGTGTGTGTTTTGCGAACGCATACGCGCAATACACACAGCGCTTGCATTGGCTAAGATCACAGAATGAAGCAGAGAAGCTGTAAAGTGAATAATCGCGAACAGGCACACGCAATAGAAGGCAATACAGTCCAATCGAATTTCGAATGTTCCTTTGTATATTGACAAAATTACACAAATTCGAAAATACCATATGCTGCTCAACACTACTCAACATATGATATCAATGTGAACACTTGTCATGTGCAATACAGTGCATTGGTAAAGTGTGTAGGGAGGCCATCTTAAGTAAATGAAAAGAAGCAATGCATTTACATAAGTGTTTTCTATCCAACAGACAAATATCCACATGTAAAAAGTATTAACAAATAGCAACCTGAAATACCTGGACTCCTATTGACCAATGCACTGGTCAAATAGGATTTGACTTAGGCTGGGTGTACACTTTTGGTCAATTGTACCAGGTATGCGGGATCGAATGTAAATATTGGGGCGTGTATGGGCACCTTTAGGGGCCTTGGGGACATGCATAATGTGATAAAGCATAATGTGTTCTACATGAAGTTGTAACGATTTGGGTTCAGGCTCGGAGTCCAGGTTCTGAACAGCAATGCAGGTGCAGGCCAGGTAGTTTACAAGCAGTAGATACAGATAGGAAGCAAGCAGAGGCGGTCAGCCGAGGTCAGAAGCCGATGGTGTGAAACAACAATGGAGCAAGATGAAAAGTAGTCGGGTAGTCAATATCCAAGGGGTCAGTACATGGATGATTATAAAGGCACAAGTAACAATGAGCAGGAAGAGCAAGATACTGGCAGGAAGCACTGAAGCAAAATATTTTGGCAATGAGGCAAAGAAAGTACATGGGAGGAGCCAGGTATGCAGGTGGCTCAGCAGACACACCCGCAGCCAGACACTGAGCATCACTGGGTTCAATTCCTGACAATAGTTAATGGCCTTGGTGATCAGTAAAGCCCCCCATACACCACATACAATTACCATGCAACTTCTGTACAACCAACTTTTCTTCTACCAAAACCATGTAATAGGAGGACCTTTCTACACCTTCCAATCACTATGTATTTTATCAGGGAGGTCACTATACTACATAGTTGTTGGTAGGTTTAATGAAAGTTGTATGGAGGAATCTGAAGGTGTATGGGGGGCTTAAGGACTGTATATTGTACACATAGCAAGATGCCTTTGGGAGTCGAAAAGCATATTGCAATGTATCCAGAAGTGGCCTTGGGGACCAGACACGGCAGTGTATTGTACACCTAGCAAGGGTGCTTTGAGAGCAGTAAGGATATTTTATGCATGTTGGAGAGCATTGGAGGTCAGTAATATGTTTGAGTTAGATGATACACGAGCAAGGTTGAAAACAGAAGAAACAGACATATTGATGTTTAAGTAACTAAAGGCAGCATTGTGAAATACAATCAAGTAAGATGTGTTAAATATTCAGATTTTAGACTTTCCCTTTCTGTTAACATAAAAGAAATAAAGACATTCTTCTACATTTAATTTAAAATGATTCCCAAGTTAATTTACTTTATATTCTAAATTAATCTTAGTTTAACTTTGATGTTAAAATTACCTTGAAGTTAGTTTCTTATAAGCTAATGTATTTTTCACTACAGGGAAGAATAAAGCCTCTGAAGTATTAGACAAATGTTATCACAAAAGAAATGAATTTTAATGAAGATTAAAAGCTGTTTAAATGCCATCCAGGGGAGTGCAGGTAGTGTTAAGTAGAAATTCCTTGCTGTTTAGAAATAAATCAAATTCCAAGAATGAGTCCTATTTAATTAAGGCAAAGTCATGTTTACCACAGGTTTTGGAAGAATACAAAGTTTGATCCATTTGGAATGTTGTTGCAGTTAGAATACAAACATGACTAGGGTATAGATAGCATTCCCTTTTGTCTGAATTGTTCACTTACCAAAAACCTAACTGAAATAATTGAGACAGATTGGGTTTGAAATGGCCCGGCAGCCTTTTATTTCCAACATTACAAAATAATATATAACAATCATTCAGTCCATTATAGATTAAAATGAAGGTCCCTTGAAGGCAGTTATCTAGCACCCTGAATCTGCATCACCCAGTACATCGGACTCCAGTCGCACTACACCGACTTGGAGACCGCTCCTACGGCGGCCCCTTCCAATGACCTTTTCCATGACCAGACCACCTTCAAGGGCCTTACAACCATGCGGCTGCCATGACAAGTTTTAAAACCTAAAAACAAAGAAATACATCAAAGTTTTCTAAACCAAAGAAAATTGAGGGTGGAAAATTCATCCGACGCAGATGCTTCTCTGACTGAATTGTGGTGAATTCTCCTCACACACTAAACTACAGGAGGACCCAGCCTACCAACTGATCCAACCTATCTGGTAGTGCTGGAACAAGATAACATAATATCAAAACATGGATACCATAAACAACATAGCTAAGCATGTTTAGAAGATTTGCTAACCCTTAGCCTGCCAGCTCCTTCTAACCCAGTCATGTAGTCCCTACGCCTAGGTCTTTGTCTTTTGGCTCCGGGCCTGTCTTTCTGGTTCTAGAGTCATGCAATCAGAATTGGTGTAGAGAAATGCTCAAACTGTTTAAGTTGTCCATATATTTGTAAAGATCTTCTAAATAACAAGCTTCAATTTTTTATAAATCAAAATGTGCATGATCCCTTTCCTATTAACTCATAATTATACGTCATAAATCTACATGAAATGTGCATATCCAAATTTAGTCAATAAATATTCATATATGCAAATTAAGTGTTTCAACCTATACATCATTAACTATACTATTAAATAAGCATGTAGGCATCAGTTGGAATTAGTATTGGGTGGCAAGTGAATGTGTAAGCTCGGCTGTTTAGTGTCTTCTCCTTTGCCATAGTTTGTATTTTTCTGTAAGCTTGTTTGTCTTTTATTCATAATTTAATGTACAGCGCTGTGTAATATCTTGGTGCTTTAAATAAAAATGAATAATAATAATGTCTCTTTGTGTGGCCAAAGACTTTAAATCAGGGAAGTCAAACTCAAACACAGAGTGGGCCAAAATTAACAACTTGTCACTTGTCACGGGCCAACTTGTCACGGGCCAACCTTGATATTAAATATCTTCATTTGAGGTAGTGTTTCTTTCACATCAGATATAATGATAAACGTTTTGCTAAAACACTGTATGCAAAATGTAATACTATATCATATGTGATATCAAATGTCATATAAAAACATCAGTGCCAGTCACTTCTCAAACGAAAGTGGATGTGTATATATGTATATGTAAAATGAAAATCTGACTTACTTGTGAGCTGGTATAATGGTGGCATAGCACCCAACAATCCTAAAAAAATATACTTACCTGCTGTTATCTGGAATCGTATGAGGTATTCCATGTTTATTTTCCAGGCTTCTAGGAGTTAGCCCAGGGTGCAATATTGCAAGTGGCCAATGGGGGCGTTTGTAATGGTTTTCTATTGGAAAATATGTTTCATTCAGTTTAATGTAGAGCCAAGATTAGAGATTTGCCCACCTATCTTTGCGGCATACCTGTCAAGTCTGGGCGTTAAAAAAACAGGGGACATACAGGAAATGATGTCAGTGACATCACTTCCGGTAGAGGGATCATTGTTCTTCCGCAGTCCACGTACCGGAAGTGACGTCACCAGGTAGAGAGGAGGGGCTGCAAGGGATCTTGTTAAATTACTTCTTACAAGTACATTTTTCTTCTAGCCATTAATGAAAAGATCAATTAAAAAAACAAATTTAAAAAACAATATTGTGGGCCCCAAGTCGGAGTTTGACAACTTTGGTTTAGAATGAAAATGATGGCATTAACTCATTAACTGTACATATTAGAGATCAACCCTACCAGAGCTTATTCTGGCTGGTGGTTTAGGGATCCACCATCCTCTGCAAAGCAGTTGTTCAGATACTTGGTTTTTACGAGACTATCATCAAAGTTTGTCTTCAGTAACAATCACCTAGCACATAGGTGTCAAACTCTGCCAAGTTTGGCCTGTCTAGCATATATTCTTGGCTCCTACCAACTGAACTCACCACTCCTCCATCCTCCCCCTATGTATTGTGTGTAGTCCATGTATGCCCCCAAGCTTGTATGCTGGGATGAGGGCACACACATTGTAAGCACAGGGATGGGGTAAAGTGATTAATATGAGATTGACACCCCTGATCTAACATTTTTATGAAGGTTTAGATGTAATATGTTAATCAAAATGGACCCGTGAATAAATACAAAGCAAATGCCTTTACAAATCTGAATCTTATTTTGCTTGCCATCACATACTTGAAAAATAAAAGGTAACTTTTATTTAAAAATGATAAGATCATCTATCATAAAGAAAAAACATATTGAACTGTTACTTACCTCTGAGCCAGCATGATGATGTTAAAATGTATTCGTAAAGATGTATACTTACCTGCTGTTCCCTTGAGACCTGGCAGTTGGCATCTACAGTCTTCTGCCCACTGCAGAGCTTGGAGCTCGGTGCTCCCGACATTAAGAAGCCCTCCTTCTGCGGCCTGCCTGAAGAGTGTTCCCAGCCAGGGTCTGGGTGAGGATGCCTCCACCACAGCGTGTAACCTCTCACAAGGACTGCCAAGTAATAAGTAGATCCCTAAGCAGCTGGTTAGCGTGTTTGGGCTGTAGCCCCTTTACTGTACATACTGCTCATAGTAAATGCTTATTCCCTCTAATCAGCTGTGTGGACATTCTGTTTATTCTTGGTGTACAAGTTGGGCATAGAAGAATTGAAAAGGACCTGGTTGCTCTGGTGGTTGCCACGGGCAATGCTTACTATATTGCTTCTCTTTTATTTTTTTAAACAGACGCAAATCTTTCCTTGCACTGCTTTGTTAAAATAATAAATAAATCTTGTATGATGCTAAAGGGATCTCATTTTCTAAGCAAGCTGCATGTGTACTGCAGTCTAGTTAGACCAGTGGTGCGCAACTGAGTTGATATGGAGGGCCACAAGTGCGGCCCTTTAGCATCACTAAAGGGCCGCACATAACATTTTCAAACTATACTGACTTGTATATTTTTTATTATAGAAAAAGAGCTAGAAGACATTAATTTGTATTTTTAAAAAACAACACTTGTTCTAAATGATAGTAGTATGGTAATGCACATTTTGTGTCATATATATCATCAAATGCCTCATAAATGTCATCAAAGCCTTTGATGATATCTATGGGGCTCATAACCTTGGATTCAAAGGTTATGTGCCCCTATTCTGTTCCTCTCCTCCTATTACTGCTGTAAGAAGATCAGTTAGAAACAGTTTCGAGGGCCACAAGTGGAGCACTGAAGGGGGCCACTGAAGAATGCCCAAAGGGGCGTATGCGGCTCCCGGGCTGCAGGTTGGGCACCTTGGGGTTAGACCATTGCTGCATAGAGCATAACCCTCCCGTTGAGATATTTAAACTTACTGGAAGCTTCATCTGAAAACTATTTTTACTTTTTGGATGGTAGTGGGGAGGAGGGTATGGTTATTTAAATGTTATCCCAATTCTCCAAATGCCATTAAAAAAACCAAAGTTGTTATAATAATAGAATCTGTTTCTTCTGGGGAATTTTGGGAACCTTTGTTTTCCTGCTTGAGGAATACTGTGCTGGTAATTGTTTGTTTTTATGAACAGGCCACATCCAGCCACGTGACAGAAGCTGGACTGAGCCTCATAAGCTTGGTCCAGACAGCTGCTTCTCCAGAGGGACCCATCAGTTGCACTCAGATTACACAGAACCTAATATATATGGAAATGTTCCACCTGGGCCTGAATATAAGTTTAGTTTGAAGACAGAAACAGTGAGATGAATCCAATGTCATATCATGATTTTATGAAATGTCTAAACAACATGGAGCCAAACATTTGTACAAACTTGTATTGGCATGCTGAATTGAAGCCTTCCACACTCTGGGAAAGCACAAAACAAACAAGTTTGTTTTGCCTGACTGCATATTGTACTGTGGGTTGAAGCCAAAACATAAGAAATAATAGCTTTTTCGTTGTTATTGTGAAACTTTAAAGAAGTATCAGTGCCACCTGCTGGCAAGGAAGGTCTGTGCCATGAGGAACCGACCCACAGCAGCTGCTTGTGAGCCATCTGGTTCAGCATCATTTTAGGAGGGTAGAATTGTCAAGGGCATACTTTGGGGCAGCTCAATGCATTATTAACCTAATGGGATAATTAAATGTGCAAAACACTTCTGTTTTTATTCTGAGCCGATGTTTAGGAAAATATATCTCCTACTGTCATCGTGAGGTTATACTCGAATGGCTCTGGGTAACCATGCGCAGTCTGATCCAGGCCATTTTTTACCTGACCTTCTATAAATTGGTAAGGGTGTAACCCTGTAGGGCCCAGGTGCCGAACCTGTGGCCCGGGGGCCCCTCCGTCCTCAACTTGCAGCCCCCAAAAGCTAATTATTATTGCATAGGGCATAGGAACTCACAGTTCCTTGTCTGGGATCTTCTTAGAGTGGGAAGAGGAGGAGAGGCAATAATTTTACATGATAGGAGTATGTGACCCAGGTGGTACCTGAGCAAGTTCCTATGCTCCCACTATTCCACCAAATAATGGGGG
>CM070036.1:114530894-114552785 GCA_036250615.1 Ptychadena robeensis
GGGGGGGGGGGGCACAATTCAAATATTCTTTGTTGGCACTTGCGATTATCACTGTTTTCACAATAAGGTTGTTTTCACAATAACATTGTGAAGAAAACAACATTTTGGGATTACTTAACAGCCCCATTAGATAACTTTTCAGGTATTCTATGGTATTGCTCTATTGACTGCCCTGCTGCCAGAGAGATGCTGGATTTTAGCAAATGTAATCTTATTCATGTCTCTACTAGTGATTGAGGTTCTACAGTATGCAGGACCAGTAAAGGAGCAATTTAATTTGGGTAAATAAGGGGCTCCTCTGTGAGGCTTTGCCACTAGCATCACGTCACCACATGGTCATTGGATGTCTTGTAGGCAAAGCTGATGTTTCAGCTACAGGTGGGCACTGGTGATTTTGTTCATCTACAAAGCCAACAATGCAGATAGAACTACACTAACTTGTTCTGATCTTTCCAATTTCATCTAATATGAGATTTGCGTTCCAGAAAATGTAAATAAAGATTAACTCCAATCTTAAAACTATTGTCTGAATACTAGAGGCGTATGTATTATAACAAGTGGACCCATGACTTACGGACTTCATTGGTTCCCAAGGATTGGTTGTAAATCAAGTTTCCCCCCATAAGAAATAATGAAAATCCCCATAATGTGTTCTGAACCTCCCATAGCACCAAAGCACAAAAGTTGTATAATATGTGTAAGAAACCCAGAAATGCCAATAATTTTCCTGGTGTTCTCACCAAAAAGGTAAAATGTTCCTAGCTTACCAAAAACAAAAGTTTGTCATTACTATTCAAGGTAACATGTTTGTCATTTAAAAAGGATGAGATGGAAGGTGGTTATTGTTTGGTAGGAGAGTCCCCTTCCATATGAACATCAGGAACTTCGCCTTGTAGCCTTTTGTAGATTGTTGAGATGATCCATTTTGATGTGCTGCACTCATTAGTGACATCAGGTCACATGAATGCCACCACACAAGCAGAAACGTGTTTTGTCCTCTGCCATAATTCTAGTTGTAAGTCAAATCTTTGATTGTAAGTAAAAACTAAAATTTTGGTTGTATCTCATGTACCATATATATTCCAAAATATGTGCTGGAAAAGTCCCCCTCGAGTCAGGGTCCCACTTACCTGTCAGGGTGTTTGCTTGTCTACCTGCACACATGGGCAGCCTCTTTGAATGGTCCGTTGTGTATTCTGCTTTCTATCTACTGCATTCCTATGGTGGACTGGTAAAATTTAAACAAACCTGGAGAGGCAGAGCCATCTTGTGCACATTTTGTTAATTTTTACTGGAAATGGCGAAATTTTATTCACCATTATTTTATTGAAATTTTATTCCACTATCTGACTTTGCATTTCCCACCCCCGGCTTATACTCTAGTGCAGGGGTAGGCAAAGTGCGGCTCCAAAGCCATATATGGCTCTTTCAGTGGCATATTATTATTATTATCATTTATTTATATAGCGCCAACATATTACGCAGCGCTGTACAATACATTAAAGTGGAGATACAACACACAATAACACACAGGTACAGGTAATGACACAGGAGGAATAGAGGACCCTGCCCGGACCGGCTTACAGTCTAATAGGTATAGGGACCAATTCTTTATTTAATTTTTCTCCATTCATGCACCATCCCCCCCCAAACAGGAATACCCCCTGCGCTACCACCAACAACACCTGTGACTACCTGTAGGGGGCACTGTGGCTACTAGTAAGCTAATAAGTGGGGGCTCTCCGTTTACAATTAAGGGAGGGGCTTTTGCGGAGCCATGGTTTACGTTAGTTGTCATCAGTCATTGTAATAAATATAATAACAAATTTTTTTGTCCTAGTTAAATAAATGAATTTTACTCTTGTAATAGGTGAACTCGGTACAGCAACTGGCCAACCAGTGGAAACAGAAGATTCAAGAGATTAAGAACTCAAAGTATTCATCTCAGGCCGCACTGGTAAAATAATCTTAGTTGTATCATTAGAGTGCAGTAACCGTATGATGTAAACTCTGTGAGGTAACAAGATGACAACTTTAATGTAGTTGAAGTGTAGTATTGTTGTTTGTACAGCACACTTTGTCCTATTCATGGAACTAAAAACTATTTAGGCAGTTTCTAAACTAACGCCAAGTGCCATTCTTTCTATGAGAATCACTTGAGAACAGGTCCCATGACTGTAATACTAATGGGTTTTGCTTGTGCAAGGCTATCTTGGCATCTGTTGTGTGGTGCTTTATAAAGTGTATCCTACATTTTATTTTTTATTTTATTTTTTTATTTTTTTTTATTTTATTTTTTTGGTCAAACGGGTTGGAAAGTGTAGAAGACAACATAAATACAAAAAATAAAATGTACATCATCACAAAAAAAGGTTGTTACACATATCCACCCCCAAAATAAACCTAAACTTAAATAATCTTAACTAGTTAACTTTACAGATGAAAAAACGTCAAACTGTCTGTGGTCTGGGCACCTAGAGTCGTGCATAGGAGAATTGGAGCCGGTGATGCCTGAGCAGAGTAAACAAATCAACTGTATACAAGGGGGTAGGTCTAGTATAGTCAGGTGGAAAGTGGGCTAGAAAAGGAGTAAAATATTTTATATCCGGGGTAGAGGTAAACATATCCTCTCAGGAGGTCCATCTGTGCCGTACCTTAGCAGGTTTACCTCTATTCTCATACATAAGCTTAGAGAAGAGAAGTTATTATTAAAATGTTCCAGGATAAGGCGTCTCCTTTTAAACACACAAACCTTTATTTTATTTCACTGACAAAACTGAAACAAACCCTCCTTTATTTATATCTCTCTTGCTTCCCCTTCTAGACACTGCAGCACACAGTGGGAGGGATTCAGTAATAGATGCAGGACTAGGTGCTTATGGGCAGGCTACAGGCTTGTAGATCAATAGGAGTGTGAATGAGCCTCAGACAACCATGTTTTTTTACACTGTTTGTGAGACAGAAAAAACAAATTACTTTTAATTTTGTTTTTTAAATTTCAGCTTAATGAGCTCACCAAGCCTGCGACTAACACATTTGGAGGACAACCAAGCTCTGCCTTTCCCAGTGCAAGTAAGTTTCCTGCATAGCAGTAGTAACTTCTGTAAGGCTTGGGCATACACGGTTCGATTTTCCGTTAGAATGACTTAAAATCTGATCATATAAAATTACTAAATTGATCATGAAATGTAACCCAAGATAACTGTGGGCAAATCGCAGATAGGGGGGGACTTAAGGAATAAAGGTTGGGAACCACTGCTAGAACATGTGTCATCAAATGACAAATAGACACATCTGTGATGCTTATTTCTTTAAAAAAAAAAAAAAAAAAAGGTAAAAACAATCCTGCAGGCCAAATCTAATTATAATTATTAATTAATTATAAGGTTGGCCGGATTTGCCTTAGTTTGACACCCATGCTCTATAGTATTATCACCAGAAAGATTGCTGCCGTGGCTTGGCTTTTGGGTTTGTTGGTCTTTTAAAAAAAAAATTGGTATACACCGTAGTTGGTTGTATATTTTTGCAGTATCATACGCTGCCGCTAGATGTCCCTGAAAAAGTGTTATATTTGTTTTTTTTTGTGAATTTCCCTGTAATGATAATGAGTTGTAGCTGTCTGGCTGTTTCTTCTCCAGAGGATTTTATCACAGGGTGACTATTAACTGGTTAAGTTCAATCTAATTAATCTGCCAAATAATTCAAGAATATGATTTTCACACACACACCAACACCAAAGTGACCACAAACAGCATAGGATTAGAACTTTCTGTGAAATCACGATAAGCTACAAACATACATTTATTACTTTTATATTTATTATTTTAAAAAATAAGATACCATTCTTTTATTTTATATTAAAATTGTGTGTTTTGTGGGATTTTTACAGTTTAATACTGCAAAAGTTGTTTTTTTTACTGTATAACTTTCCTATACATCTGGAATATGTTCTGCTTCTTAATATTGTCTTCTGCTTCAGGTCTGAAGTACTCCCACCCAACGTAATGCAGGTACCTAACGGTGATCTCTTCTTTTTCAGGCTCCACCGCCAGCATTGCTGCTCAGCCTGCTGTTAGCTTCAGCTTCAAGTCGGATTCTCAACACAATACACCTTCAGTTTCCACTTTTCCCAGTTCTTTAGGATCGGTCAACAAACCAGGAACTGGTTTCGGCTCTGCAGTGACAGGATCAGCATCTTCATTTTCTTTTGCAGCAACAACGGCTTCATCTGAAGTACCATCTGGATTCAACAACGCTAACACAGTGACAGCTGCTACATTCTCCTTTGCGCCCACCACATCTTCAGGTGTTGGAGCATCTGCATTTTCTGGATTTGCTGCAACCTCAACTGCTCTGCCTGCAAATACATCTACCACATCTGTTTTTGGAGGGACAGCAGCGGGTTCTGTGTTTGGACAAAGCACCACATCAGGCTTTGGCGGCACTACTGGAACTTCTGGCTTTGGCTTTCCTGATGCAAATACGCCAACATCAGGTTTTGGCAGCGCTTCTGGTACTTCTGGCTTTGGATTTCCTGCCACTAATACACCAACATCAGGCTTTGGGCCAAAGACCAGTGCTGTATCTGATCTGTTCAGAACTGGCACTGCAAGCTCTGCCTCTAGTTTACCATTTGGACAAACCTCAACTGCATCTTCAAGTCGTTCACAAGGTGCTACCTCAGGATCGGGAGCCAGCTCTGAAAATCCTGTCTTTACACCACAGTCCGAACTCTCTGCCGTAGAACTCTCACAGTATGAATCCCAAAAGTTTACATTTGGGAATGTTCCCCTGCGCCCTCCACCTGGCAATCTTTTAATTGTTCAGTAGTAACCAACCTAATTTTAATGTGAGGTTCTATATTTTATATAATAAACCTGTTTTTGTGACGGCTTCTACATTCTGTGGACCTTGATGGAAGTTTTCTAGATCGGCTACATCCAGCTCCTTACAGACCCTCATTACAGCAGCTTCTTTTATTTCTTTTAATAGACATTTATTACAGTTGTTATAATTAAGTTGCCAAGGGTTTTAAGGGATCTTATGCACTTTTTAACTTTGGTTTGCCTCATCCCAACAAATATAGGAAAAATAACCAAAGTGAAGTATGGTACACAAATTACAAACTGTAACACTCAAATAAATATTTATTTAGTGAACCGGTGGACACCCCCCGTGTCCCGAAAAAAGCGCTCACCCACAGTGACAACCCTGGAATACAACACAGAAGAGGACTCTCCTATATTGAGTTACCTAAGAGACCTTACTTATATCCAGTAAGTCTAACAACAGATCAAATTAATTTATAAGAAATTGATTTCAGCCCTGATACTCACCCCATTTTTGTTGTTCTCTCACAGAGACTATTGATATCCCCTGTTTACCTCCTGATGAAGCAGAAAAAAATCAATATATGCGAAACATGTTGAGTGGAGGAATTTATAGTCGTTTTGACAAACTGGTGATGTGATAAAAACTGTAATAAATTTTCTTTGAACATTTACCTCATTGTACTAATAAATAATTTACTTTGATAAAATATTCGGTACTGCCGGTAAAGTCCCTTAATCCCCTATCAGTTCGACAGGGGAAACATACTTTTTCCGTTTTTCCTGTTATAATTAAGTTGTTTTCAAGAGGAATAAATGATTAATTTCTTTCTCTTTGTAATATTCATGTTTTGAATTTAACATCTTAAATCTTATTAACAAAGTAACTTGCTATGACTTAACGTTAACTTTGCAAAGCATAACTGGGCTGATCATTTGAGTTTGCCTACTTCTATCACGTGCCAATAGAGCACCTCTGCCAGTTTTTGAATGGCATTATTATACAAGAACTATTTATATCAGAACCTTTCTCTCTAGCCTACTTTTTGCCATTGCTGTGATTTTCTTGCCACACTTTTAGCTCCAGTCTTGCTTTTATGAGCTTCTTTATTCATTCCTTCCCTTTTATGAGTTTATCCTACCCTACTGGTATACATCTTTAGACTGGAAAATAAACGTGTCTGTTTTTTGTTTAATCTAAGGGGGAGTTTCCACAGTGTTGTCAGATCCGTCAGGACCCCTACGCTAAGTGCAGTGCTTGGTGGGGATCCTGATGGATCACATACACTTCAGCTGGCCAGCTGATGTTTAGACATCTGCCGATGCAAGGGTTACCGCACTCCTACTACATTCAGCCCTCCATCAGTGGAACGGCTTAGCGCTGTGATAACACAGCATTTGCCAAACAGGGGAAGTGGATGTGCTCCATCAGGACCTCCCACCAAGAAGTGCACTCAGCATAGGGGGTCCTGACGGATGTAGAAATAAATACCCTAAGATATAAATAGTTAGCAAAAATAGGGGGGAAATTTTTACCCACATGAAGTTGCACCAAAATGGTCCAAGCTGTATGACGAGATACCAGGTAAAAATAGTTTTTCCCCCTTTAATAGATAATAATTGCCTATATCAATCATTTAGTGCATCATCTAGAGATAGTCTAGAGTAGAATAGTTATTTTTGGTCAGCGTAAACATTGTTGGTTAAAGAACAAGCGAGAAAAGAGAATAAAACCAGACAATGGGCAAATCAAAGTATATAAGAGCTGAAGAATAGAGGAGAGCCATGGCCTAATAAAGAATAAAAAATGACTGACCAGTTCTATATCCGATCGAATGAGAATCTGGTTCTTTAAGCTCAGCCTCGTGTTTCCATTTGGACCAAGTGTGTCAAGTGTTATCACAACAGCAGGTGTCTGCAGTGAATATTTCATCCCTGACCTCAATGGAAGCTTTCTAGCTCAGCAATTCAAACCTGGTCACAACCACAACTTTTTCTGCTTGTTTGCCTAATTATCTAATACTGGTTTGTATTGTTTTTTTATTTGATTGATTGGCAAGTAAAATGCTGTATCCTATTAGCCATAGATGAATACAGAAAGTTTGGAGTTTAACCTCCCTGGCAGTTTAATGAGGTCCAGATTTCTGTAAAACCAAAAGTGATACAGTGTTTTGCATGGATTTTTTTTTCTGTAGACTCATTGTTGTTTTCACTTGTGGACTCAGAATCTGATGAGAAGTCAGGAGCCAAGTCACTATCAGTTGTCTCCAAAAGTGACTCCATATCGCTCTTGGTGTCCGACAAGTGTTTCCGCACCTCTTGGGAGCGTAGACGTCTTGCAGAGCTTGAAGCAATGGCAGCAGCAGAGTAG
This sequence comes from Ptychadena robeensis, assembly GCA_036250615.1. Classification (NCBI taxonomy): domain Eukaryota; kingdom Metazoa; phylum Chordata; class Amphibia; order Anura; family Ptychadenidae; genus Ptychadena; species Ptychadena robeensis. Next base: position 114,538,095 of record CM070036.1, read on the forward strand.
TCATATCCAGACAGAGATGTCAGGGCAGGTGTAATTGTATTCGGGCAGAGGTCAGGGCAGGCATAATTGTAGTCTGTATTCAGGCAGAGATCAGGCAATAGGCACAATTTGCATAGGCAATGAGCACAATGGCAAAGAAATCCAAAGTAATGCTGCGTCTACACTACGTAAAACTGCACGGTTTTCCCGTGCGTAGACCACGGGGAAAACCGGGCAGTGCAGCCACCCCTGTAAATGTATAGACTGGCTCGTCATTCCCCATAGGAATTTACAGAGGGTGGCTGCACTGCGCGGATTTCCGCAGTGTAGACGCAGCCTTACTTTGGATGTCTATGAATTGAGAAAAAAAAAAACCACTTTAAATTTTTTTTTAATCTTCGGTCCCCTCCTGGTGACATCATCATGCCAACACAAGCTAAGAGGGAGGAGACTGGAGACCAATGAGGGACATCTCTGGAAGCAGCAGCGGGCTTGAGATCGCTCCTGCTCCGCATGTCTGCTCGCACTAAGCCAGTTCGGGCATATTGCTATTTTGTAGCGTCAGTTTGTCCGAACTAGCTTCGTGCATATTGCTAGGGATTGAGTGGTACCCTATATTGGCTAACAAGTCATTAGAGAAGCAAGCTTTCGGAATGTCTCAGATCCCTTCTTCAGGCTAATATAATTCTGGTTTTTGAGACTCACGATTATATACAAAGTCATAAATATTTTAACAAATGGTTCTAATACTTATTAAGTATGGGGGGGGGCACATTGTTAATTTTCGTCCCATTTTAATGTTCCTGTTTTACATTTTTATATTTATATGCCTTCTCTATATTGGGTTTTGGTCTAAATATTAATTGGATTTCTGTAGAGAAGTTCAAGAAACACATTTTAATGTTTTTTGGCTTTCATGATCATCAAACAGCCATTAATAAGTATTGTGTTGAAAGCCCTTTCACACTAGCCACACTACAGCTGTGTGGAGTACAGTACCGCAACGCAGTAGTACGTTAAAAAAGTTTCCATAGGGAACCTGTGTACCTTTCACTCAGTGTTTACAGTAAAGCTGCACGCAGTTTTGCAGAAGCAATGTCTCCCTGGGTTTTCACCAGTAAAGCTGGGCATAGACTGGCCGTTTCCTGCCCGACCCGCCGATCGGATGCCGTTCGCGTTTCCACGTCCGATCGGGTCGGCAAGGAATTGGGTGCGCCAACTTGCAAGATTGAGCTAAAATCAGCCATCATATCAGATCGCACAGTGATGGATGTTTGGATGGAGTTAGCTGTCCACAGTCGAAGTAATGGGTGGCACTCAAAGGGTGCCGGCCGATTCTCAGCACTAGCAAGCTGGAGTGATGGCGCTATGTCGGGTCGGTAATCGACGGGAAATCGTTCCGTCTATGCCCAGCTTAACAGATACAGTCAAAAATGGCACCACAGCGCATCTAGTTTGTGAAAGGGCCCTACAACTGAAACCCAGTGTAAAGCCTCCATACATTTTAGATAACTCCATACAATTTCCTTTAGATCTACCAATAACTATGTAGGGCCGGGTCCTCCCTAATATATACATAGTTATTGTATATATTACATGGTTTTGGTAGAAGAAAAGTTGATTGTACAGAAATTGTAAGGTGTATGGGGACCTTTACCCTCCATCTTTTACAGACCCCTTGCCTATACAGAATATGTTTTTTTTTTTCTGATTTCACTGCACAATCGACATTTGAAATGTGAACTAGAAGCTGGGGCAAGTCGAATCCACTCCTCATTTCCTATTGGATATACTGGATCATCTACCCCTTTTCTGTCACTGGATTCTTTCATTTGCAATGAGGTTTAGACCCATATGGGGGTGTAACTTCAGCTTCATGACATCCTTTTCCACCTCCTAGGATCTTTCTAAAGCCCATACATACATTGTTATGTGAGTTTAAATGTAATGAAAGCTGAAAGGGTATTTTTTTTATGTCATAAGCATGTTGAGCATCATCTTTAAGGAGTAGAGTGGGGTATGGGGCACATGTCAGTAGCTGTACAGAATATAGAGGGAGAAACACTACAACATAGAACCGGTTAACTAAAGGCATTCGGCTCATTTAGAAGCTACTGTAAATGAGTTTAATTCTGTTGGAAATAGGAAACCTTATCTAATGTGTTTGGTGCTCAGTCATATGATGGTCTGGCAGCACTCCCTGTCATGTGCTTTTTAATATTATTGAGTTATTGGTAATTGTACACAACACACCCAGTTCTCAACTTATGTATGCAAACGCTGTCTTATAACTTGTAAATGTATGGATGTGACCATGTAATGTATGCAAAGTTACACAATTCTTGTATGTTCTTACATGTTGGTAGATGTGCTACCAGTGATAAGAAGCTCAATCTGTGTCTCAGGCTTAATATACGCTGCAGGGGCTTAAATCCTATCCAAAGTATTCAACTTCTTGAACACTATTGAAATGAATGTATTTTATATAATCCATCAACCATCATATACTTATGTACGCGTGTGTTAGTGAAACACACAGGATTCCTGTCCGTTCTCTAGCCAACTCCTCACAGCGTGATGATGTCACCACGCTGTGAGGAGTCTGCTAAAGGCCGACCATAGATCGATACGTCTATGGCCGGCTTAATGTATGCAAAGTTACACAATTCTTGTATGTTCATAGGGCTTGTTTCCATTAGTGCGGAAGCCTGTGGTTGACTACAGGGCGGACGAAACTGCGCCCATGTAGTTGAATGGGCTAGCCCCCAGCAGCGGTCAGGGGGCAGCCACCGCCTAAAAACTCGGTCGGCCGAGTTTTTAGGCGGCGGTCCGCGCTATTCCACGGCCGCCCAGCACTGACCGCAGCCATAGAGGTGAATGGCCCCAGCTAACAACCGCATAAGATGCGGTTCTTAGCGGGGGCGAATCTAAGCGGCTGCAATCGCACGGCCGGCAGCCGCACAAGTGGAAACAGGCCCTTGTTGGTAGATGTGCTACCGGTTATAAGAAGCTCGATCTGTGTCTTAGGCTTTATATACGTTGCTGGGGCTTAAATCAGTTACCGTTCCTATTCAAAGTATTCAACTTCTTGAACACTATTGAAATGAATGTATTTTATATAATTCATCAACAGCAAAAGCAATTCTCCTAATCTTAGTAAGTGAAAAATAAAGAGAACACACCTCACATCTAAGGCTCCACATTGATTGTCATGCTGATGTCGTCATAGCAATCCACAGGAACACAATGGAGGCTTGCGTGGACATCAGCAGATCCTAGCTCCTAGTGGATCTCTAGCCTGTTTTTTAAGTTACTTGCAAAGCCCACGAACATGGTATCATCACCAAACTTACTGGAGATGTAGAGAAGGGTTGGGGGTATACAAAAAAAAAAAGGGTACAGACGGGAAGATATGGGTCAAATCGATGGCCGTTTCGAGTGCCGTGTGCGCTCACGGCCATCTATCTGACCAATATAATCTGCCCCCAAGGCTGTTTCTGAGCGGGACAAATCAATCGCGCTCGAAAACAGCCTTATCGGACATGACCGTTAATACGGTCCAATGCTGTCCAATGCTTTGCCTGGATCTCCAAAATGGCCGATTCCACAAAATCTATTGATTGGCAAGACTGCTGCATAGGGCTATGGGTCCACCAACGTACTCTGATTGCCATTGATCGACCAAAAAAAAACAACATGTCGGTTCAATGTCCAATCAGATTTATAGTCGATTCTGATTTTGTTTGGTCGATCGTTCAGGGTGGGCAGAAGTGGATTGATTGCCATTTGATTTGCCGATCGATCTTGTGAACGTGTGCAGTGATCGATCGGTCAAAAATCGAGTGGAAAATCGACCTGTGTATGGCTACCTTTACAATCTTACCATACAATTTCTGAACAATTCACTTTTGTTCTACCAAAACCATGTAATATGAGGACCTGTCAAAACCTTCCAATCACTATGTATTCTATCAGGGAGGACCCGGCACTACATAGTTGATGGTAGATCTAATAGAAATTGTATGGATTGATCTAAAGTTGTGTGGGGTCTAGCTTAACTTTGTTAAGCTGGGCATAGACGTGCTGATTCCTGCACGACCCAACCACCGATCAGATGCCGCGCGCACTCCCGCATCCGTTCGGGTCATGCAGTAATCGGGTGCAGCAATTAACGAGGATTGGGCTAAAATCAGCCTTCATGTCGGATCGCACAGTGCTCAGACATGACGGATAATTTTGATCCGATCCCTTTTGTCCGGATGGGGACGGCTGCCCCCAGCCGAAGTAATGGGTGGCACACAAAGGGTGCCGACCGATTCTTAGCACTAGCTGCTGTGCGTGATGAGGTCATCACACCTGCTAGATTAGGTCAGGAATTGACTGGAAATTGTCCTGTCTATTCTCAGCTTTAGCCTGGATTTATGGGCCTTTGTCTTCTTTTTCCATTTGTTTTCCCTCCCAATGTGAACCCACTTTCTCCTTTTAGCCATGTGGTTAGATACATGCAATGAAGAGTCACTAATGATCTATGGTATGTTGCTTTTGTAAATACCAGAGTGTCCATGCATAAAGGATAGCCTAAAATAGTGCTAGTGTCCAGTATTGCAGCTCGGATCTGTGGCTGAATACGTGAGGGCTGTGCACTCCCAAGCCCTTTACATACAGTATATCTGACATAACTAGAGAGAAATGGGTGAAGGCTGGAGCCTGTAATTGCTGTCATAAGCCATCTACTGAGTACAGATTTCTAGACGTTGTATACTTATCGGTTAATGTGTTCTTCACTGTAATCCATTTAAAGCTTAACTTCTAGGAAACTCTATTGGCTGCTCTGAACATCGATCTAAAGCTGGGCATACATACACATGACGATTTTTAGTGCGATCGTTTATCAAAACCAATTGCGCGATCGGATTGAATAAAATGCCAAAAGCATGCCAAAAGTGTCCGAGTGATCGATTTTGTCAAAAATCGGACAGAAAAATGATCGTTCACGGATCCGTTCTGATTGATAATTTTAATAAAAAGCACATGAATCGAGTGCTGTTAGTTGTCTCATGCGATCGTTTTAAGCGATCCATCTATGATTCTTGTGGAAATTACCTTTGTTTGTGTGCTGTTGGTCACTGGCCAGTTCTTCAGCTAACACCACTCCCAACCCATAAATGTGTGCGTGCCAGACATATTGAGACTTTCAGGATAGAATCGCCCAGAAATGTAATGCATGGTATGTTGCAGTTTGCGATCGTTTTTGCAAATTAAAATCGATTGTGGAATCGGATAGGCGATCGGATTAAAAAAGGATCGCAGGAAAATTGTGACGTGTATGCCCTGCTTAAGTCATTGATGTCACCGGTGATAAGCATAAAATGTTTGAAGACAATGAAAACTGGATCTGTTAAGCTACATGGTTCAATTTTCTATGAAAAATTTGATCGACTGAAAGAAAATAGTTTTTCTGCCCACATAGTACAATCGCAGATTATTGATCGATTTTTGTCAAATTGTCGATTGAATCGTGATCAGACATGTTGGAAAATTTGGGTCGATTGTACAATCATCGAACTACATTCCTTGCAGCTTTTTTTTTTTCAAGTCACTGATACTCGATGTGAAATGAGAAATAAGGAAGCAGACATGGCGGATGAGGCATGGAAAAGCGGCAACAGGTCCAGAGGTAGAGCGGGACTGTTGAAATTTATGACAAAAGGGTACCTGGGAATGAGACTCCCTAAGGTGTCCAGTATATATATTTCTCCCCCTTTTAGATCCACATTGGACGTACCCCCGGGCTCCCCTTGCATTAGGGCAGTCTGGGCTGTGTTGATTGGGGACCACTACATTTGGTCTCCGGTCACCCCGCTTGGCCCTCCGTCGTAGGTGGAGCCGTTGTGACGTGTGTGGACCGGCACCTGGCCGCCACTGCCTCTCCTATATTTCCACGGATCGATCACCCTAGTGTTTCCTGTGTTCTATGGTCTCTGGGGTGAGTCAAAAGTTTTGTTTTGTTTTATATATTGGCGGCATGTTCATTAGATTGCTGCACTTATATAGTTGTTATATTAACAAACCTATGCTGAACTGAACTGTAGGGACAGTCTCATTGTTACTGAATACATATACTCTATGCCATATTCATGTTCTTAACTAGTTTCATTACACCATAGATTCGTTCCTCCCTGAGGAAGCCCTAAGGGCGAAACATGTTGGAGGACACCTACCACCAATCAAATCTATGACCAATGTATCATAATCACTGAGTGGTGATCGTTGTTTTTAATGCTCAGCCCTATGGTCATCCCAATGTATGGCATGGCTCTGACCAGGGATCTGTTCTATATGTCATTTTTTTGCTGTCTTTATATGTTTTTTTATATGTAATTAATAAATATATATCTTTTTTTATATGATTGTTTCCGGTGCCTAAAAAACCCCATCCCCCCAAATGATCCCTGAGTTTAAGGTGGAGCTATATACCACCCCACTCATGATGATCAAGTTCTCTTTTTTCAGTTTATAATAGGGGTGTGGCACATGATCAAGAGGGCGTTGCCCTGACATTCTATTTCTTGTCCCCCTCGCCCCAATGTATTTTTAAATTTTTCATGAATGTTTTATTTACATATCACAGTCCTCTCAGCACATTTAGCTGCAGCAACTTCCCTTATAGTCCTGGACCGCTTGTTCTCCCCACCTGATACAAATGCTGAATCATTGTTGTGGGCACAAGTTTGAGTTTTGCCACATCTGCTGTGCTAGCAAAACTTCTACTTCCCGTTTTGTTGTCATATGAAACATTTCTTCATGGTCCGCATCAAGTGATTAGCAAATGAACATATTTCTCAGGGCACATGATTTGGCCAGGCCTGGGCTGTTCATGTTGCTTATTACTTAATCTTACCTACATATGGCATATGAAAGAATGAATGGCTAACTTCTACCTCTACTATTACAAGTGGATTGCTTTATTGTATTTACACATATAAAGTCATATTGTGTGTATCAAAAACTGAAATGCATCCACAACCTAGAATCCAAGGCTAATGCCCCTCCGGTCCACACTGACACAAACAGTAGATGTTATCTTCCCTCCCGGAAAAAAAAAGGCAGAAAGTTTTACTTCTGATGGGGAGTTGTAGCCTCTGGCAGTGATGTTGGAAGATTCTTCTTGGCCAGCAGAATCCCGGACCTGGACCACCAAAAGCTTTAACTACTGTCTACCTGGCATGTAACTACTGTCTACCTGTTTCATTACTCTAACTACTGTCTACCTGGCGCATGTGCCATTACCCTAAGTACTGTCTACCTGGCGCATGTGCCATTACTCTAACTACTGTCTACCTGGCGCATGTGCCATTACTCTAACTACTGTCTACCTGGCATGTGTGCCATTACTCTAACTTCTGCCTTCCTGGCTCATGTGCCATTACTCCAACTATTGTCTACCTGGCACGTGTGCCATTACTCTAACTACTGTCTACCTGGCACATGTGCAATTACTCTTACCACTGTCTACCTGGCACGTGTGTCATTACTCTTACCACTGTCTACCTGGCACGTGTGTCATTACTCTAAATACTGTCTACCTGGCACGTGTGCCATTACTCTTACCACTGTCTACCTGGCACGTGTGCCATTACTCTAACTACTGTCTACCTGGCACGTGTGTCATTACTCTTACCACTGTCTACCTGGCACGTGTGCCATTACTCTAAATACTGTCTACCTGGCACGTGTGCCATTACTCTTAATACTGTCTACCTGGCACGTGTGTCATTACTCTAACTACTGTCTACCTGGCACGTGTGTCATTACTACAACTACTTGACCAATGGATACCTGAGACCCTTGTCCCTTCTCCATTACCATAACGTAACATAAAATAATGACAGAGGCGGGAATATCTTTGGAAAAAATATCTTTATATATAAATGTGTAAGAGTACAAATAACTTGGCCACAGCCTATCAACAAAATTGATTACATAGAGGGAAATGCCCGGACAGTGCCACCCATTCAACTTTCCTTTGACCAACCGTACTGGCCCCCACTTCTTAAATACTGTCTCGATGGGTACCTTTAACTTCCACTCCAGAGAGTGACATAACTGGGGCATAAGCCCTGATAACACTTTAACAATATCTGTGGCTGCCCTTTCTCCAACATCCACCTTACACCTGCGGCACTGCCGAGCTTCCATCCCCGCTGTGACATACAGAGCATACAGAAGAGAGCATGCAGAAACAACAATGCAGAAAAAAACATAGGGAGTGTGGGTGACAATCCAGGTCCAAGAGGAAGAACTTCCTGTTGGGCCAGGCTATGAAGACTACCTAACCCCTCCCCACTAAAGGCCCACCCACTTACCCCACTCGTGACGTACCAAGTCCAGTCCCTTTGGTCAAGATGCTCTCCTCCTATGCCTGCGTCCCAGATCCAGGCAAGTCAGTCTACCTGGCATGTGTGCCATTACTCTAACTTCTGTCGTCCTGGCACATCTGCTATTACTCTAACTACTGTCTACCTGGCATGTCTGCCCTTACTCTAACACACCTGACATTGGACTATAAGAAACACTTTTTACAATTAAAATCAATGGCAAAATGTCCCTGTGACTTATGGTCTGAATATGTAAATAGCTGCTCATGGGTAAGTTGTTCAGTGCCAGATTGTAAAAAGCATGTTCAGAGAATGGGTACTGCTAGTGTATAGACCCATGATGAAGTTTCAGCCCTGCTGCAGCAAAGACCTCCCTCCTGGCACTGGCCTTTTGGCTGGAGGAATATAGAGTGAATACTGGGTGGTCCAGTCCTGCCTACCGTACTTTGCTTCCTTTTTCTTAATTTTCTCTCCAAAACCTTGGGGGGTGACTTATGGTCCGGTGTGTCTAAACCAAGTTGGAAGATGAATATTGGAAATTGTTTACAAGTATAGGGGTTCCATGAATGTTTGCAGTCACATTTATGGAGGAGTAGCTGTAACTGTAACCCCTTTAAGGGTTGTGGTCACTTCAGTCATAAATCAGGAGGGCACCTGGTAAGTGGTATTTGAAGATATTTAAAGCAATGATTTTGGATTCCGTAGGGTGTGTATGATTATATTAGATATAAGCATTTTTTATTTTGCTTTGCGAGGCTTTACTGTTTTATAGAAATGTGACCCTTTTAAAATCATCTAGCAAAAATAATTTTACATTTCTATCTGACCCAGTTTTGATGATATTACCAAACTCAAACTTCCTGCTCGCCCCCCCCCCCCCCCTCTCCCCCAGGAAAAAAAGGAGACTGCGGAACATGAACTACCGCTTGATAGAAATGGCGTTGGTTTGGCCAGCAGAACGATCATGTGGCATTATCATAGGAGAAAGCTTGGGAAGAAGCAAGAGTATTGTCGTGAAGTAACAGATTAGAGAATATCGGCGCGCTGTGCACGCTTCATGGCTCCCGATGTTCCTCTAATATGTTCCTTTAATTTGACGCCCATACCACGGTTGCCTTTGAGCAGATCAATGGATCCGCTTTGAAGGCGAAATTGACCAAACGGTTTCCACGATGTTGGAAAAAACCTTGGTCGAAATCCATGACATTTGAAATAGGGAACAGCTCTATCCCCATCCAATGTAATGGACGGGCTTGACAGCTGAGCCCAACACACACACAGGCAGATGAAAGCCGCACAAACAAGCTGTGTGTTCAGATAGCTGCTCTGTGTGGAAGGGGTGTGGCCAGCACGGAAGGGGGCTGACTGCAGCTGGCGCCCATTGTACAGTAATTGATGTGCCCATGTGGTGCACATTGATTACCGTATGATTGACCCACGATCAATCACCATGCTGTAATTGATCGCCGGTGGATTGCAGAGGAATCTACCTGTGTGTGGCCAGCTTAAAGAAAAGATGGGGTTTTCCCAACCTGAGTTTAGCTCCCTATACATGTATAGATTCCCCTTCGATCATTCAACGAATGATCCTAACGTGGTAAAGTCACCACGCCTAACGTGGAATAGATGTGCACCACCTTGGGGAATTGATCCCTAGACAATAGTTTGGATGGGGATCGAGGGTACCCATCCAAAGTTATGGTGATCGTAGATAGGTTTTGGCCTTTGATTCATGAATAAATGATTGTCGCGAATGGCTGCCGATCATTCAAAACGAACATGGCTCTCTGGAGCAATGGAGCAGGCGCACACCACAAATCGGTCACATGGCCAATTTCTGGTCGATCGCATTATTAAGAATCGCCCAGAGAATAGCTCACACAAACGGTGAGCTTCGATCCTTTGAACGATAGGCTGCAGCATGATGATGTCATCACACCACAATTGGCCGTTCGAGGATCACACCAGGATCTATGCGTGTATGGGGGGCTTTATTCCGTACCTCCTGATGCAATGTCCCTTCTCTCAAACATAGTTTAACGTTGACATCTGATAAGAACTTTTGCACCCATTGCTGTGTAGCCTCAGCCGCCCTGGAGCCTGGTACAGTGAAAACATGGAAAAAGGAATTCTGTATTTCACAAAACATTTGCTGCTTCTGTATTCTTGCATAACATAATAAATACATAAATTCATAACATGATCACATGTTTTGAAACAAAATGCTTTCAGTGGGGAGCATTCCATCTTCAAAATATTGCTGACCACTTTAAAAGCAATGCTAAGTTCCCAGAGAGAAATTGCCCGAAGGCCCAAATCTCCTGAGCGTGTTTATAATATTGATATAAAAATCAGTGCTTGGTACAGTGTATTCATTCATTGTGCAAACCCTCGTCCACGTCACTGAGGTAACCGAAATTCCATCACTGATGCCTGTTTTATGATGACTTCAGCCTCTGGTGCCCCAAGAACCTTCCATTTCTAGAGTTATCTCTTATATACAAAAAGGAGGACATATAGAAACTTCCACCATGGGTTTACTTTTGGTGAGTGTCCTTGAAACTAGGGAGATTGTTAATGATCTTCTTATGGAACCCATGTATAGGGATGAACCTTCTCAGTTAATCCTTGTTTAGGCTAAACATTTTGCTGGTGCTACCACTAAGGCTACCAAAAACACACAAAACAAAAAGAACAATACAAAAAAACTGTATATTTGCTTGCCCATGAGAAATCCTCACAGACACGCAAATATACTGTTTTTAATGTGATCATTGTAGCACATATGAGTCCAAAATGAGCCAGAATGCAACGTCAAGCGGTAGAATTTTAACCAGTGGATAAAAGGTCTAAAGTAAGCCATACACAGATTGATTTGTCACCAATCAATCATCAATTGCCGAACGATTCCCGATCCGATCTTCCCAGGCGATCAGGAATCGGCAATTGATCGTATCGGTAATCGATGCAACATCTGCTTGGGAATCCGATTTGTGGTCGATATGGACATGAGCCGATCTCCAAAATGGCGGATTCCACAAAATCCATCGATCGGAAAGGCTGCTGCATAGGGCTATGGGTCCACCAACGTACTTCGATTGCCAAACGATCGACCAAAAAAAACCAACATATTGGTTCAATGTCTGATCTGATTTTTAGTCGATTCTGATTTTGTTTGGTCGATTGTTTAGGGTGGGCAGAACGCGATTGATCACGATCGATCGCCAATCGATCTCGTGAACGCGCACAGTGATCGATCGGTCAAAAATCGAGTGAAAAATCGGCCTGTGTATGGCTACCTTAAGAGGGAGTGGTACATTGAAAGGGAAGTGCAAAGCAGGGAACACACATGTAGATATGGGCCAGATTGATGGCCGATTTGAGCGCCGTGCACGCTCATGGCCATCTATCTGGCCCATATCATATGCGGCCATCCCAGTTTTCAGGGATGACCTTAAATCACGGCCAATGTCCGTTGCTTTGCATGGAAACCAGGGGTCTCCATGCAAAGCATCGGCTGAGCTGGAGAGAGAGCAGAGCTGCCTCCTTAGTTCCTACGATATCTGACAGAAGCATGATGACGTCATCACGCTGCTGCAGGGAACATTATCCAATATCGAGCCGTGCGTTCCCTGCTTTAGATATGGGTTTTGATGTTCGGTGCTGGGCTATGTTCTAGCACTTGTACTATTTGGTGTTGGTCTATGTGCTTGCAAATGGTGGCCACACCAGACACTGGACAACCCCCCCCCCCCTTGTAAGGCAAAACTGTGCACATTTCAGAGTGGCCTTTTATTGTGGGCAGTCTAAGGCACACCTGTGCAATATTCATGCTGTCTAATCAGCACCCTAAAATGCCACACTTGTGAGGTGGGATGGATTATCGTGACAAGTGCTTACTGACACAGTGTATGTAGAAAATGTTTCAGATCTTCGAGTTCAGCTCATGCTATATGGGAGCAAATGCCAAAGTGCTGCATTGATGTTTTTGCTCTGTGGTCGATGTGCTGGCACTTGTGTTATCTGATGCTGGTCTGTGTGCTTGCACTTATTTAGACCCACGTCATGGATTCCATTTGAATCATATAATTGATGTTAATTTCAGTGAATGTGAAAACAGGCTCTTTCACATTTCTGCTTTGTTGTGCATTGATGTTGTGCAGTTGGCCTAGATATAACTGTAACAAATAAGCATGAACAAAGTTTATTAATACAGTACACACTAGTGATGAGCAAGCCCCCCCCCCCCCTGGCAAGGGTTAAAAGGACAGATACATAGCTATACTTACTGTACCCTGTGCTCCTAGCACAATCCTACCTTCTGGTATTCTGGATGGGGGTGAGCTCCTCCTGCTCTTCCTGCAGTTTAAAGCCACAGACTCTACATTGCAGGCGGGTGATATTACCAGCCTTAGAGCCCTTTCACACTATATGCATAAAGGTTCTGCATATATACATAAACGCATGCATTTTTCACATTACATCTGAGTTTTTGAACAAATCAATGAAAAATGTATAACAAATGCAAACAGCAGAGCGTTTTAAAAAAATGCATGCGGAAACACTGCATTTTTTAAAAACACAACACATGCAGTTTGAATGGTAGCACTGGTTGTCTATGTAAAAATGCGTGCAGTAAAAAAAACCCATGCGGTAAAAAAAACATGCAGGTTTTTAAAACACAACGCATATAATGTGAAAGGGCCCTGCGACCAGAAAGGCTTTCTGGGGCTAACCCCTGCAGTGGGATGGGGGACCCACTGCAACAATTACAACTATTTTTGTATTCTATACACCCTTATTTTTCATACAACACTTGGTGATACATTGGTGCTTTCCGAATGAAAAAATTAAGATAATATATTTAATGGTGGCATAACATGTACTGGGTAAACAGGGTATTTGATGTGCTTACACTGGTTCAAGAAATCTGGGATGGTGACCCTGAAGATTATGCTATTTTGGATATAAAGGATTCATAATAAACACACCATTAAAAGGGTAATTATTATCACCCCCAGACAATGGTGGCAATCATACCTCTCATATTTGAGAATCTCAGTCAGAATATGAGATTCATAGTAAGTGACTCATAAGCACATGAGCTGAAGGGTAAGGCCCAAGACACAGAATCAGACATCTTTCCCTAATTCCATCACATGATGAGCCTGAAGGCTTTTCATAAACAGGAGGAGGGAACCTGGGGATCATGACTGCTATTACTGGCAGCTGTGGAGTCCAGTTTAAATAGTGCTGAACTGGGAGCAGAGGAAACCACTTTTCACAATGCAGGCTGCGGTGGTGAGAGGCTGCTTGGTGCTCAGTATCTGGCTGATCGCTGCTGGACAGGCAGAAAAGCGTGAGTGTTTACCTAGTGCTTGTTATTAGATTGGACTTCTTGCATAAATACTTTTATGGAATTTGTCATGGTTCTAAAAGAGGAGTATAACTTGTAGATCAAACAGTCCTAAAATGTGACCGCTTAGAGCAGTGTTCTCAAGTCCTATTACCTGTTCTTAATAGTTCTGACCAGTCTGGGTCATGGTTCTGTTTGGAAACATACAAAACCTGTGTAGTTGGTGGGACCTGCTAAGGTGTATAAGAAGCCCTGGGCTGGAGAATGGTGTTTAATTGTGATATTTTTATTGCGAATATAGTGCTATATCTTCATAATCACAAATATTATAGATGTTTTGGCATCAGTACCTGGAACTAACATGCGTTCACTTTTTGTAATATGCGCATGTACACGTGGTGATTTGCTCAAGGAAGGTAATAATGACTGGCGATCATTAATTCCTGGAAGTTACTAATATATTGCCTATGCTACTCCTCACTATTGCAGAACACTGCTGTTCTGTTGTATGGATTCCCTGTAAACAAATGGGTTCCATTGTATGTAGGTGCTGATTGATGGGCGCACTCATGTCTGTGTGACAATTAATGATGGGTAGCCTGTCTCTACTGGTCTGACATGCATTTTGTTAGCTATGGTGATGTTGTAAGTAGTTCCATAGTACACCCTTGGCCATAGAGCACTAGGGTCCCAGGTTTGAATCTCTGGCCACTACCTGTGAGAAAGTTTGTATTGTCTGTGTGGGGGACTATGTTGATTATACAAGACCTTGGACTGTGACATGCTTTAAATATATATGGGTATGGACATTGGATTGTGATATGACTATGTACTCTGAATATTGGCACTACATAAATGAGATGATCATGTAGCTATAAGCCTGGTGGGGTAGAATTTCACTGCTGCTCCCACTTGTCTCTTTAACTTAAAGCTGGCCATACACCCTTTTTTTTTTTTTTTTTTTTTTTTTTTTTTTTT
>CM070036.1:114579629-114596782 GCA_036250615.1 Ptychadena robeensis
AGCAACACGCGTCCCCACAGACCAGGGGTGGTGTTTTTGCTCTGCTGGTATGCATCTGCGATTATGCGAATCGTTGGTGCCCTCAGATTTTTTTTTATTTTTTTATTTTTTTATTTTTTCATGAAACAAGTGTGCCTTTGCCCAAAAAAGGTTGAAAAACACTGTTCTAAACCATTGATTCTACCTGTGTTCCATAACAGAGGATCCTATACTACATAGTTGCTAGATCTAAATGATATCTGACAAAGATCTAAAAGTGTATGGCTAGCTTTAGATTCACCAATGATTATGTAGTATAGGGTCCTCTGCGATTCTAAACAATCACGTCTATTGGTGTTCAAATCCTTCCATATTACATGGGTTTTGGTAGAACTAAATGACTTATGACAGAGAAATCTAAAGGCGTATGGGGACCCTTCAATTTTGTGTTTACATATTGGACTATGTAAGCCACCATTTCTGAGCTCCTTCCTTCAAACAATGCTAAATGTCTGTAAGTAGTTAAGTTATCTTCTGGTTGAAATAAACATGGAGATACTTGTGGGACATTCTGCTTTAATTGGATAAATGCCTAAATTGCCTACTACTTTGATGATGATTCTGAAAGTGTTAATAGCTGAGGTCAGAATGTTAACTAAGCAGTGTAACTAAACATTTTCCCCACAATATTCTAGATGTGTATATTTGCCTTTTTAGGACAGGCAGAAACCTCTTCAGATGAGAGCCCTTACAATGGAATTTGTTCTGGCTTCTTTAGGAAGTTTAACTTTGGTTGCAGTTTATTAAAGGTGTTCAATCATATTGACCATATGAGCATGCCAAGAGCTTAAATCCACTGGTAGGCTGATGCAATATAGTTTCTACAGTCTTGGGGCCCCCATACACCTTTAGATTTCTCTATCAGATTTCCTTTAGATCTCCTTTTTTGTTTTACCAAAACCATGTAAAATGAGGGACTTTCTAAACCATTAAAGCAGGGTACAGACATGGAGATATGGGTCAAAACGATGGCCGTTTTGAGCACCGTGCACGCTCATGGCCATCTATCTGACCCATATAATCTGCCCCCAAGGCTGTTTGAGCGGGACAAATCAATCCCGCTCAAAAACAGCCTTATCGGACATGACTATTAATACAGCGATGTCCGATTCTGTGCCTGGCTCTCCAGGCAAAGCTCGGCTGAGGAGGAGGAGCTGGGGAGAGACAGTTTATGCTCTCCGATATCTGACAGCAGCGTGATGCCGTCATCACGGTGCTGCAGGGTACATCGGACGGCTCGAATATCGAGTCGTCTGTCCCCTGCTTAAGTCTACCTGTGTTCAATCGCAGAAGACCCTATACTACATAGTTGTTGGTAGATCTAAAGGATATCTGACCGAGAGATCTAAAGGTGTATGGCCTGCTTAAACTGGCTTCATCACAAATCTCATTTGACTTTATTCAAATCCTGTGACTTTAATGGAAGACTTTATTCAGCCAATTAAAAATGGCGAGGTAGTGGGTGGCGTTAATGGTCTTATGTAAAATGCAGCTAATGGCTAGCTTCCTGGAGTTGTGGGTTAGGACTTCAGGAAAAAGGCAACTGACACTGAATTGGGGGTGTGGCTAGAAATCTCCATAGCAACATTAATTAAAAATCATGGTGATCAGAAGTATTTGAGTTTGACACCCCTGATCATAAATTCGTCATACAGAAAAAAAAAGTATTGCTCTTACCTGCATATGTTTGTAAAATTTTTAAATTCAAATGTGGAAAATTGATTTGACTTTGAACGTTATGGGGGAGAAACTACAACTACTTTTTAATATTCCTCCGACCATTCTCTACATATACAGCAATTTGGGGGATGCTAAATAAAAAATACTTAAAGAATCAGCAGCACCATGTTGGGGACAATTAAGTTTCACAGCTCTGACGGAGCCCTGTCAATGGGTGGCCCGTGCACTCCATTTAAACCCCTGTATCCGGCATACATGTCCATAATAATAGGCTTCATACATTTTTGTTCATTTGTGATATTTTGAACTTAAAGATTCTGCTTTGCAGGTTTCCGGGATGTAGCAGATTTCAGGAAGACAAGCCATGGTGATAACCACATAGATGGCTGGTCCTCTGATGGCGTTTCTTGGGATGAATCGCATTATCCTGCTTGGAAATCTGGGGATCCCAGATGGGAAAACTGCTGGAGAGGTAATATCTAAGCTTGGACATCTATTTTACAAGCTTTCGGGTACAAAACTTTTAGTTCAGAATCTGCTTTTCTACTGCAAGTCCTATCACTTGGATTCCGAATACCAGACTTTGTTTTATCAGATTTGTGATGGAATAAAATAATGGACCTTAATACAGGATTTATTTAATGTCAATAGCAAAGTGTATCTAAAAAAAACCCACACACATTGAAAATAAGTTTTATTTGCAAGCTGAGCTCCTATGAACATGTATGATTTTAGATACAATGTGGCATAAGACCTCCTGGAATGTTATTGTGAAATAGATATCTTGTTTTTCAGGTGGCAAAGTAGTGGCACGATTGACCAGTGACAGTCCTGCACTGATAGGGTCAAATGTTACATTTGCTGTTACTCTACAGTTTCCCAGATGTCAAAAAGAGAATGAAGATAGTGATATAGTCTATGAACATGGATGTGGAAATGGTAACTAGAAGCATGGAAGCCGCTTTGGTAAAAGGGGTAGAAAGCTCACTTTAAATAATTCTCTCTCATTTCAGCTTCCTACAGCAATCCAGATCAGTATGTGTATAACTGGACTAAATGGATCCCCTTCTGTAATGAAGTAAACTGCAGCTTTTTCAACCAGTTTCCAGATGGAAGACCGTTTCCTCACCACCATGACTGGCGCCGCCATAACTTCATCTACATCTTCCAAACACAAGGTTGGTGTGGTCAATCTTGTATTAGTCAATCTCTACACATGAATGGTAAAATCCAGAAATGTTTTGTCTGGCCAGGTTGCTCACCTTCTGAGAATTCTTCATTTTTAGTCTTTATTTGTTCAAGAGACCTTCTATAATGTAAAAGAGTTAAAACCACTTTTAAAAGTCTCACATTGGTTTAAAGGAATTGACATTTTTAAATAAACATATATATTTGGCATTTCATTAAAGTGTAAAGGGTTTTTGTTTTTCCACCATCAGGTCAGTACTATCAAATGACTGGAAGATCTTCAGCAATTCTCTCCATAAATACAACAAACATCACAGCTGGTGCACAGATGATTGAGGTGACTGTCTTCAGGAAGAGCTACAGAAGGCACTACCCAGTCGCTAAAGCAAGTGGCATGTATATTGTTACAGGTAAGCGAGGATGTTGACATATTTGAGTACATGGGATGTATGTATTTGCACCAGGAAAGTGTGATGTATTTTAGGTCAAACTATATAGAGAGCAATGTTTTATTGTGGGGGGGGGGGGGGGGTAGGTCTTGCATTTCATAAACTGGTCCGTGACTTTCCTCTATCCCAAAGTTTGAGGGACCGTGGCCCTGTTTTAGCTTTAAAAATTTTGTGGCTCTTGCTATGGAAAAGCTAAGTGGATTAAGTTGAGTCTTCAATGCAGGGGTGTCAGATTAAATACAGTGGGTCATAGGGAAAGGTAAGAAACATGGCAGTGGGTGATGAACAAGTAATACTTCACTCTAGACCAGTGACCGAGTGCCAAAACTGAAATCCAAACCCAACTTTTTTATCTCCAACATGGCAATTTACGATATAGAATAGGAGAGGGTATGGGAGACTGTGCAATCAGAAGACAGGGGAAGAGAACTGACACCATTGAGAGCCGATAGGTTGCAGTACTTTCCTCTGTGCTGGCTGACCTCTTGCATGCCCACAGAGGGCTCGGAGTGCCACCTCTGGCATGTGTGCCATCACTGCTCTTTTGACAATGTTAGAGAAAACTTCTAAAAGTTGTTTATTGGCACTTTCTCCGTTGCATCTGTGTGATTACCTCGAACGACTCCCCTGAGACTTTTATTGGTGGGTGACTTGACAAAATATTAATTCCCTAGTGGGCCATAATGAGACTTATTGTCTCGTTGATTATGTAGAACAGGGGTGGCCAACTCAGCATAACAGGCCATATTTGGGGGGTAAGTCAACCAGGTTTGCTACTGCTAGTGGTTTTATAAAAAAATTTGAAGGCAACCATGGTTCAGACTAAATATTAATGGATTTTTCTTTCCCCTCCAGATCAAATTCCTTTCTACGTGAACCTGTCTCAGAGAAATGACAAGAATGCCTCTGACCACATTTTCATCAAAGATTCTCCCATTACATTTGATGTCAAAATTCATGATCCAAGCCACTATCTCAACAAATCTATATTGTCTTTCAATTGGAGTTATGGTGATGGTAGTGGCTCCTTTGTTTCCAATAGCCCACTTTCCACTCATACTTATACCTTACTTGGAAACTTCAGTCTAAACCTCACCATTAAAGCTGCTATTCCAGGACCATGTCAGCCAGTTACACCTACGACACCAGTACCTACGACACCGGTACCTACTACACGGCTGCCAACAACCACCATGTCTCCTACAACTGCAAATACTACCAGTAAGTTGCGTGTTTCCAGTAAAGTTGACATTGAAATGCCTAAAATCCCTGATGCTGAAATTGACCTTCAACATGAAGGGTTGGCTTATACATACTGAGCAGTAATGGCAAATGTTGGGTTTCGCGATTATAATATAGCATATGTAGTTATTGCAAGTTTATTTAATTCCTTGGTAGATGCCCTACTGCAACTGGAGTTAAACTCTAAAAAGTACACCTGGCAGGAGCTATGATTATGGGGCATTTTATCCTCCTGACTTGTCTACTCCAATGACATTTGATGATGTATATAGATGTTGGATATGAACCCCCAATGTGCATGTCACAATGTATATCCAGATTAAATACAACTTTAGGTCATAGATGCTTACACTTAAGGTCCTGGAATCGCATATGGAAGTAAATTCAATGAAATGGCCTGTTTAAATCTATACCAAGGCTTTGACTTCTCTGTTGCCAGTTAATGAAGGCTGCCCTTGTGCCTCCATATACAAGTTGGCAGTTTTCTTATACTTTGACTTCAGTGCTACCATGCTAGAGCCCTAGTGGATGGTGAGGCCATACTTTGAAATGCCTGCACTCTAATCCCTGCACTTCCGTCTTGGGCCATTCACAATCATTAAAGTTGTGTTGCTGTTCTATTTGTGTCCATAGGTAACTCAACTGAAGTTCCATCTTTTGAAACCAACACCTTTCCACTAACTACAGAAGAACCTAATGCTACTACCCATGCCATCACTACTGTCCATACAACTACACAGCCCACTACTGCTGTTCCTGGGTGCTTCATCTACAGATATGGCTACTACAACGCCAAAATTACAGTTACAGGTAGGTTGCCAGAAATTCTTGAAAGAAGATGTTGGCTGCTTGTGAAAGACATGCTTTAATGTAGATGTAATCTCATCTCCTTTCTAGATGGTATCCTTGGTGTGAGTATTCTTGAAATGAACACCATCAAGGTGTCGTCTCAGGCTGAGAACTCTCTAGTTGATTTTGTGGTGTCCTGTGAAGGCAGGTAGGTGTGATACTGAAGGATGTAGCTTGGCCCTGTGCACATTACCATGTCCTAAGCTCTCGCAGAACGCTAAATACACGCTTCTTTTTGTTTTCCTCCCTAGCTTGCCTACAGATGCTTGCACAATAGTTTCAGATGAGTCTTGTATGATTCCTCAGAATGTGGTGTGTAATCAGATTCCAGCCTCTGACCAGTGCCTACTGACCCTACGAAGAGCATTCGCAGAGCCTGGATCCTATTGTGTCAATATTACACTAAGTGATGATGCAAGTCTGGCTCTTGCTAGTACCCTGGTTCATGTGGATGGTGGTAAGTGCAAGTTTAAATAAAAGGGGGTGGAATTTGGGGTGGGTCACAAGATTTATATCTTCGTCTAGGAGAAAGGTACTACATACTAAGTCCCACTGAATGTACGCCAACAGTTATTGCTGGCATACATTCAGTGGAACTTTTTTGTATCGTAGAGGTAGGTTCCATATCTACAAATAGATGCTGATGATAAAATTGCATTTTACTAAGACAACAGATACCTCCTTCATGAATCCTCCATTCACAGAAAAGCTGTAAGAAGCGGGTCACCCCCTTGGTCAGTGTGCTGGTTCATACATGTGGCTTAATGCTTCACTGTGGAACATGCAAAAGGTCGTGGTTTGGGTTAATAGCATTGTACAAGGATAGTTAAGGAATTCCTTTACAACAAATTGGATCCATTTATTGTAGGGCACAGACAACCAATGTAATGTAACACTGCCAATGACATCTAAACATCATAGACAAGAACAGGAAAGTTCAGTTTTCGATCTTTAGAAAATGGGTAGAAGGGATTTTTGAGGCATCAATGTAGTAATGTTTTAATCATAGAAGGTCCAAAATATTTAACGTCTGTGTTCACCGGGTTCCAATTTGTCCATGATTTAGTCATTCAAAGTGGAACAATCTTAACAGCTACGCTTAAACATCACATGATATGCTCACTTGCTTGGACTGCTTGCTACAATCACTTCATCGTGAGATCAGAAAGAGCGGGTGGCGGGGCAACCACGCCTCAGGGGTTGGTGTACTATAAGTAAAGCCGACCCCCCCCCCCCCCCCCCCCCCCCCCCCCCCCCCCCCCCCCCCCAACAGGTTCTAAAGCCGGAGATAAGATCCAAAGTTTGCCATCCATGGTCCATCAACCAGACAGGTAATTGTCTCCTGGACCGCTCTATATGGAAAGAGGGCCCAATGGGAACCTGCCATATGATGTCTAAACAAGTGTATCGGCTAAGATTGAAGTGGGAACTTAACTGTTTTCTTATTTGGTCTATAGGGCACATATAACTCGTTGGCATAGACTACCTTTTCTAAATGGGACAATTAGATTGTTCATAATATTCTGGTGTATACGGAATATTATAAATGCAGTTTTTTTATTTTTAGGTTCTGGCACAAAAATGATATCCATATTCTTGACTATAGTTGGATTAGCAACTCTTACTGCTGTAGTGGTTGGTGTTTTTCTGTACAGGTAAGTGAGTGTGGGGGAGACTGACTTTCTTTACTTCATTTAATTAATGCCATTGTTCACATAAGTGGTTGTGGGTCATTGTCACAGTAAATTGTAATCTTTTCAATAAGCAATAATTATGGACTATATTAAGTTTTATGAGTTTAAAGTTTAACTAAGATTTATTAAGTACAATTAAGGAATTTTTTTTATTTTTATTTTTTTAAGAGAAAAAGTATGTGCCGTATTTTTCGGGCTATAAGACACACCCAGTTTTAGGGCAGAAAATCCAGAAAAAAAAGATTTAATATGTTTTCACATCAATTGGGATAATGCAATGAATTTAATGGATGCAATATTCAATTCAGCCACAGGTGTCACTAGCAGCAGTACACTCTCAGCACAACACGTTACACTACACTGATCTGTTTGATCTGAATTTCTGCATCCCCTGCACCCCGGCCGAGCCATCCATAGCCGAACTGAACACAGCCCACAGCTCTCCTCTGTGTTCTCCTTGGTGGGGATGCGGCATTTAGATCTTCTGAAATGACAGCTGCCACAGCTCTCTGTCGGCAGAGCTGGCGGGAAGCCAATGTGCGACCACCGGCGGCCAATCACATTCAGACCATAAGACGCAGTCACTCCCCCCCCCCCCCCCCCCCCCCCCCCCCCCCCCAAATTTTGGGGGTGAAAGTGTGTCTTATGGTCCGAAAAATACGGTAATTTAAATTGTCAATTACCACAAGTCCCCAGTTCCTGTGAGACATTGGCTGTTGGCAGGTGCTGCGTGTCTCTCTGCTCTAATATCACTCCCCACTCTCGCTCCTCCTGGGTACTGTCTACTGACAGGAGGGAGGAAAGAGAGCAGGGAGTGATCAGAGCAGAGAGGCAGATCTCCGTCTCTCAACATATGTTTCAAGGGTTGCGATTTGGCTCTTTGGTCGAATAGGTTTGCCTACCACTGTGCTAGACTATATCTGAAAAGATGATGGGTTTTTTTTTTTGTCCCCAGAAAACACAAGGAGTATAAGCCAATCAGAAATGCCACGGATGGAAGTAGCAGTCACCTCAGCATGTACTTCAGACACATCAAAGAAATCTTCAATGGAAACAATGAGCATGATCCACTCCTCAAAAACAAAGCTGGCATAATCTAGTTTATTTGCTGATATGCTGTATACACTAACATCGCCTCAGGTCTTTGGCAGCCTGTCATGTCTAGAATGATATAATTAAAAATCTCCTCCTTTTTAAAATAAATGGTTCGGTATTATCTATATTGTGCTGCACCAATTCCTTTTTTATGGCTGGGGGAAGAATACAGCAACCTACCTTGTTTGATGGGAGTCAGGGAGATACAGCCGTGGTATACAAACCGGGTAGAATATCTACAGCTAAATAATTTGGTGATTGCAAGTCTGTTAAGCCGGACATGTGTGGTTTTTGTTTGATGGTTCAGGAATTGACTGCAGCCCACCTTGAGCAATCCATACTGATCAAACAATTTATCGAACTGGGATTTGAAATGCCGGTATTTCCCTGTTTGATCACCATTACTTTGGACGGGGATTGAGGGTGGTGCGGATCCTTGATCTTTGAGTCTTGCAAAGGCCTTGTGATGGCTCACGGGCATCTAGGCCATGCATGGCTGACTTAGGTCTGTTTTCAAATGCTAATCGCTATACATATACACTTTATAGCAAGATTATATCTTCATGGGTGCTAAATGGTTAATGGCAAACATTATGGGGGGGGGGGGGAGGGGGGTTAAATTAGTTTCCCAGGAATGTATGAAAGTGCATGTTATCCATAGACTGTATAGGACAGCCATGTAGATAAAGGGACTGTCGTGCGCATTCTTGCCAATCGGCCAGCCGTTGCTTGGATGAAAATCAGGAGCACCCACCTGGCGAGATCAGGAATCTGCCGTTAAATTCCCAGCCGATCACAATTCTTTGAGGGAGGAAGGCAGTCCCCATCCAAAATAATGACCGGCACACAAGGGAGCCCACCAATGCAGCTGAGGGGCTGGCTTCAGCGTGAGGACGTCACCCCGCTGAAGTCAATCCCTCATCTATTGAGGGATTATCGTAGTGTGTATGGCTACCTTTTAGGGACAGGAAGCCTCAGATTTGCCAGAGCACAATCTAGCATATCTGAGGCTTGGCCATAGAGCCACGGTGCAATGAAAAGGGATCTGGTCATAGTTGTGTGGGTGGCAGCTCATGTAAGGAACTTTTCTGGGGCAAGATAGACACTCTACAGAAGAGGCTGTGTGATTCTCTGGCTGATTGTTTATGGATTTAATTGTTACACATTCTTGTTGAACTGGTGTTTTTCATAACAATGGGCTGGAGAAAAGGGTCATGAACCATAAGGCTAATCTGGTGATCAGGTCCTTGCTGCTGGATACTACAGAACAGCAGTTGAGAAATTTCTATATATCTCATCTGAACAATAAAGAATCTATTGTTTCTTATGAAGATCTATCATTTTGCACCACGGTAGGCTTCACAGGTGTCAAATGTTTCCTCTAGCTCCTCCTGAGCCAATGGGAATGCAGGAGCGCCCACAGCCTTGTCAGCTTTATTAATTGAATCAACAAAAAATAGTGCTCTCATCATTGGGATATAAATTGAGCTATATCGGTAAGACACACTCCTGCTCTGTAGGTCAGGAGCTGGGAGAAGCCAACCGCAGCTTGCCCACCTCCTTTTAACCTCAGCTCTGCTGTTTGGTGCATAGCTGCAGTTCCCTGGTGTTACTGGGATTAGACTCCGGTCTAGGACACTATCCTTACACAGTAGAGCAACCAAAATTTTCAAGGAAAAAGGCAGGGTCTACGTGAATGAACTGCAACCTATTGATAGTTTGGGATTAATACCTGGCTGATTGCTAGCTTATAGCATGAAGGTTTTCCCATACCTGGGATGAGGTATTGTTACTTGTAAAATTAGCATGATTGGTTTGGGGTGTTCTGTACAAATTATTACCTTTTGAACAAAAAGGACAGGTTACCGTCTGATCAAATCTAACCCTTTAAAACGCGTAAAATTGAATATACCAATTATCACAGATTTGAGAGTATTGGGACAGGAAAAAGTATTCATTTTAGTGATGCATATGTAGGTATACACTGTAAGTGGAAAAACTTTGAATAGAAGACAATTGTGAAATTTCACATGGGTAGCTCTTCTATATACACACACATCTCCCCCGTGTGATCACTGACATTGTGACATAAGTGGGCACTCCGCTTTGTACATTAGACTGGAGAAAGGGGGGCAGGTGTCCTAGTTTGTATATATACTGTACGTAGATCTCACCCATATTCACACACTTTAGGGCCTCTGTAACATCCAATCTTTAATGCTGTTGTGAATTGTAAAAATTGCACACAGCTGGTAGAAAATTGTGCCTGTATACACTGACATCTGTATCTAAATTAACCAAACTGCCTGCTGCTCAGTGCTGATACACAGGGACTTAAAGCCTCTTTCTGGGCAAATGTCAGCAAAGCGTTGGAAGCCCGAGCTGAGCCCCAAAGAACTAAAGAAAAAAAAATCTTGGATGGCACCAACACTTCGTTCCCATTCTGTATATTGCGCAAAGTAATATAAATGTCAATACAAAGTGCTAGGTTTTCACTCCAATTATGTTCACTCCTGGTTTAAAGTCTAGATATTACAAGGCAACAGTGACCTTAATGTATGCAAAACCAGCATGAGATAAAGATACAATTTCTTTTTTTAAAGAAAATTATTTCCACAGGCTTTCTTGATATGTTCAGGGACTTTGAAATTTATTTACTTTTCAGCTCAAAGATTCAGGACCATATCTAATTATAACATCCTGAATCAAAAGCACATTTGCTGTGTGTTTCTGTGGCTTAGCTGCTGAGTAGGCATATAATGTAAGAGTAAAATATGAAAAGAGGAAAGTACTTTGTCACAGTTGGAATATGACTATAAAAAGGATGACATTTGGACTGCAGGTATTCTCAGGGGTTATTTACTAAGCCAGAAAATGTCAGGGTTGTACAACTGAGGTATAAGATCTGGGGGTTCAAACAATGTTGCAATGTGAGTTACATTCTATGCATCTACAATTTTGCTGATGATAATTTGTTTAAATACTTTGAAATGAGCTCCCAATTCATTTATTAAAAATGTTGTGACCATCTCTAGCCCAGGGGCATGACTTGCTGTAAACACACAGGAAAACTAATGTGAAGGATGATTTACACCGATATAGCATCTTAACCTACCGTATGTACCCGCGATACCTAATTTTATAAACAAAAAGTGGGAAAACGTATTGACTCTAGTATAAGCTGAGGGTGGGAAATTCAAATTCGGAAAGTGACATTTTCTCGCTAAAATTTCACAATCTCAAGTAAAAATTAACAATACGTCCACAAGATGGTGCGGCCATCCAAGTTCGTTTACATTTCACCAGTCAAGCTCAGGAATACTGTACAATAGATAGAATACCGAATACACATCGAACCACCCACCGAAGTGAGTCATCATCTGCAGGAACACTAGAGACAGGTAAGTGGGATCCTCACTTGTGTTTAAGCCGAAAAACATGCTGAAATTTTTGAGTATATAAGGTGAGAATATACTCGAGTATATACAGTAATTCAATCCACTTGTGAATTTAAAATCTAACTAGACTCTTTCTGAGATTTA
The DNA here is from genome assembly GCA_036250615.1 of Ptychadena robeensis. Classification (NCBI taxonomy): domain Eukaryota; kingdom Metazoa; phylum Chordata; class Amphibia; order Anura; family Ptychadenidae; genus Ptychadena; species Ptychadena robeensis. Next base: position 114,591,408 of record CM070036.1, read on the forward strand.
TTTGAAAGCTTTTTGTATATACTCTGGAAATGTAATGAACAATAAACACAGTTGTATGTCATTGTAAGCCATCATTAAACAGTCTATAAAATTATGCAACATTATTACCCCACAGCTTCTTGGCACAAACAATATTTTTCTAAGAAGCTCCATTGGTTAAGGGATGTTTCCAATTTATTAACCTCCCTAGCGGTATGTCCATATCGCACTAAAGTTCCAACGCACTTTGTTAATGGACAGGAAATGCATCCATGTAGTCAATTGATGTGTTTATGGTGAGTTAAAAAAAGGACATGGTATTGGACACCCTGGAAGTAGAGCCCAAGTCCGACATTGACGTAATTTAAATGTGAATGTTATATTTTCTGCATCTCTTATTAGTGTTTAGTAGTCCCAAGTCTTTCTGTTCACATCAGCAAGAGTAGTCGTCATCAGAAGATGGTGTAAGAAAAATAAACATTTTATTTGGAATTCTCTAGTCAACTGTTAAACATGTTTTTGTTTCAAAATGGCTGAAAACTATTTCACAGAAATCAGAAGAGAGAGAGGACACCATGGGGTCAGAATCAAACAGAACTACAAGAGGTGACCACAAAGATCTGTCCTCAGACAAACCTGCAACCTCCTTCAGTGGAGCTTCAATCATAACTTCAAGGACTGGTGTACTGTGACCTATACTGTGTTCTAAATCTAACAACTCAAACCATATGCATTTCCAGATGCCAACAACACACAAGTTAGCAATTGTAGCTGTTATCAGAAAATCCTAATCAGTGGCAATACCATCACCCACTGGTAGTTTGTGGTAAAAAAAAACCACAACGCATATAGTGTAAAAGGGCCCTGAGACCAGAAAGGCTTTCTGTGGCTAACCCCTGCAGTGGGATGGGGGACCCACTACAAGAATTACAACTTATTTTAGCAGTTGAAGTCTTCACATGCGCCACTAGCTTAGAAGCATGTTATAATTAATTAATTCATTAAATGAAATGTATAGAAAACACTTCTGACACTTTTTTAATGCTTTTTTTGACACATCACATTTTTGGAGCTGCCCAGTGCATTTGCAATAGGCACATTTATGCACCTACGCATGTATCCCAGCACGGGGCCTGGCTTTAAAAACAAAGTGGCACTTTGTTGCCGTCCCAATGAATAGTGTGGGACGGGACTCGTTGTCTATACAACATTTTTATATCTGCATTCGCTGAGCGCTAAAAACTTGGGAAAAGACATACTGAAGATACGGCCTGTTCTTACCTATGGGCTAACACAGGATCACCATAACGCATGATGCTGCGCATCACATATTCATTATGCTCGCAAATACTAAAGGTGGGAATACATGGGTCAATATTTTCATTCAATAGATTCAAAAAGATAGATTTTTAATCATTGGAACGAAAATCTAAAACCAAATAAAGGTTTCGTTCGACCAACTTTTAAATAAAAGTGAACGATATCGAACAAAAAATCTATCGAAAGCTGATCGGACGTGTTGGTAAATTTTCATCTATCTTGTAAAAAACGAATGTAAATAGAACGAACCATTGTTTCATTTGATAATTTTTGTTCGATCGAATGAATTGGAATGAAGCTATTTCTTGTTAAAAAAAAAACGAACAAAATTTTGTTCCAGTACAGTCGAATAAAATTTAATTCGGTTGAATGAAAATACAGTGTATACATTCGATAAAGGCGCAATCGATATTGGATCAAAATATCGAACATCCTGATTGAATCTATTGTCGATAGTGCAAAAATCTATATGTGTATTCCTACCTTGAGACATAGCCTTAGGGTATGTCTCCACTGGGAGGCATGGGCACTTGATACATCTATACTGCCTAAACAGCGGACTGCCCTTTGCGGGCAGCTTGCCTGTAGTTTAGGGAGCGGTACCCTGTTTTGGAAGCAAGGCTGCGCCGATGCAGCTCTTTGGTTATGCAAAAGTGAACATCAACTTTAATGGGAGGTGTCCTGTCTGAGTCTTTTTCCCCGTGTTGGACGTGCATTACTGGGCAGGGTGCTAAACGCCTGTATCTTAGTTTTGCTGTTTTTCATCTACACACCATTATTTATCATACAACACTTGGTGATACATTGGTGCTTTTAAAATGAAAGAGAAAAGATCATATATTTATATGGTGGTCTAATAACATGTACTGGGCAACCAGGGGCTTTGATGTGCTTAAACTGGTTCAAAAAATCTGGGATAGTGACCCTGAAGCCGCCCATACATCTTAGATCTACAAAAAAACTATGTAGTGCCGGGTCCTCCCTGATAGAATACATAGTGATTGTAGGGTTTAGAAAGGTCCTCATATTACATGGTTTTGGTAGAACAAAATTTTATTGTACAGAAATTGTATGGAAAGATTGTAAGGTGTATGGGCCCTAAAGACCATGCTATTTTGGATATAAAGCCCCCCATATAACTTACATTATTACCATACAATTTCTGTACAATCAACTTTTGTTCTACCAAAACCATGATATATGAGGACTTTCTAAACCTTCCAATCACTATGTATTCTATCAGGGAGGACACTATACTACATGGTTGTTGGAAGATCTAAAGGAAATTGTATGGAGTGATCTCAAGGTGTATGGGGGGCTTTAGGGATTTATGATAAAAACAGCATTGTTATTGCCCCCAGACAATGGTGGTAATCATACCTCTGATATTTAGAATCTCGGTCAGAATATGAGAGCTGAAGGGTAAAGCCCCCCATACACCACATACAATTACCATGCAATTTCTGTACAACCAACTTTTCTTCTACCAAAACCATGTAATATGAGGACCTTTCTACACCTTCAAATCACTATGTATTCTATCAGGAAGGTCACTATACTACATAGTTGTTGGTAGATCTGATGGAAATTGTATGGAGGAATCTAAAGGTGTATGGGGGGCTTAAGGCCCAAGACACAGAATCAGACATCTTTCCCTAATTCCATCACATGATGAGCCTGAAGGCTTTTCATAAACAGGAGGAGGGAACCTGGGGATCATGACTGCTATTACTGGCAGCTGTGGAGTCCAGTTTAAATAGTGCTGAGCTGGGAGCAGAGGAAACCACTTTTCACAATGCAGGCTGTGGTGGTGAGAGGCTGCTTGGTGCTCAGTATCTGGCTGATTACCGCTGGACAGGCAGAAAAGCGTGAGTGTTTACCTAGTGTTTGTGTATAAGATAGGACTTGTTGTTTAAATAATTTCTTCACGTCTGTACCCTGCTTTAAAGTTAGTAAACTTTATCTTTTGGTTGAAATAAACATGGAGATACCTGTGGGGCATTCTGCTTTAATTCGATGAATACTTAAATTGCTTACTCCTATGATTTTGAAAATCGCTGAGGTTGGAATGTTCACTAAGCAGTATAACTGAACATTTTCCCCACAATATTCTGGAAGTGTATATTTGCCTTTTTAGGACAGGCAGAAACCTCTTCAGATGAGAGCCCTTAAGCCCCCCCATACACCTTAAGATCGATCCATACAATCTACCAACAACTATGTAGTATAGTGGCCTCCCTGATAGAATACATAGTGATTGGAAGGTTTAGAAAGTCCTCATATTACATGGTTTTGGTAGAACAAAATTAGATTGTATAGAAAGATTGGCAGGTGTATGGGGGCCCTTACAATGGACTTTGCTCTGGCTTCTTTAGCAGGTTTAACTTTTTTGGCTGCAGTTTATTAAAGGTGTTCAATCATATTGACCGTATGAGCATGCCAAGAACTTAGATCCACCTGTAGGCTAATGCAATATAGTTTCTACAGTCCATACTGGCTTCATCACTTATTTGACTCTATTGAAATCCTGTGACAATTTAAAAATGGCGTGATAGTGGGTGGGGTAAATGATCTTATGTAGAATGATAGTAACGCCGAACTTACTAACATTGTGGGTTAGGAAAAATGCAGCTGACCCTGAATCGGGGGTGTGGCTAGAAATCACTGGGGCCCCATAGCAAAATGTTTTAATGTAAAAATGAATTGCACATTTAAAAAAAAAAAATCGGCTCCAACAAGAATAAATAAAATCATGGTGATCAGTCTGTTGATGGGCCAGGACCACTTCTGACTAACATCCATGGAGTTGCTGTTTTATCCCAATATGCTCCCAAAATTGTGTAAAACTTTCAATGACTATCAATGTTGTCCAAGTCTTTAATTTTTGCCCAATAAGTATTTGCGTTTGACACCCCTGATCTAGGATATACCATATCACTACTCTCCTGGTTATGTAGCGCTGATTAATATGTTGAATGTTAATCTGGTGTAATTGTTAGAGATGGTATTTTTTTATTTATTATTGACTGAATGTGAAAGTTAATTGCAAGGCGCCTGAAGATTGTATTGGTAAAAGTTCTGTAAGCTACACAAAAGGTATTACTCTTAACTGCATGTGTAGTTAGCTGCTAGCAGCGACTAATAGTGGTCTTTGACAGCCGCTGTTGGGACTGTGCCGCCCCGTGGCTAGCTTTGACTGTGGGGGCTAGCCCTTAGACTGTTGTACTGAGGTTGTCTTCATGTTTGGGTTTTCATTCATTTTTTGCCACAGAGCTTTGATGGTTTTAGTTATCGGAGTAAGCCCTAAGGCAATTCCATTAATGATAGCAAGTATGCTGATTTCTTTACCACATTATTTAATGTGCAATGCAGTTGTCTGAGGGTAGGCATATGTTGCCCTTTAACTTGATGTAATAGTTGTTGCTTTGTAGGTGGAAACTGGGGCAGCATCCTTATTTCCCAAGTTCAGCTGCATCAGCATTAACCTAATGGGGACAAATGGATCGGGAGCTCTAATGGGCTGTGGAGACAGCCCTGTCAATGCGCTCTATTTAAATCCCTGCGTTTAACGGCTAGTTGAGCATCTGGAAAGTTGCCGCTTTTGAGGGAATAATGGCTTGTGACAGGTATCCGGCATACATGTCAGTATTAGTAGGCTGCATAATTTTTTTATTTTTTTATTTCTGGTATGGTAAACTGATGATTCTGCTTTGCAGGTTTCCGGGATGTAGCAGATTTCAGGAAGACAAGCCATGGTGATAACCACATAGATGGCTGGTCCTCTGATGGCGTCTCTTGGGATGAATCGCTTTATCCTGCCTGGAAATCTGGGGATCCTAGATGGGAAAACTGCTGGAGAGGTAATATCTAAGCTTGGACACCTTTTTTCTATTTTCCAAGCTTTCGGGTACAAAACTTTTAGTTTAGCTTTTCCACTGCAAGTCCCATCACCTCTGACTCGGATAATGGACCTTGCAGGTCCAGATTTCTTTCTTTAATGTCAATAGCAAAGTGTATCCAAAAAACAAAACACACATTTGTTTATATTTGCAAGCAGTGTTCGTGTGTGGGTGTTT
>CM070036.1:114596882-114609948 GCA_036250615.1 Ptychadena robeensis
CAATTTCTGTATTAATAATGAACCTGTTTTGTGGCTCAAAAGCAGCTTCTCTACTATAGATGACACTTTAGGAATTCCTTTACAACAAATTGTATTCATTTATTGTAGGGCACAGACAACCAATGTAATCTAACACCACTAATGCCATGCCAACATCCTAGACAAGAACAGGAAAGTTCACACTTTTTTCCATCTTTAGAAAATGGGTAGAAGGGATTTTTGAGGCATCAAATGTAGTAAGTTAGTTTTATTAATTATATAAATTCCATATTTAACGTCGGGTTCACCAGGCTCCAATTTGCCCCACGATTTAGTCATTCAAAGTGGAGCAATCTTAACAGCTACGCTTAAACATCACATGACATGTCCACTTGCTTGGCCATCTCAACGTGTTTCGCTATAATCACTTCATTGGAAGATTAGAAAGGGAGGGGAGGGACCCCAAAGGGAGGGGAGGGACCCCACCCTCCGTCCCTCCCACCCTCCCCCCCCGGGAGGTTGGTGTACTTTGAGTAAAGCCGACCACAACAGGTTCTAAAGCAGGAGGTAATGTCCAAAGCTTGCCATCCATGGTTCATCAACCAAGCGCGTAATTGTCTCCTAGATCACTCCAGATGGAAAGAGGGCCCAATGGGAACCTGTCATGTGATGTCTAAACATGTGTACCGGTTAAGATTGCTCCAAGTGGAAACTTTTCTGTTCTTTTATTTGGTCTTTAGGGCACATAGAACTCATTGGCATAGACAACCTTGCATAACAATAAGACTCCTCTAAATAGGGCAACCTAGCAATATTGGATTGTTCATATATTCTGGTGTGCGTGTATGAAGGGATTATAACTAATGTTCTTATCCTCAGATTCTGGCACAAAAACCACTTCCACAGTCTTGACTATATTTGGATTGGCTGCACTTGCTGCTGTAGTGGTTGGTGTTCTTCTGTACAGGTAAGTGGAGGGGAGCGCGATAATGACTTAACTTCATTTAATTACTGTAAATCTTGGTTTCACTTTTTTAAGCAGGTGCTGTTTGGCATATTCATCAACCATTATCAGTACTGCTCCAAATGCCTGGGTTATATGGTCTCATAGTTTGGCACATTTGCCTACCCCACACACATTTGTTACAAACCGGTCATGTACAGAGGCATTCAGTCACCAGAGGTTACAGATCACCAGGGTCTTGAAAGCACAGCAATCTACTAATAAATATCACTAAAGCTGGGCATAGATGGGTCATTTTTCCCATCGACTGCCTGACCGACTGGGCATGATGACCTCATTAAGCACTGCTGCTAGTGCTGAGAATCGGCCTGGCACCCTTTGTGTTGCAGCCACCATCCGAACGAATAGGATCGGCTCTGCATTTACCGGCATGTTGGATCACTGTGCGATCCAAGATGCAGCAGATTCTTGGTCAATATGCACTGCATCTGATTGGCTGTCAAATCAGTCTATGTCCAGCTTTTGTTATGTAGCATGGTGTGAAAATCTACACTCGATGGCCTGTACCACTCATAAGTTTAAGACCTTCATCAGTCCCTTCCTACAGTTGCCTTGGCTTTGCAGCTCTTGCCATGCAATATGCTAGACTATATCTGAAAATTTTTATTTATTTTTTATCCCCAGAAAACACAAGGAGTATAAGCCAATCAGAAATGCCACAGATGGAAGTAGCAGTCATCTCAGCGTATACTTCGGACACATCAAAGAAATCTTCAATGGCAACCATGAGCATGATCCACTCCTCAGAAACAAAGCTGGCATAATCTAGTTCATTTGCTGATATGCTGTATTGTATACATTAACATTGCCTCAGATCTTTGGTAGCCTGTAACGTCTAGAATGATATAATTAAAATAAATGGTTCAGTCTTATCTGTATTGTGCTGCACCAATACCTACTTTATGGCTGGGGGAAGAATACAGCAACCTACCCAGTTGGATGGGAGTCGGAGAAGGAGAGCTACAGCCATGTTGCTAGCTGCTAGTACAGCACCTGGATTTTGGCAAAAAGCCAAATTCTAAGAGCGAAAGAGCGGCACCTGGCTCGGGAGCCAGTTTGCCAACCACTTACCTATAGGAATAGAGGAGAGATCGGGGGTGAGTTGATAGCAAAGCCACTGGACATTATATTCCCTGGGCTGCAGGAACATTTAGGGAAAAAAATATTCCTTTAGTGATGTATATGTAGGTATACACTAAAAGTCAAAAACTTTAAAGAGAAGACAATCTCACAGGGGTAGCTTGAACATGGTATTCCCAAAACTGATGCAGGGACATGTGGGAAAATAATTTGCTCTAGTTGTACGAATGCACTCTACTATATAGGTACACAGCTCCCCCATGTGATCACTGATTCACATTCTGCACATACAGTGGGCACTCTGCTCTGTACATTGCACTGGAGAGGGGGCAGCTGTGCATGGTGTCCTAGTGTGTGTGTGTGTGTGTGTGTGTGTGTGTGTGTGTGTGTGTGTGTGTATGTATGTACATAGAACTCCCCCATATTCACACACTTTAGGTCCTCTGTCACATCCAAGCTAAATCTCTAATGCCGTTGTGAATTATAAGAATTGCACACAGCTGGTAGAAGAATGTGAAAACCTGGGAATGGTGCCTGTATATCTGCTTATAAAATAACCAAACTGCCTGCTGCTCAGTGCGGACACACAGGGACCTTAGGCCTCTTTCTGGGCAAAGGTCAGCAAAGCACTAGAAGCCCGAGCTGAGCTCCAAAGAACTGTAGGAAAAAAAATCTTGGATGGTGGCAACATTCAGTTCCTATTCTGTATATTGCGCAAAGTAATATAAATGTCAATACGAAGTGCTAGGTTTTCACTCTGCACATGGACCAATTATGTTTACTCCCGGTTTAAAGTCTAGATATTCCAAGGAAACAGTGACCTTGATTTATGCAAACACTGCATTTTTTTTTTCCCCCAAAAAAAAAAAATATTTCTACAACCCTTCTCTACATCTCCAGCAATGTTGCTGATGATATGTTTAGGGACTATCTCTAATTATAACCAGGGCTGTGGAGTCGGAAGAATCTGAAACTGAGGAGTCGGGGAATTTATCGACCGACTCCACAGCCCTGATTATAACATCCTAACTCAAAAGCACATTTGCTGTGTGGTTCTGTGCCTTAGTTGCTGCATTTCCCACTCTAGGCTTATACTTGTGTTTTTCCCAAAATTGGGTACCTTGGCGTGCCTTATATTAACATATATGGTACATGACCTAGAGCAATGCTTTAAATAAAATATAATTCCTTGCATCTACAATTTTGCTAATGATACCTTGTTTAATTTATTTGAAATGAGCTCCCAATTCATTTACTAAAAATGTTGTGACCATCTCTAGCCCAGAGGCATGACTTGCTGTAAACACACAGGAAAACTAGTGTGAAGGATGACTTACACCGATATAGCATCTTAACCTACCGTATATAACGGAGCCGACCAGAATATAAGCCAAGACACCTAATTTTATCAACAAAAACTGGGAAACTTATTGACTCGAGTATAAGTGGAGGGTGGGAAATGCAAAGTCGGAAAGTGTGGTAACCATCTCCAGTAAAAATTAACAATACGTCCACAAGACGGTGCAGCCGTTTGTTTACAAGTCAACAAGTCACCAGTCAAGCTGTGAACACCTGAACAGGTAAGTGGGACTGCTGAAAAACTTGTGCTGAAAAACTCTGCTTATACTCGAGCATATATGGTAATTCAATCTACTTCTGGAGTTTAAACTCTAACTAGACTCAGAATTCTGAGATTTATTAAAAAAGTTTTTAGTAAATACCCTGAAAATGTAATGAACAATAAAACACAGTTGTATGTCATTGTAAGCCATAATTAAACAGTCCATAACATTATCCAACATATTACCCTATAGCTTCTTGGCACAAACAATATGAAGCTCCATTGGTAAAGTGATGTTTCCAATTTATTAACCTCCCTAGCGGTATGCCCGTATCACTCCATTTTGTTAACGCACAGTAGTTCCAGGGCATTTTGGTAACGCACAGAAAATGCATCCATGTAGTCGATGTGTTTATGCCGAGTTAAAAAACGTACATGGTATTGGACACCCTGGAAATAGAGCCCAAGTCTGACATTAAGGTAATTTGAATGTGAATGTAATATTTTCTGCATCTCCCATTAGTGTTTAGTAGCACCAAGTCTTTGTGTTGACATTAGCAAGAGTCGTAATCAGAAGATGGTGTAAGAAAAATAAACATTTTATTTTTGAATTCTCAAGTCAACTGTTAAACATGTTTTTGTTTCAAAATGGCTGAAAACAATTTCACAGAAATCAGAACCCAGGAGAGAGAGGACACCATGGGGTCAGAATCAAACAGAACTACAAGAGGGGACCACAAAGATCTGTCCTCAGACAAACCTGCAACCTCCTTCAGTGGAGCTTCAATCCCGACTTCAAGGACTGGTGTACTGTGACCTATATACTGTGTTCTAAATCTAACAACTCAAACCATATGCATTTCCAAATGCCAACAACACACAAGTTAGCAATTGTAGCTGTTGTCAGAAAATCCTAACCAGTGGCAATACCATCACCCACTGGTTGCTTGTGTATGGTGAGCGGTTTGTGCCAAGGCTCATTTCCAGAGATCCAGGGAAGAGTCCAGGCGATGTCACTTGTTCCGAGGCTCAGATATCTGAAGATCTGTCTTGGTTCTGTGATCAGTTCCTGAGCTTTGTGAGGAAACTGGACAATGTCATCTCAGCTACTTGACTTCAGGCTCTGGAGCAGGGACTTTCTTCTTCGTAGATTTGAGGAGGCTTTGCTGCATCAGCGGGTAGAGACGATGACATCCCTCCATACACAGCTTCATGGCTTCCACATGGCTGTGGCCTTCCCATTCCCCAGTGCAGAGGAGGCCTGAGACCTGCATAAACAAGGACAGATGGTGGTCATTAACAGGAATGAATTTAAGATCGGTATCACAATGCTTCACCTCTACAGTCTTTTACTTAACCTCAGAGTGCACACAAGTCATCAGTGTCATTACTAGAGAGCCTTAGCAGTATCTACATATTACCATCAGAATGTCTGCTACATCCCCACTAAAGCCCCCATACACCTTACAATCTTACCATACAATTTCTGTACAATCAACTTCTACCAAAACCATGTAATAGGAGGACCTTACTAAACCTTCCAATCACTATGTATTCTATCAGGGAGGACCTGGCACTACATAGTTGTTGGTAGATTTAATGGAAATTGTATGGAGCGATCTTAGGGTCCCCACACATGCAACGAACGGCGGCCAATTTTGCCGCCAACCGTTGAGCGTGTTCATCAGCAAAATCGTCCGCCGATCGCGGGTGCCCACATGGGGCGACAAATCCCTATCACCCCAAAGCTTGGTTGGTTGGACTGGCTTCCACATTGAAACTAATGGCCAGCACACATAGGGTGCCCGCTGATGCTGTGAGCGATGGAGAGCAGAATGATGACGTCATCACGCGGCTCTGCACAGCTCATCTGTCGGTCCCCACTCGATACATGCGTGGGGACCTTAAAGGTGTATGGGGTGCATTATCCCAGGGTGACCGACACCCCCCCACTATAATGGAGGTCTATGGAGCAGTCCCCCCTCTGGTGCTCAAATCTATCAGCAAGTCTGCAGCAATTGAAAATCGCCACAGGCTCGCAGAGGATACCCAGTTAAGCCAATCCCAGCTTTACAAAACAAACTCTGGACAAGCTGGGCTCATCTCCAATGCTAGGGGGTTAAATCACTCAGCACCTGCTGTCCAACATAGGGGTATATTTATGTACTAAGCAACCAACTTATGACATCCCCAATCGTATCATCACATGTGCAGCTTCAAGACTTCTCTAGGGCCACCCCTACTTTCTGGAACTCTCTCCCACCATTAGACTCACTCCTACTTTTAACTTTTTCACGAAAACCCACCTCTTTAGTCTGGCCTACCCATCTTCTCATTCCTCATCGTCCCAACTTAACATACACTTTGTCGGCCAAACTCTTACATTGTAAGCTCCATTGAGCAGCATCCCCTTCTACTCTTGTGTCACCTTATGTAATGAGTAACATGCATGTACAGTACATTGTATGTGACAGAACTCAGTACCTGGTTGACGTTGGGCATGATGCTGAGCCACATGTTGGCCGCAGACTCTTCCTCACCCTCGGTGGGGTCCAGCAGGAGGTCCCCGTTGTCTCGCCTGCACACGGCGGCCCCGACCACCAGGTCGTACATCTGTATGCCGGCATCCGCCAGGGCCAGAGAGGCACAGGTGACGGCGAGAGGCAGCGCGGAGCCCCGCTCCTCCAGAACCAGCACGGACACCATGAGCTCGGCCCGGGGGTAGTGCTCCATCAGCACGGCGGGCTGCAGACTCTGCTGCAGGAGAAGCCCCTCTCCGCCCCTGCGCTGGGAGCTGCTAGAGGGGGACGAGAAGCGGGCCCAGCGCAGGTCACAGCACAGCCGACCTTCTCCGCCCCCCCACGACACCCCGCACACCACCTTACTGCCCCCCGCCACCTCCATATAAGCGGAGCCCGCCGCCTGGCTCAGCAGACCGGCTCGCACAAACACAGCGCGCTGCTCCACCGGGCCCCGACCCACACGGAGCTCCTCCTTTTCCTTATTATTATTAATGGCGTACAGTGCCGGGTTCTGAGAGCCACCCTCCGGGCCCCGCACCCGCCGACTATCCCCCGACATCCTCACACCGAACAGAGCGTGCCTGGCGGAAACCACCACAGAGAAGAGCGACTCTACTTCCGCTACACACAAGCATGCTTTCCGGAATGTCACGTCTGGCTGACTCTCCTGACCATGCTTGTACGCCTAGACACATCACAACCAATCAGTCTGCGCTCTCTGGCGTCCTAGTGACCAATCAGCGAGCGGCGTTACGTGATTCCGTCAAGGTCGAGGGGTCCGGAAGACGGCGGCATGTGGGCACCGAGACTGAGGCCGCTGCTGCGATATGTGACCGGACGAGGAGGGACAACGGGAGCTGCTTCTGTACACAATGGCGCCGTCCTGTCCTCGGTGTCACTACATACCGGGTACCGGGTCCCAGCTGTACTCCGGAGCAGAGCGTGTGTCCCGCAGCGGGTATGTCGGTACAGCGCGGTCTCCTGGGACCAGCAGACCCCGAGCTCAGATACAGACGACTCGTACAGTGACGGCGAGGAGGACAGAGGTACAGCATGGCCGCTTCAGCTCTCCGTGTCTCCTGTGCTGCACGGATTGTCGCTGGGTTACAGTATCACTATAAATAAAGCTTGTTTTGTTCACCATTGGGTAGATCTAAAAAGTCTCCTCACCCCTCCAGTGTAATGAATCCAGTAAAGACTGATGTGACACTTAAGAGACACCTCTGGCAGCATCCATCACCTGTGCCATGTGTGTGAAATCTGCACCAAGAAACAGGAAGTGAGAATTAATCTCCCAAAGTGATGCAAGCCTTCTGTTGTCACCATAGAATGACCCCCCTTTACTCCTGGGGAGAACTCTAAAAGTTTACATCATTTATTTTGTTAGAAAATGTAGAATTGTAAGGGAGTAAACACGCATGCCTATGCACATATTCTATGCACCTGCTTTTTAGTTGTCATGGTCATTACAGATATACAAACAACCTTATTCCTGCACTGGCTGCATGTACTAAGCCATGCAACTCAATATGCTTTATTCTGCAATCAGGGCATGGGCGGGGGGCTTGGTGCGCATAAAGAGCATGCATCCCGAATTAGGGAATGAGGCCTAGCGATTGTTGTAGCCTGTCATCCTTCTAGAGCAAGGGTGGGCAAACTAAGGGGAGATGCTCACACAGAGCAGGAGGGGTGAGGGGACAACTATACAGATATCTCCACACAGGTAACAATTTTTTATTTACATATTGCCCCAATAGTCAGGGGTTGGCTAGCCAGGGGGAAAAGTTTGTCTGGTGGGATAAGGTGCGCTTTAAGAAGCCAATGTGGCCCACAAGTCTGAAAGTTTGCCCACCCCTGCTTTAGAGCAATGGTTCCCAAACTTCCCTCGCAGGGCTCACCCCGCCCCCCCCCCTTTCTTTTAAATAGGGACATTCATAATTCACAGATGTGCACATTACATGCTCTCTAGTTACTGTCAGCAGCTAGTTCCCCCATGGCAGGCTTCTTTATTCTCCCTCTTCTCAGACGTCTGATTGGCTGGCATTAGTAGGGGGGGGGGGAGGACTGTATGCAATCAACAGAGGGAGAAGAGAACTGACAATAGGCAGCTGAGGTCTTCAGATATCTCTCCTCTATCTGGCTGACAGATGATTCTCATTCAGAGGGCTCTAAGTGCCACCTTGGCTGCCCCCCTAGCTGTATCCACTGTGCAATTCCTCCACCCCCACCCCCAGGTGGGAACTTCTCTAGAGGAAGCTCCTGCCCCTACACATTGCATGTGACCTCCAGAAACGTATATTCACTTGTCTTAGCTTTGCCGTCTTCTCTATTCCAGCGGAGACTCTGCCAGATTTTAACATCCATGTGCTGGTGAAATTACTGCATCAAGAAAATGGGAAAGACCTGTGTGTCATCCGAATTCCCCCCGAGCTGAAGTATGTGGAGTATTTCGTCATCGTTGGAGGAACCTCAGCAAGACACCTCCAAGCATTGGCACAGTACGTTGTGAAAGTGGTGAGTACGTGTCTGATTGTACAGGCTCATCTCAGGGGCCAGGTCAGGATTCTTCTAGGGGAGAGCAGTGCTGGTCGTTGCTGAAATACTTGTCATTTGTAGAGATGCTGAATTTAGACACTAAAGCAGGGTACAGACGGCCGTCCGATGTTCCCTGCAGCAGCGTGATGACGTCACCACGCTGCTGTCAGATATCGGCGGAGCTGGGGAGACAGCTCTGCTCTCTCCCCGGCGCAGCCGAATGCTTTGCCTGGAGACCCGTGGTTTCCATGTAAAGCAATGGACATTGGCCATATTTAACAGTCATGTCCGATATAGCCACATATGATATGGGCCAGATAGATGGCCGTGACTGCACACGGCGCTCTTTACGTCTGTACCCTGCTTTAGGTGTAGATTACAATCAGATTATAGTTAAACCAAAACCAACCATGTAGCTGCTGAGTTTGGTTCAGTTTCATTTACATGTTTAGTACATCTTTGCATGAATGGCACTAGATGTGCCGATAATAGAGAGGAAAGCATAAAAAAAACATACCTTCAATGAGTAACTTAACCTCCTTAGCGGTCATGACGAGCCCAGCTCGTCCAGAGTTTGTGTGAAGAAAAAACTCTGGATGAGCTGGGTTCCAATGAAAGCCACAGCCAGGGGTTGTTCGGCTGCGTGGGCTTTCCAGCCCTTACAGTGTGTGGAAAGGGGAGGCGGGGAATTGCAGGTGTACTTTGTACACTGCCGTGATTGCCCGTACCACACTGTTAAAAACGGCTCAGTGCGCTAGGGAGGTTAAGAAGATCCCCCGCAGCCCCTCCTCTCTCCCTGGCCATGGCTGCACATCATGAGAGCAGTGTGATAGCCGGGTAATTCTGTGATTTTGGTTCTCCACTGAAAGTACAGACGAAAATTTTTATAGAAAACCATTATTAAACTCCCCTGTGGGGAACAGAAAAAAAATTTCTCCTAAAAAATTGAATTCAGGTGTTGTGATCACCTCCATGACCACAGATACATGTGATCATCAAAATGACATGAACATGCTTCTACAAATATTTGTGATAGAATGGGTCACTCCTAGGAGCTCAGTGAATTCCAGTGGGCTATCCTATAGGATGCCATCTGTGCAATAAGTCCAGAAATTTCCTTGATGCTAAATTTAAATAATTTGTGTAAGGGTTAGTTTCCACTGCGTCAAAATCCCTCCGTCTGATGTACGATGTCTGATGACGGATTGAAAAACGCAGTGGAAACAAGCCCTAACACTCCCGCACTGACTTATAACTTATAAGAATATACAGCTCAGTGAGCAAGTGTAACTTTAGGATTCATGGCCAAGCAGTATTCTTGTTCTTTAATGAATCTGGTTGCTGGGAGTAACAAGCACAATTCTCCCGTAAGCCCCCCATACACGTTCCGATTTTTCGTACGAATTTTGCCCGACCGACCAACGTGATTGGGAGATTAATCGGAGGCGGAATTATGTACCCGACCGATCCAGATTTCTCAAAATCGGCCAAAAAATCGTTCGGGACCGCTTCGGACCTGTCCGTAAATTTTGGTCGATCTGCTGTTAATAAACAGTCGGGGCGATCAATCTGTGATAATTCGAATTCCGATTTTTCGTGCCGACCGACCAACCATAACATTTTAGGTGAAAATCAGGTGACACGATCGGACGAAAAATCGGTCGGGAGAATAATCGGAATGTGTATGGGGGGCTTTAGTTAGGGCTTGTTTCCACTAGAAGCGGAAGCCCGCGGTTGTGCACAGGGCGGATACATCCGCGCCCATTCTTTTCAATGGGCTATTCCCCTGTCCGCGGAATCGCTCGGACGGCCGCCTAAAAACTCGGTCGACCGAGTTTTTAGGCGGCGGTCCGCGTGATTCCGCGGCCGCCCAGCACTGACCGCGGCCATAGGGGTGAATGGCCGCCGCTAAAAACCGCATGAGATGTGGTTCTTAGCGGCGGCGGTTCTAAGCAGCGGCAACCGCGCCGCCGGCTTCCACACAAGTGGAAACTAAGCCTTATAGTTTGTATGTCTAGAGACACGGCAGGGCCCTGGGTCTTGTAGTATTGGAGGACAGGGCATTACCGCTGATTTGCTTATCACAGACAGAGGGAGAGTTGTATGGAAAATGTGAACAAACTGCTCTTTGTGTTTCAGTATAAGGCTTTGAAGAAAGACACAGAGCCACATGTTTGTATAGAAGGAAAGGATACAGACGACTGGATGTGTATAGACTTCGGTAAGTGTTCTTGGGTTTCATAATGTAAATATATTTCCTGGACGGTTTCATTTCCCACAGCTTGACAAATATTTGCATGGTTAGTTTATCACTGCAAACCTCATAAATATAGGTAGATGAAGGTTGCATATTTTACGGTTTACACAAATAAGGTCTATGGCAATGAACGTGGTACTCCATACTAATCATTAAAGCGCTATTAAACCCTTAAAAAATCCCTATTATTAAATACAATAGGTAAGAGTATTTCTTTCTACAGTTTTTTTTCTTTAATTCTGTGTTCCACTTACCTGTCTGGGTGTTCACTGGTCTCCCTGCTGCGCTGGCAGCCTCTGTGGGTGGTCTGATGCTCATCTCCTCTGAGCCTGCAGTCTCCTTCTTCTGCTGCAGCTGCTGACAATCAATGTGCCCAGTGGCATTAGAACAGCCATAGTGGCCACTATGGGGTCCCTAGCTCACAAGGAGGCCCGCCACTCCTGGCTGACTGTACTTGATTCTATATTCAGGATTCTGTCTGCCTTATTCCCGGGCTGGACTCGGCTGGTGAAATATAAACTTGGGCAGCAGCACCATCTTGTGGTCATAATGTTAATTTTTACTTAAGATGGTTGAAACTTCACTATCTGACTTTGCAAGTATCTGCTGCATTAACCCCCCCCCCCCCTCCCCCCGGCTTATACTTGAGGTAATAAGTTTTCCCAGTTTTTGTAGATAAATTGAGGTACCTCGCCATATACTGTACTTATGTGTACGGTATCTGCTGCAGATGCAAAACTATGATTTGAGGTGCATCATTATAAACCATAAGAAGGGGAAACCTCATTTGTAGAATTTTTTTTATAAATGACAAGTAAAATGAATAACAAGATTGACCTGTTTTAATGTTTTTTGATGCCTCTATGTATATGGTTATACACATTTTATGAGCACATGTATTGATACACACCTCATTGTTAAATGGATTGCTCTGAAACTCAGTGGACTGTCCTAGGATGTTCAGAAAATCCCTGCTATATACTTCTCCATGAACTTCCAGTGTTTTTGAAATGATGAAAAGTTTAGGAACAACAAACATTCAGCCAGGAAGTTCCAAACTGCCTATGGCAGTGGTGGGCAACTGAGTTGATATGGAGGGCCACAAGTGCGTCTGTTGGCATCACTAAAGGGCGGCACATAACATTTTCAATCTATACTGACTTGTATAAGCATTTTTTTTTATTAAAATGACGGCAGGCATAACAGGAAGACATTATATTTCAATAACAAAACTTATTTTTTATTATACCTCAAGCATTGGGTGTGGTGATGCACATTTTGATTTAGGGGTTATGTGATGCAATATGAGTTCCTATGCCCTATGCATGAACAGTACGTTTTCGGGGGGCGCAAGTGAAGGACTGAGGAGGGCCGCTGAAGAATGCCAAAAGGGCCGCAGGTTGGGCACCTAGGACCTATGGTATTAACCTAAAGCGGGCTTGCCACCTCCAATTATGCCTTCTATTATCGGCGCCAGAGACTGGAAGGATGTGCCAGGCACTGCAGCTTGGGAGCAAGCAGCCAGGAAAGGTGAGTATTTGTTTTTTCTTATTAGGTGTTGCTGTCCCTGGACGAAGACCCAATGTAGGTGAGTAATGTGCATATATTGTTAATGTTTCGTTTTATTGTTTTATATCTGCTTTAAGAATAAAATAATCGACTCTGTGAGCCCCATGGAATGGGTTTCCATATGTGAGCAGCTCCATGCAAGCCTTGCATCACTAGCAGCACATATCGAATAGAGTGGCGGCTGTTATGGCAGCAGAAGAATAGTGCTTAGGGGAGTACTAATACGTTTGTCCAAATAATGTATAAGGCTGTGGTCCTAGTGCCCTGGTCCTTAATGATTTCATGCAGCTAGTTAGGTCTCCGAGTGAAATAAGTTGGAGATTTACTGTATTGCTGTAAATGTACAGTGTACAATGTACGATAATTCACCTAGGTTGCTCTGGCTCACCATCATGTATAAAGTGCAAAGTGCTTGAACTTTTCACCATGAATGGTCAGTATAATCGTATTTATCTATTCTTAAGGCCCCCATACACCTCACAATCTTACCATACAATTTCTGTCCAATCAACTTTTCTTCTACCAAAACCATGTAATAT
>CM070036.1:114610048-114625753 GCA_036250615.1 Ptychadena robeensis
CAATAATAAAATTATTCCTCAAACATACCACTTGCCTAATAATTCTGCACTCCCTGTATGTATTCTATCAGGGGACATATCACTACATAGTTGTTGGAAGATCTAATGGAAATTGTATGAAGTGATCTAAAGGTGTATGGGAGGCTTTGGTAGTAAATCAGGGAGATGGTGCAGATGGGTAGCACTGAGGACCTATTTGCCACTTGGTGTCAGGTCAGCAGTACTTGTAGATAATTTGGGTTGATTCTTTTTGCCTATTGCAATTCATAACAATGCAACTATGATTTTATTTAACTGGATTTTGTTGCGACTCAGGTCACGTGACTATGATTTTTTTTTCCTCCCCAGGTAATATTGTGGTTCACTTTATGCTGCCAGAAACTAGAGAAGTCTATGAACTAGAGAAATTGTGGACTTTGAGATCACATGATGACCAGTTATCACACATGGAGCCAGAGTCTTTACCAGCCGATTTCACATTTGGACTTCCGAAACAAGATGGAGCCACAGTGTGATGAATTTCTCGGATGACATGAAATTAAATTCTTTTCATCATGTAAAGATCAACCTGTACAGATGTTATAGATTGCATGGGCACCAGCTAATGGATGGAAGAACCAGCACCAACCGGGTTTTTGAAAGTGAAAGTCTGAGCTATTAGTCAGCATGAACCATCCTCCTATTTCTGATTGCTCAGCTCTCCGGCCGAGTACCTGGCGTTATTACTATAAGATGACCGGTATACACATCAGGAGTATGAGTATTTTCTTCCATGTTCTCGTACACAAGGTGTGCAACGTTTTTCTGCCATTTACAGAGGATTGTCAAAAAGCCTCTTTAATAGACACACGCCACTTATTTCTGTTAAAGACACATAAAACTGTTATTTTTTATATGCCACATTGTTTAATTTCTCAATAAAGAGCGTTGACTGAATTATCCAATAATAGGAAAAGTAAATAGCATTTTTTCATTTCAGCCCACTTGTACAAATGATGGGCGGGGTGGAAAGAAAGGAGGCAGAGTAACACCCCATCCCTCCTAATGGGGGTGATGGGGCATTGCCCACCTTCCTAACTTCCCAATCTGCTTGTAGGTATCAGCACAGCTGCTTGTGAGCAGCAGCTCTAATGCTTTCAGTGAACGCAGTGACCCCTGTAAAATAATCATTAGACCCCTGAGGGTGTCCCAACCCACAGCTTGAAAAGCACTGTGCTAAAGGAAGAGATAATGCATTCCATATTCATGTTAAATACTACAACAAGAAAGTATGCCTATACCAAGTAATATGAAAATGGAATACAAGGATATGGAAATAAGCATAGGTACAGACTTCATGAACGGGTCATTATCACAAATGCCAAAATAATTAAAAAACATTCCCCACATCCAGAAAAGTTGGTGACAAGACAGCCGCCAGTAAGGATCACAATGAAGCAGCAGCTGCACAATTCTTCATAAATAAATAGAATCAGTCACACTTACTTGCAGCCTCTAAAAATACTTAGCTCACCCTCTTCACATATGAAAATAAACCTAACACATACTTTTTTTTATTCCGTGGTAAAGTATCTCCTGTTTATTTAGTAATAATTTGACACATTGCTTTATAAAGTTTTATCTGGTCTAACAGACTGATCAAGTCTCTCTGGGAGTCTCTAAGTGATAAGCTCTTAGCACTGCCCCTCCTAAATAAATATAGCATGTTCTAGCAGTGAGGAAGTGCCTTCTCTCTTCTCCTAACATGACCTACAAGCAATCCTGGTTAAAAGTAATGGAGATCAGCAACCAGATTCTGCAATTTTAACATTAGCATGAATTTATTATAGTATTAGTATGCGGTTGTTCTTGGCTCAGTTTGTGTGCATACAATAGCCACAAATTCCTGTTGGCCATTTGTATGATACACACTAGATCCCTATATGGATATGAATGGAACTACATGCCAGATGCCATGCCATTATTACTTATATCATAGCTAGGACCTTGTCAATGATGCATAAAATGAGTACTGCCTGTACCCCACTTATAAAGTATATACCAACTCTTTAGGACATAGACCTGCACTCCTTGCAAACGTTTTTAAAAGTGCACTCACTCCCTCTTGGACCTCTTTAATTTAGAATTAGATTCACCAGGGCTGAAGTTTGAGTGATTTGTCTCCAAAACCTGTTACTGACACCATATTCAAAATGTGAGGACCACACTCCAGATGAAAGATCAACAAACTTCTTTATGGAAATAAACATAATCCACAATACATCATCGACTCTTCTGTAGGTCTCCTCCTCCTCTCTGACATGTATCGTAGATAATTTGCTTGGGTCAGGGGTCTGCAACATGTGGCTCTTTA
The DNA here is from genome assembly GCA_036250615.1 of Ptychadena robeensis. Taxonomy (NCBI): domain Eukaryota; kingdom Metazoa; phylum Chordata; class Amphibia; order Anura; family Ptychadenidae; genus Ptychadena; species Ptychadena robeensis. The sequence goes on from CM070036.1 coordinate 114,612,402, forward strand.
GTCTCCTTGTGGCTCCCAGAAGAACGCTTGAAGGAAGAGTGCTAGCACTGAAGCTGAAGGCGGCCAACGCAGGGAAGAGACCTGCTCCTTCTTTCACCTGAGGACACCGTGCTGGTGGAAGAGGAGCAGCAGGGAGTGACCTAAAAGAACAGACCACGGTCATTGAACCCCTCAGGATTCTGCTAAGCTAGGCAGCAGCACCAAGGGTATTATAGTGGGGAGATAGGTGGTTGCAGCACAAGGGTACCCAGCCTAGAACGGGGCGGGGGGCTTGACCATGCCGCAACTCCCATTGAAGTAAACAGACTTTTTAGGTGTGTGTGTGAGAGCAAGAAATGAAGAGGCCACCTTTTATATTCGGCCTTTGGACTCTTTCACACCAAAACTATTGCAGTTTTATTGCAACATATGTGTTAGCATAGTGCACACGGTGACGGTAACGGTGTTTAAAAAATAAAAAAAAGGAATGCATTGTAGGTCTGTTTTGGTGTTTCAGACTATATTTCTTTAGTGACAGAAGAGGCATAATCAGGGCTGCACATAAGTAGTACGCTGGTACACAAAATTTATTAAAAATTAGCCATTTGTACCTTTATTATCCTTACTAAATGCATATGCATACTACACTAAGAGGGGAGACATACATGCATGCAGCTAACCCCCTGATATGTGAGGAGCCGAGCATCTGTTGTGCTTTGGCAAGTGATCCCTAGTGACATCTAGTGGCTGAAGTTGATATTGCAGATGGAGTTGAGATTAAAGCTCAATCTGCATTAAATAGCAGTACAAACAACTTATGTTTACACTACGTTTTTGTTAGATATATACAAAATATGACACTTATGATAACCGCAGGGAAACAATCACTATGAAAGTTTGCAGTTAGGGGAAATTGGAAAGTAAATTACTAATCCCCCCAAAAAAAACCCGGACGTCTAAAGCAGGGAACACACTCAAAAACAGGGATGGCCGCATAGGATATGGGCCAGATACATGGCCGTGAGTGCGCACTGCGCTCAAAGCGGCCATCGATCTGGCCCATATATACACGTGTGTTCCCAGATTAAGGGTGTTGCATATGCCTACTCTGATTTTCATCCCCCAGATATCCAAGTGTAAAATCTGAAACAAGAAAAGTTGCACTACTGAGATATGAGATCTGGGGGTTCAAACAGTGTTGCATACACCTTTAGATCTTTCTGCCAGATATCCTTTAGATCTACCAACAACTATGTAGTGCTGGGTCCTCTGCGATTGAACACAGGTAGACTTGATGGTTTAGAAAGTCCCTTATATTACATGGTTTTGGTAAAACAAAAGAAGATCTAAAGGAAATCTGACAGAAATCTCAAGACCCCCATACACATTTTCATTTTACTACAATTTATATCAGATCAAATTTCCTTCCACATGGAGAAACTGATATTTGATCGATGTTGGTTCTATCATTCAAAAGTATAATCGAAGCAAGTCGTTTGTACACACACTAAAAAAGATCTGCCAATGAATGTATAAATATACTAATTATTTAAATCGAACCAAATTGGTCAGACAAGAAAATAACATTCGATGTATACTCGATCGATCCAAAATTTCAGACATGTCACTGTCCGATAAGATTTTTTGGTCAATTTCAATAGATCTAGGTCGATCGAACCATGTGGACAGGCATTGATTTTTGATCGAGCACCTTTAAAATCGATCTGTTTAGGTGGATCGAACGGGAAAGTTTAAACATGTATGGGGGCCCTTACATTTGACCCAAAGCCAGCTGGTGACCTGTGGATGGAGACAGCTAATCAGAGGATCAATCAGGAACAGGAAGGTCCATCTGCAGAATCTACCATGTAGGAAGCTGAAGCAGAGGACAGGGAGGGAGACCGTGAGGAAGGACCCTTTTAAATCTACGCTAAATATGGGGCGAGTGCCAAACACCATCTCCTGGTACTCATGCCAGTAGCTCACTAAAAAAGTTATGTGCACTCTTATGGGAATTGGTTTCCGACTCCTGGTATAGATACTATTTTCTACTTCAACTTACAGAGAACAGAATAACATTAGCAGAGATACTTTTGATCAGTTTCGCCATTACACAATTGCTTCATTAGAAGAATTGCTATACAGTTGCCTCCTGGTAGGTCTCATTCCATTATATTTACAAACCTTTAAAACCTTGAATCATAAAGGCCCCCATACACCTTCCAATCCTACCATACAACTTCTGTACAATTAAGTTTCGTTCGACCAAAACCATGTGATATGAGGACCTTCCAATCACTAGGTATTCCATCAGGGAGGACTCGGCGCTACGTAGTTGTTGGTAGATCTAATGGAGACTGTATGGAAAGATCTTCAGGTGTATGGGGGGGCTTTAGGCACATCCCGGAGGCATTACACAGGAGAGGGTGTGGGGCTGAATATAAAATAAAACCATTAAACCATACCATGTTTTTTTTTTTTTTAATTCCTATTAGATTGGTGTTTTTCTTTTTGTGTAATTTGATAAAAGATACTATACTATAATAAGTGGGTGAATTTTCCTCCAAAAGACCAGCTGACTTCTTTACCAAGCACATTTGATGTCAGCATTTCCTTCCCCACACCTCAGCCAGCATGTGCAGTTACTAAAATTAACATTCATCTGTACAAGTCTGCTGGCATTTGTCCTTGCTATTGTCTATGAAAGAAACATTTCTAGGATGGGATAAGGTTTGTGACTTTATACTGAAGATTGTGATTTTGAGATAAAGTTCACTGCTTCTGATGCATGCTCCTGGTCATACGATTTCTACAAACTAGGCTTAGTAGCCTGCATGCTTGTTGATATGGGTAAAGCCCCCCCATACACCTTACAATCTTGCCATACAATTTCTGTACAATTTACTTATCTACAAAAGCCATGTGATATAAGGACCTTTCTAAACCTTCCAATCACTATGTATTCTATCAGGAAGGACCAGGCACTACATAGTTGTTCGATCTAATGGAAATTGTGAAATAATAAAAAGGTGTATGGGGGGGCTTTAGATGGAAAACTGGGGTTGATTTTTCGTATTGAGAAAAGCATTTGAAAATGAATTACTGTATATGCGGGAGTATAAGCCGACCAGAATATAAACCAAGATACCCAATTTTAGAGAAAAAAAAAAAATCTGAAAAACTGAATAAACTAGAGTATAACCCTAGGGAGGCAAATGCAGCAACTAAGACACAGAAACACAGCAAATGTACTTTTTTTTTTTTTTTAGGTGTAATTATTAAATTCAGCAGATTTGTAAGGTAATTACAAAGCCCCTGAACATGATTTCATCACTAGAAGTGCTGGAGATGTAGAGAAGGGATGTGGGGACATTGTAAAGTAAAAAGTATTATTCTAGCATATCAAGTATTTGCACAAAATATGTTCAAATTTGACCTAATTTATGCAAAAACTACATATGCAGGAACAAAATGTTTTTCTAATGTTCCCACAACCCTTCTCTACATCTCCAGCAAATTTGGTGATGATAGCATGTTTGGGGGCTTTGCAATTCACTCATAAAGTCCACCTACAAAATGCCAAGATTTTCATTTTTGACCCGAATATAAGCCGATATTCATAAATCAAAAAAAATAAATTAAAACTGAAAAATTCGGCCTATATATGGTAGTTTACCTAAATCAAATGGACCAAAAGTGATCGAATGTATATGGTCACCTGCACATTTAAGAAAAAAAAAAAAAAAAAAAAAAAAAAAAAAAAAAAAAAAAAAGAAGAAAACAGGCTGACCGTAAATAACAAAGAGCACTAAGTTGCTAGAACGTTTAAGAGGGAGTAATTGTAAGGCTGGGCATACACGGGTAGAGTTTTAAATAGATTCCAGAACAAATCGAGCACCGTGCACGCTCACTGTGCTTGATTGTGCTCTAATTATTTACAAATCTACCCATGTATGCCTTCCTCTCGATTGAACAAGGTTTTCCAACATGTTGGAAACCTGTTCAATCTCCATTACTTTGAAAAGAGATGTGATCCTCCATTCAAAGTATTGGACGTACTGCTCCTGAACAGACTGAAGCATCGGTACTTAGCACGTCTCTGTGTGAGGCTGGCTGCCTTTCTCCAGGTCGCACACTTGTCTTGTGAGAGTGAATTTTTCACAACACGGGCTGCGAGCTGGGGAGAATGGGTCCCCGTGTATGCTCAGCTTAAGGATCATAAAAACGCAAAATGCTTTGTTCTATACAAGTTAGTTAAAGCGCATTACAACACTCCTTTCTAAGATATTAAACTCCGAGTGCATGTGATGAATGCCCCCAAAAAACTTGAATGTACTATTTTTATATTCCCAACATAAAAGTCATTTAGTGCATGCAAATAATCCACACCTAATATTTCAATATCCTTCATAGAGATGGTCCCGAAATTTTAAATAGCCGATGGAGTGAATTGCTCCCCTGAGCATGGTTTGATCATCAAAATTGCTGGCGATGTATTGCAGTTTACAAATGCATTTCAAAGTCAATTAAATGTTCAACTCTATTTCAGCTGGAGTTTAACTTCATTTATGCAAAATCTAAATTATCTAAAAAATATCCCATCTCTACATTTGTACGAATTTCGGTGACCAGTTTTAGCCCACTGAGGTTGCAACAATAAGACACGAGGCAGAAGAATTAGGAGTTAAACTCTTTATTCCATTCAGAGGCATCTGGCAAGTGGAGCTGCTTGGGGGCACATTACAGATGAAAAATGATCCATGCTTTGCAGATATTAAACTCATGTACAGTATTACTTTCTACTGTATCTATTGCCAAAATACTCCAAGTTACCAAGTCTCAATTGAAAATAACATGATTACCACACTAACAGTCTAGAAATTTAAAGAGATATGACAGTATTTAAATCAGCAGATGTAAATGCAGCACCTATCTGTAAAGTAAAAAAAAAAATCATGGAAATAATCAAGTTATGTCTGCTTCAACATGTTAAGAAAAACATAAGTTGGGTCTATACTTAGGCCACAACGAAAGTTCAATATGCTATTTTAATGACTTTTTTTTCATAGTTCAGTATCTTTAAATCAATGTAAGAAAATCCTAAACACTAAATGAAGTCACTCTTGTCAAGAAAAGAAAAATTCATGTTTCTCTTAAAACTACAACATAGGTTCTCCGCTTTTTTTTTATTTATTAATTTCTTTGAACCAAATTAGTAAAAGTATAGAGGAAGAATAAGAAAGAAAACACTTCAGATCATTTTCAAATAGGAAAAAGGAAAAAAAAAGAAAGAAGATCTAAATCTGTACAACAATGATCTTTGGGAAATTATCTATTCTATGCAGAAATGCCTCTATTTCAATATGACTAAGAGGTAGATCAACAAAATGATGAAATTTTTTTTTTCGTTTTTTTTGCTAGTTGTGCCCCTCAAATCAGTGCAGCATGGTGATTGTGATCATCTCATGCACAAAAAACATCACAAAAAAAATAAAAAAAAATAAAGGTTCAGAGGTAAATCGCATGGCTCTGTTAAGACCACACATACACACACACACGCACACACAGCAGTCTTTATGCACCATGTGTTGCCACAATTTCAAAAAACTGAGGTAGACTGAAGTTTATTGTAGAAACTTGAATGTGTAAATATTACCACAATCATCATTCAAATTACATTCTGAAAATTAAAAAGAATTTGGTAGCTTTCCTTTTCATCCCTGCCTTTTGACGTTTTTCTCTTAAACACCCTTGGGCTGCCAGAAGTGTGAAGCCAATTTGTCTCCTGGCTCCTGGCAGCCAAAGGGTTGATGGTTGGTTGGTTGGAAGTTTAAAAAAAAAAAAAAAAATTAAAAAAAAAAAGTGTGCATAAACCCTGCTGTAGCTATTTCAAACCAGAATAGACGGTTGTATTCAGCTTTAAACCTTCCAAGTGGCTTTGTGTGGCCCTTTTTCTTTTATATATTTCTTTTTAAATTCTTTTTTTTTTTTATTTCTATTTTTTTTTTTTATTACTGCGGCTGGATATGTAAACGTAAGCCTGTCTTTCGCAAGGGTCAAACGCACGTTTGACCCATCCCCCATTTCCCTCTCCCCCAGTTGTGGTAAATGAACATAATGTGTGGATCTGATGGGAAGCATCAGCCGATGGATATGAAAAAATAAAACTTAAAATGAAGGAATATATATATTTATATATTTTATATATATCTATGCTCCCATAGATCACGTGTGACTTTTTTGTTTACCAAACTGACGATGAAGCTTGCTCTTTGAACAGAATGGCAAAGTTCAAAACGGGCTGCAAATGTTTCAATGTAGCATTGTTAGGTAGTGATGGGCAAAGGCACAAAGGGTTCATTGCATTCAACCAAGCAGCACAAAGAAGAAAAAAAAATTTATACCAAGGGGAAAAAAACACACAGAAGAAAAAAAAAAAAAAAACTACAGGAAGAAAAAAAACAACAAAAAAAAAAAATGGGGAAATAGATCTACTTTAAAAATATATTCCCCAAACCCAGGTGGCCAATTTCCATCACTTCCTTGTGTTGTGTTCCCAGAAAAAGTACCGTCAAACTTTTTGTATTCATCCCATAGTAAAAGAAAAAATAAACGGCATTGTTGTTATCAGTATGGTGGCGTTTTTCAGTATCTATTTTTTTTTTTGAACATTCACTGAATTTCCTAGCAAAATGATGGTGTGGAAGGCCCCAGGAAAAAGGCAGCTCCCAACATCTTTTACTCCCATCAGCCATCAGCTAGCAGATGCCATCTCCAACCAAATATACTTTTTTTGTAGCACCCCTAGCTGGTAGCTGATATTTTATTTTTTATTAAAAAAATAAAATGCTCAAGAACTATTAGCTTTATAAAGTATACAAAATACCAAAAAAAGATTTAAAATAAAAATAAAAAAAGCAAAAAAAATTAAAACAAAAAAAAAAAAAAGGAACAATTTCTCATTGAGGTACTAAATGCCTGAGGTAGTTTAGTAAAATGCATATTCATCTTTTTATGCCCTGGCCAACACCATTCTACACTTCCCTTAGGTTATTCATGGCAGTGTTAAGTAAAAATGCAACCAAATTAAAAAAAATGCCACTTTGTTCAACACTGGGACTAACACTTAATCCTCTCCATACCCTTCAACGCTAACCCAGCCAATAATCCCACCCTCTACTATTTATATATATATATATATATATATAGATAATTTTTCTTCTTAATATAACTGGACGTATAAAGAGCAATGCCTTTTCTTTTTGAACCAGAGAACTGATAAGAGAAAGCTTCATTAAACAAAGTTCTAAAATTGTCAGGGGGAATAAGAACAATAAAAAAAAAAAAAAAGGACTAACAAGGTTTATGTTAACTTGTGAGAATAGATCAAAAGGGAAGTGAAGGGGTCCTTATATTTTTTTTTTCTCTTTTTCAATTTTTTCATATTTTTTTTTCTTTTTAAAGCTGGGTTTCAAAAGTTTGAGAGCCTAAAATAATACATTCTTAGAGACAGTTTAAAGGTTGCCTGGTCCTCAAACAGGTGACAAGCTACATGGTGTTCTGTAACCACTTAGCATTGACAGGTGTGGGATTGCCTGTCAATTATGCAGTCTGTCTTTGGTCTGGCATCTGTCTCCGCGAAGGGTCGTTTTCATGAACCTTTATTTTCGTCTCGGTTGGGGCTGTCCGCTTTGAGCTGTCTTCTGTTGTTGCTGCTGCTGTCTTCTTACCTGAGCCAGTATTTCCTGAATTTTTCTCTGCGCAAGCTACAAATATATAGAAAAAAACAATAATCAAATCCCATTAAAAAAATTATTTCACTTTAAACGAGAGCCGCTTTTGCAACAAATCATATGGCGCATAAATGGAAAAAATATTATATTGCTCTTGTTCCCTATTCAATCAGTTTCTAACTCAATACCCATATATACAGGACCTCCACCCCAAAACATGCAACACCCAGATAAACTGTCCTCTCCTTCCCTACAACACTAGATCCTCAACTGTTGCTCCGATTCATGTTAGAACTAAGCCTCACCCGATATGGAAACGTAAACAGAGGCAACGTCACAAAGTATGAGGGCTGCATTTACACAGTTATCAGGCAGCTGCCGAGTTTCAGTAGCCTGGAAATCACCTGCCAGCTCCTATGTGCGGGCACTTGGAAAGAGTTTATCAAATGTTGGCAAAAACCCACATGTGATCTTTGTGGGTGAACGCCCAAAAGCAAATGGTGGCATTTCCAGAGAACCATGTGATTGGACCCTAAACCTCAATTCCAGGCATCATCAATAAAAGCTTTTTCTGTACACTACAAAATTATCTGAACCTGGCTTGTTCACCTCAATATAGCACAGTTCATGCCAGGAGGTTAAATCACAAGGAGGCAAATTAGTTCTGCATTACTACCATCCCTATCGGTAACTTGTTTTAGATATACCATATTTTTGTAGACTATAAGACACCCTGATGTATAGGATGCCCCCTTTGCTTGGTAGCATCAGATGACAAATATATTTTGGCTTTCTCCTACTCTGCTGGCCAGAGCTTCTTACTCCAACCAACAGAACACGAGTTGAAGAGGTTCAAAATGAACCCTGCCTGGCAGAGCTGTGTGTGAGGTGGGCAGCTCTACAGTGCAGATTGTAGAGCCGCCCATGGACAGCTCTCCCATCCACACTGTATGAGTTGGGCTAAAGCAGCCCAGCTCACAAACCGTTAACACACAGCCGGAAGAAATATCCACCCACAGGCAGATCTCTCCAGTCTGTGTGAGAGCTGGCAGCGCGTGTGCAGTTTTTACACACAGGCAGAGATGGAGCCTGCCAGCAACTCTTTCATCTGTCTCTGCTCTATATGGTTTATATCAGCAGGGCTCAGCGGGGAGGTGGGGGGTTAGCCTCGCCATATGCCTGTATTGTAAAACACCTCATGCAAAGTAACTGCCGACAAAGGGCTGTTCGGCAGAAAAAAAACAAACATCTATGGCCAGCTTTAGCAATCCATCAAGATTTTCTGGTAAAATGGTCTCAAATGCAAAATGGAGAAATTTAACTAGGGAGCCCAGAACATAAAATCTGAGTGCCCAGCCAAACTTTCCAAACAGTTGTATTCAAACAATGATTTATTAGACTGTCCCTTCATTGCTGCATTTAATTTGTTTTTCAAGGCAGAATTCTGCTTATGTACTTAACAGTTTCGGGTGACTTAAAAACTTGATACCATGGTGTAAAAATCTACATATGTAGAACTATTTATATACATTAGACATATGTTAAACATTAGTAAGGAAGGTAAAGGTAGTTTAGTAAAGGTAGAGCCTAACACCCTATATTATTCCCACCGGGGGGTAACCGAGGGCCAGGGGACTTTAAGGGCCACATCATATAATGAATAATCAACTTATGGTATATAGATCATACATATTTGAGAGGATGTTAGAAAAGCTTTGACATATGTTAAACATTACTATGTGACTTGCTTATTCTTTGTGGTATCTAATAGTATTTCAGACAAATGTATTTTTGTAAAAACTACTAGAGGAAGTCTAATACATTAGATATGCATACCTGACTAAAAAATAACATTTGTGAACAAAAAAACATTTTGGGCTCATTTACACAGGTGGTTTTTAACCCCTCCAGCTAATGAGCGATTGCCAAACCCACCTGGCAAAGGCAACATGAGGCATTGGCCGGATGGCTTTCACCAGTGAGCACCTACACAAGTTTTTGCAGGTGCTTGCAGACAAGAGTGCCCAGTCATTTTGGACCATGTAAATATAGCCCTGAGAAATCTTTCTGCAAGAACACAGCCTTGTAGGAGGGTTGTCCATCCAGACCAGATTTAACACAAAGAAACACTGCACATTCTATTTCAAATCTAAAGCATGAATAAAGATGTAATTCATTATCTTTTACAGAAAATTTTAAAAAGAAAGTCTGCATCCTTCTTTACAAAAGGCAAACATTTACTATATAAACTAAAAAAATGATTTTATTTTCTGTAAAATCACTGTTCGTTATACAAGCAATTGTCCTGGGAATTGCTGCAAGTCTGTGCTGCACAGAGTATTTTGGAACTTATGATTGGGTATTCCAAACACAAGCCAATTGGCCTACATGGCACAAATCCTTGGGGTTTGCCTCAAAATAAATTGGGTCACCCAAGAAGTTTTCTATTAATTTCAAATTAAGGGCTGAGGATTGGACTGGCCACCCCCATAAAGTCAACCCTACTAGGCTAAAATTGAAATGTTGCTCATTTACACGGACCTTTGTTAACCGCCCAGCATACGCCCACCAAGAGCAGCAAACACAACATGAGGTGTTTACTGGCTTTTGCCTACAATTAGGTCATGGGGTCCTTATCTAAAGGACTGTCGGCAGCCCAAAAGGCACCTGTATAAATAACACAGGTGCTTTTCAGGCAGTGGCATTCACACTGACACCTGGAAATGGACGCGTTCCTGTTAAAAGCCCGGAAAGCACGCATGTGAATGCTGCCCTACTGGTGTGTTTGAAGTTTCTGAACATGTATGTTTAAAAAGAATTTCCTCTTTTGCATACCTTTAATTGCCACTTTACCACATTTGAGATCATTTTAGATGAGCAGAGTGTTATTTTCTTGTCTTTATATGTTTACCCCTCTTGATTCAACTTTTTTATTAAAGTGAACAAGTCTTTTGAGCAAACATCTGGTAGGATCCATTTTATCCAGCGAGAAATGCACTAAATCCAGCATGTAGAACATTTGCTGGCCTTCCTTACATAAATGAACTTCGCATTGCCATTCTGAACAAGTCCTTCCAATGATTCAATGACACAGAGCCAGCAGTAGGCACGCCATGGCTGTCAGCTGTCCATTACTCTATCATTTCTACCCAAAACAGTGAGCAGGTTAGCGATGTCAGTGTTATTATTCTGACCACAACTGTATGTATTACTTCATCTGTCATTTGCTCTGGAGCACTATAAAGCCGACACATACCTGGCTTGCATAAAAGTGACCTGTTATTTTAACAACCACTTGATCGTTTTCATCTGGGGTTTGATCACGGGGCACAACAACTTCTGCACTTGTAAGATTCTGAAGCTCATTAACCTGCAAGAAAATGAAATTTTTTAAAACAATCCTAGAAGGAAATCAATAAATAATAGTTTTAATAATTCTTTTTTGTGCAGGAACACTTTTCAGTCACTGTAATCCAATCTTTTCAAATAAAGAAACTAAAGTTTTACAGCTGCACCATGGTTCAAAAAAGGAAATCTAAAATTCACATCAGTCAAATCTAAATTCTCATTTTGAGAAGTGGGATTTGAAACTGGTGTGACAGAAATCCTTTTGTATTGTGAAAAAAGGAATTTGTAGCAGCATGGTGAGGGAGGTGCATCCCATGCCTTAGATGCTCCTGAATCCTGCGCAGTAAAACAGTAAAGCATGGGTAAAGTTCGCCATACACGTCGTGATTCTCCCTCAATAGATGAGGGACGACTGCAGCGCGATGACGTCATCACACTGCAGTCAGTTGTTTAGAGGATTGGCCGGCACCCTTTGGGATTGGCCGGGAGTTTACCATCATGTCGGATCACCTTGTGATCTGACATGCAGGAGGATCCTGGTCAATCTGTTCAGGTGGGCACATGCAATTTGCGGCCGAGTGCCTGCCGAGTGATCATCCGGAACATGAACTGGTTTGATGGGCCAGGATTCAGCCTGTGTACGGCTACCTTTAAAAAAGAGTGTAGTTTAATTTCAATAAACCAATGCCCCACTTTAATCCCTCCCACTACTTACTACATGCAGGGGGGAGGGGTGACATGGACATTTGGCTAATTGCTGAGCCTATAGCTGTCCTCATACTCCATGGTACCATGGAAAAATTACATAATTGAACCATCGACCAAAAAAAATTGCGATGGACTATAGATCGATCTGTGCTTCGGTTTCTATTTTTTGTGGTCAATAGAAACAGGGGGGCAGGAATCTATTCCAGATCAAATGGAAAAAATAGATACGTGTATGGCTACCTTTAAAAGGTATCTTTCTAACCAGCATGTGAATGTATACAATGGCTATATAGCACTGTAATAAATTTACAGTTGATACTATGTAATTGAACAAATCTGCTCCAACAGTCCATGATACAAGCATTGCCTAGTTCAGGTTTATCTTTAAAACTTACAGTTTTGCCTCCCTTGCCAATTACTCGTCCAGCGGCATATGATGGTACTTTAATATGGGCCTCAAGCTTTACTTCTTCCTTGGGTCCAAAGAAGTTTTCTTCTTTTAGTTTACCATAGATCCTTCCTTGAGCCTGCAGATAAAATGTACAGTTTGGGCAATGAACTTACATGCCACAGACAGGCGACACCAGGTTTAAGCTACAGATAAATATGCATACATGTCAAGTTGATGATCAGCAAGTAATTCTACCAAAGAATCCTGAATCTTTAAGTTCTTGATTCGGTTATCAAAATTTATGACGATAGAATGGACTTTTCGGTTTCACATTTCGTGAAAATGCGAAGAGGATCTGTGTCGCGTCCACAAAACCATTTTAGTTTTGGTGCCAGGATATTACATATGAAAAAAAAATTTGCTTCCGATACAAAGTGAAAAAGAACTCCCTTTAGTTGGTATTTTTCCAATGCTTGTAATGTCAAAGTATTTTTAATCTGGGATTTTCAGGTCATGTGACTGTCTAGACTGAAAGCTGGTTACCATTCAGAGTTGCCACAAGTAAATAAAGCCAAGAGGCTCAGAGGGTAATGTCTACATTCAAAAGGCAATTCTCTACTCACAAACATGAAAAAGAAGCAATCTAAAATCATGATTTTGGACTATAATGCTGCCATGCAATGTAATAATAAAATATATATAATATAAGAAGTTATAATAAATATCTAAATTGTGTAAACCTATGAAAGTTTGTTACTGGGTAGCAACATGCAAAATGTAAATTTTCTATCCTATAATTTAATGTGAATCATATACTTAGAACAGTGTCATACAGGGGGAGAAACGTGTATACAACACATGTGTATACAGTGGAGGAAATAATTATTTGACCCCTCACTGATTTTGTAAGTTTGTCCATTGACAAAAGAAGTCTCAGAACAGTATCATTTCAATGGTAGGTTTATTGTAACAGTGGCAGATAGCACATCAAAAGGAAAATCGAAAAAATAACTTTAAATAAAAGATAGCAATTGATTGCATTTCATTGAGTGAAATAAGTTTTTGAACCCTCTAACAAAAAAAGACGTAATACTTGGTGGAAAAACCCTTGTTTGCAAGCACAGAGGTTAAATGTTTTTTGTAATTGATGACCAAGTTTGCGCACATTTTAGGAGGAATGTTGGTCCACTCCT
>CM070036.1:114625853-114666114 GCA_036250615.1 Ptychadena robeensis
AAACTTACAAAATCAGTGAGGGGTCAAATAATTATTTCCTCCACTGTATATAATTATATAAACATAACAAATCACATACTTTAAACTGGGCTTCTGGTGGTCCAGTGATGATCACCATCCTCAGTTTGGCATCTGGTCCCTCTGCTGGAGCAATCTACAATAACAAAACACCAAACATTATATATACATAAATGATCACATGTTCTAAAAACGGCATACAAGAGGGAAGGGGTTTGACGTTACCTTGATAGAAGCTCCAGCAAAACGTGAAAGTTGTTTGATGTGTTGTCCTTGCTTGCCAATAATTGCACCAACAGCTAATGCTGGGATGAAAAGATGAACGGTTTCAGATTCCGGTTGTTGCTGCAGAGAAATGCCCAAAAAAGTTTATAAATGTATATACGTATAAATGCCTTTTGTACATGTGCATGGTTTCTTAACACTTCAATGGCAAAGGTTGGCTACAGTACTAAGAGAAGCAGACAGCCTTCTTGTACTCACAATTTACAGGGCTATGTTTGACTACTCTAAGGCCAGGGCTCAACTAGCGCTGGGATCCACCGATGTCCACGGAAGCCTCCGTTGCATTCCTGTGGACATGGACCGCTGCGATGACATCTACATAACGGAGGCTTGGCCCGAAGGATCCAGAGCTCTGACTGGCTGCGGAGACAGCCCTGTCAAAGCCCTATTGCCATCAATAGATGGCTCGTGCACTGCAGTAAAATGTAACGCATCAACTAGATTGTGCTAAGGATTAAGCACATGTGGAGCCCTAGCCTTATGCCTTGTTTGATTAAAGGCATAGAACGAAGGAACAGGACTTTGTTGAAATCTGGGAGTGTTATAGAATGCAGTTACTGCTCAGAAACGACACAGATAGTCTTAAATGGCTACATTAGTCTTAAATCTACAGATAGTCTTAAATCTACATAGCTTACAGAGCTGACCAACTCTTTCTCTGTGAAAAATGGTCAATATGTATGGTTGGTCACAATTAACCTGATCAGCAAAACTATAAAAACATATCCACTTACACAGACTCATACTCTATGCAACTGAAATCCTGTAGGCCAAAATATGTTCATGGTCATTCCATAAAAAGAAGAGATAGTAGCTCTTCATTGTTCTAGGATGCTCAGTACCCATCCACAACCTGAACAGATTAGAGATCTTTTGAAAGTAATTCCTCAGTCCTTACCCCAAATGGTGGATAAGCAGCAGATGACGTTGGTGAAGATACGCCAACAGATGGAGGTGGCATGCCTGAAGAAGAAGGTGGGAAGAGACCCAAAGCATTCAGGTTTAATCCAGGAATCAAGTGAGCTTGTAGCTGTAGGTTGGAAGACAGCAAAATGTGTTAAAAACAGAATATATGTGCTTTACACCTATTCACAAAACATAATAAACTTTGTTATTTGGTCAGCCTAGAGTAGACAGCTGTACATGTTTCTATCCCTGGAACACTATGCACATAACTTCCTAATCCTTACAATTCATCCACTCATCTTTTACCCACCATTAAGATTTATATAAAATCTAGTAACTATTGATTTTGTTAATTGGGTAAAAAACATTACACAAGTGCAAGGTGATTTGGCTGGAAACATACCTTCCAGCTACAGACTACAATCTGTTGAGGCCAAGAAATGGTATGAGTTATTTTTCTTTACTGTGCAGTAACTACAGGGAGTGCAGAATTATTAGGCAAATGAGTATTTTGACCACATCATCCTCCTTTTATGCATGTTGCTTACCTCCACAGCTAGTTATCAGGCTAGAAGCCTAATACCAATTAGCACTATTAGAGTGATGTGCATCTCTGCTATGAGAATGGGAGTGCTGGTCTATGCATCAACAACCTATATAGGTGTGCATAATTATAGAGCAACTTCCTTTCCTATGGCAAAATAGTCAAAGAAGCCAGGACTGACAGCGATTAGAAAAGTCAAAAATAGTGAGTATCTTGCACCCAGAGGACGCAGCACTACTTAAAATGCCAAAGTCTTCTGAAGCGGTGATCAGATCGAACAATCAAGCGTTCATTCAAACTAGTCAACGGGTCGCAAGTCGCAAGAGAACCATCTGGAACAACAAAGTCGCGCAACAGTAACTGCCCATGAACTGAGAAGTCGCAAGTCGCTGCAGCTGCCAAGATGCCCACTTGCCATCAGTTTGGCCATATTTCAGAGAAACCTCTGCAACTCAATGGAGTGCCCCAAGCACAGTGAGTGTGCAATACTAAGCAGACATGAAGAGGCTGAAAGATGACAACACTGAAGCAAGAACACACACAGCTAAACGTCAAGACTAGCCTGGTCCAAGAAAATATCTCAAGACTCATTTTCTAAGGTTTTAATGCGACTGATGAAAGGAGCGAGTCATGTGAACAGTCTTGAACGGGCGGCGGACATGGGTGGGGCACATGGCTGGATTGGTAAAGGGGGGCCAAACCAGAGAGCCTCCAGTCCGACTCAGAAGCAGCAAGGTGGTAGCTGGAGTACTGCAGTTTCTCGGTGCGTATCATCAAAGATTGAAGACTTGCTGGGCTGCTACATCTTTCGGGTTGAGGAATGGAGTCAAGCTCAACTACCAGTCCTAATGACCAGAGACACTTCTTCAAGCAGTGCGACCGGACTAGCGAAGAAAGAAGTCTGCATCCTTCAGGGAAAACATGATATTTCATGCCAGGCACAATGCTCCATCACACGCGCTCCAAGTACTCACAGATGTAGGCTGGCAAGAAAAGAAAGGAGTATAAAAGAGCAAAAATAATGACATGTGCCTCCTTGTTCACTGATTGAGCCCCATTTGACAGAACCATGAGTCCATCATCAAATGTCCGTGATTACAGGATTTTGGAAAAACAGTACACTCTCCTGAACGTGTCTGGTAAGGCTGTGGTGAGTGCCTGACACACTCGAACCTTGGCAGCAATGTTGATGGGAACAAGTCAAAACACTGACAGAATCCTGGATGGCAGGCCTTTGAGAGTCCTCCTGCCCAAAAAATGCGTGGCTATATGCGTCAACGGAGTTGTTTTTGTTTTGAATGTCAGAAATGTTAATATTTGTGAATGGGTGAGATGTATATACTTGGTTTCACTGCGTAAAAAATACATAATTGAAATGGGTTATACAGTAGTTTTTTGCTTAAGTCTAGCCCTAAAATTATGCACATGTAATGAGTCCATGCAACCACAGATATACCCCTTACCTCCTAAAATAGCTAAAACTAAAAACAAACTAAATAACTACTTCCAAAAATATTCAGCCTTTGGCTATTAATTAGAGTTTTTTTGGGAGTTCATTCGAGAAATGGTTTGATCTGCTTCAATAATAAAAGTATTCCTCAAAAATACCACTATGCCTAAGTAATTCTGCACTCCCTTGCATAGAACGTCAAGGTTTAGGGAATCAGGATAACACAATGGAATCACATCATAAATAAAGTAGATGTTACTGAACCAGCAGGAGACGGACAGCAAAGATGTACCCTTATAATACAGCAGGACAGACAATGCCTCTACATGTTTTGACAAAACATAATAGACTGCGATATGCCAGTAAGCCGGCCAACGACGTTGATGACGTCACATAGCACAGCTGGATGCTCAGGAGTCCCAACAGACGAATAGTTAATGGGCGTGGTATAATTTACTGCAGGGCCTTTCACACTAGAAGTCGTTACGTTTTTTTTTTAGAACTAGAAACACGCACCGTTTTACGTAAAACATACAAACCATTGATGTTACCATTCACACATGATGTTTGAGTGTTTCAACAAATGCAGAGTTCCGGCTTGAGGCTTCTTATTTTTTTTTTTTTTTATGCCCTGCTACAACATTTTCATGCCTTAGAAAATTCAAAAATGCAAATGCAATTGCAGATTGAAGGATTGCAACATGACATGAACTTTGTTATATATATATATATAATATATATATATATATCTATACGATATAGATATATATATATAGATATATATATATATATATATATATATGATCTATTATATCTATATATATATATATATTATATATGCCAGAGAAAAATGCATACCAGGCTTTATATAAATTTTAAAGCCATACTTTATGGCCACAAGAACTATGTAGATTAGGATTGAGTTGTTCAGGTCTGGAAGCCTACGAGAGAGTAAAAGCTAGCCTTCATGTATTACAGAGAAAGCTTTTCTTTAATGCTAATTATCCAGCTTCAGTGCTGCTTCGGGTTGCTAGAAGCAGAGGAAAACATTCCACGTAAATGGGACTTAGTGTTCTTTATAAAAGGGTTTGTTGCTACTAGAACGACATGAAGTTTTTTGCTTTGTTGACATCCGCCCCTCCCCTGATAAAAAAAAAAACTGCCAATTAACAGTTTTCACACATTTTCAAGCGACTTATCTGCATAAAAAAAAAAAATCTTCACACCAACAAGCATGCAGCATATTTGCAGTCTAAAATTCACATGGATTACTAAACAAAGGGCTTAATGTAAACCCAACAGATTAGCTTTATTTAGCCATAAAGACATTAATATACATGTAAAAAAACATAATAGTGAAATTCTATAGCATGAAACTACTGCTCAATAAGGTACTTTTAATTAACAACAAACTATGACACACCAAGTTTATCCAGCAGGACCAGATGGGGATCTGAAGAGTTAAAGAGCACGGCTGCCCCAAGATTAACGCTCTAGAAAGTCCTGGAGAATCTGCAGCATCATTCCATTCAGGTTGGGTCATTTCCGCTCCAGCTTCATGCTAAACTCTGTACAATGTTATAGGAATACATTTCCACCTCCCACCCAGAACAGGCTGAACAATCACTTACATTCATAGCTGCAATATCATTTTCGTAGGACTCCCTGATTTTTTTCATAATTTCTTCCTCAGCTTTGGCACACGCCTCAATGCTGCCTTTTACTGTAATAGTCCGCTCAGGATTATATAGTGTCAAGTCCTGCAGTCTAGGGCCATCAAAAATAAAATGGTTAGAGTCTTGCATGGTTTACACAAAAGCATACAGCACCGGGCTAGTCTTGCCAAACTTACGGAGAAATTGTGATTTTTGTATCCGTGTCCTGCTCAATTTTCTTCAGGTTTCTCCCTTCTTTGCCAATGAGACGACCAACAAAATTGTTATGTGCTAGAATTTTTAGAGGGATCTCTTCAGTGCTAGAAACACAAGATTAAGATGTTAGGACACCCAGTTAGCCTTTAACACAAAAAAAGTGCCTGACTTATTAAATGGACTTTGGAGTCAAAGCCATGGTAGGTGAACTAGGGGCATTTATATCAAGGAAGTTTTTGGTGAACCCCTTTTTGTTATTGAAAAGGCAATTGAAACTTGTGTCCTAGAAAATCACAGGTCAAGCGGTTTGGATACTTTCTGCATTTTCTGTTGTGGCAAAAAGGTTTTACATCAGCGTTGGAGGACTTACTACATACATGTGTGAAGCTGGGCATAGACGGGCCAATTTAACAGCCGATCGGATGCCGTGCGCATTCCTGCATCCGATCTGTGGTCAGGAAATCAGGTGTGCCAACTTTGTCATATTGACCACAAATCTGCAGGTCATGTCGGATCACACAGTGATCTGACGCGTACCGTCTATGCCCAGCTTTAAAAAAGGTTGAGTAATGGTTTTACCTTGCCTTGTGCCTGTTTATACACACTGTACATAGGTTTCCTACCCACAAATCACTTGTTTTAAAACTTTTAATATTGATTTTTATTTAATGTCCTACTGAGAAAAAGGAAACTGCTTTATAGCGACCACCAATAGGGAGGAATACAATTCAATCATATTACTTTATCACTGCATAGGTTATTTATAGCGCAAGAGTAGTTCTACACTGCTACAGGAGCAATACGAGGAGAAGAAGTGCTGAATAAATATAATGCACATGAATAAAAATGCAAACCCAAATCACTTGTAAGCTACACACAATTGCAAAATACGCTGAAAACCGACCTTATGCTGACAGGTTTACTGTCAGCATAGCACATCACTTTAATTTACACCTCACATGTTCTTCACTTACAATTTGGTATCCTGAGCTTCCTTCTGCATGATTTCCATAATTATTTTACAAGCTGTTGAACAGCCTTCGGGAGTTGAGTGAATGGTAATTGGTTTCTCCGCAGCTCCAGCATTTTCTTTACGATGAATATCAATTCTGAGGAAAACAGGGTACAGATTACAATTTAGAACCCTTTGACATTTTGAAAAAATACATGTAAGAGCACTGCATTGAAGACAAGTAAAGCCGGTCATAGATTGGTTGATGTTGCATTAGATTGCCACACTCTTGATTAGGATATGGTGATGTCATCAGGCTGCGCTCGAGTGTCCCCATTTTATAAATCAGTAATGGGGTGTTGGTTGGGAAACAAGTGATACATAGAACAAGTGATTTATTAAATCTAAAACTGATTTTTTTTTTAACCAAACTTACTTTGACTGAGTCTGTTTAGTAATGTTTCTGATGGTGGCACCCTCCTTTCCAATAATGGCTCCTACAAACTGTGTAGGCACCAGCATGCGTAGTGGAACCTCCGACTGGGGTTTAGGTCTTGGGGCAGCTCCAGGAGAACCTTGCCTTGGTGGACCCCTTTGGCCAAAACCACGTCTACCTTGAGGATGTTGCTGCTGCGGCTGAGGTTGAAGCTGCTGGTTGGGTGGCTGCTGGGCTGCCATCTCATCAGGAATATAAGTCACTTTAAGGGAATAGTTTTCAAGCTGATATCCGTTTAATTTTTCAAGCCCCCTAAGCAAAACAAGACAAAATTATTTTAGAAACTATTTATAGTACTCATCTCTCACAAAATATACAATGAATGAATGAATGGCAGCACTAAGACCCCAATTTTAGTACATTTCTTTCTTCCTAACTGCAACTTAATCAACATGCAGAAGGTTTCTTATCTGCCTGATGAAGCTACACTGTCATATTTTTATAAATTTATTGACCAATATTGCTTTTAAAGCATACTTTTTGCAGGGCTTGGAAGCAACCATATGATTGATGAGTTATTTTACACAAACGGTAACTGCAAGCCTAGAGCTATGTCCTGAAAGTTGTAAGACTCGTGTTTACCACAAGGTGGCGCAACACTCATTTAAGTGGTGTAAAGAGGTGCCGCGTGATCGCTTGACTCAATAATACATTCTAAACGTAGCCTAAATTTGGGTTTGCTTTGTCTAACGCATGCAAATCTAGTGTTTTCGATGTATTTACGGTTACGACACTCTTGATAACATGTTAACACCTTAGAGCGCAAACCACTTTACAGATTTAAAAATGTGACAATGCTGGTTTTCCACACCACTGGCTAGTGACACATCTGTATCAACATTTAAAAAAGAACCACACACACAAATGTGCAGTAGCTCGGTGTCAAAGTTTGATGCATAAAGGACAGATTGTGAGTGGCTGGACATTAAGTTGTACAACTAAACTATGGCATTTTACACCAATGCTTTTTGTTTATGAACACAGCTGCAAAATATGGTGGTGCTTTATAGAAAAGAGGACGATTATATTTTTATAACAATTAAAAGGCAAGTTATTTACAAATGGTGCTTCGCAAATACCCATAATGGTTAAGAGACGTTGTTGGCTGATCTTTTTACATGATGACCAAGAAATTGTGCCCATCTGTGTATGTTGACTATTATGATAAGGTCCCCATACACGGGTCGATTTTTAGTAGGTGGTGATCGAGTGTCCGGGAATGAAATGCAGCCACTCTTTCTTTGAGCGGGATCAATCGATCCAGCTCGAAGAAACCTCTACCAAATAAATCAGTGAATGCTCAAGCACAGCGTGGTGACTTTACCACATCCGCACTAGCATTCATCGATCGAGTGGGTATTGACCCACCTTTCGTTGTTAGGATTAAATAATGTCAACCTAGGTTGTTTTTTTTTTTGTATTGTAAGAAAAAGATGAACAGAAGGGGAAAACAAGTGTGTATCGAACAGCAAATCTGCTTGCATATACTACCACTCAAGATGTAGGATGAACCGGGGGGCTTAAAGACCATTAGATTTTCTCTTTACTCTTAATGGTATTCTGGTAATTGTGTATTTCAGCGCAAAAAGTATTCTTTTATGCAGCCTCCACACAGGAGAAGAGGACCAACATCACACCAAAAAACTTGTGCTATAGGATATGCAGTTTTATACAACCTAACTTTAAACTCTCCCTTTAGTTTTACAAAAAAGGTCATCCAAAAGACAATATAAAAACAATCCATTGTGTACTGTAGGTCCTTATACTATATAGTTACTTATCAGACCCAAAGAATTGTTCAGAAATATTGTAGGGACATGGGGCTCAGTCAGAGCTGTCAACATTCCCAAAGGGAGAGAGATTTAGAATGACTCTAGAAATGTATTGTTTTTTGCAGTTTACTGTACTTTGTTATAGCCGTAGGTTCTCTAAATTTGCCAGGATGGGCCTATAATGGGACCTCATGGCAGACATGGCATTTTAGCCTGCTACGATGGCTTGTTGGCCTCTATATGCATATGCTATATAGCCCAGCCTTGGCTGTTTCTTCTGATGTCACTATATAACCCTCACCATGTTGGCTATTGCAAATGGCTATTATATACCATGTACCACTGAAGCTACAAAATGTCTGTAAAAGTGTATATATCGTTTGAGTAAAAGGTAATGGAAAAAAAAAAAAAAAAAAAAAAAAAAAAAAAAAAAGAAACAGGGAACAGTTTGCTCTTACTGTCTAGCGTGTTCTTTATTGGCATAGGTTACATTCACTACTGCAGTCTCCGTGTCAGTGTTTACTGTGGATATAGAGGGGGAAATAAAATTAGCAAAACCCCCAGTATGCATTAACACACAAGTCTTTTGCTTATACCATTCATACCTTGCTCACAGTTTTCCACTGTTCCATATTGTGCTAGAAGACTGTCCAGTACCTATAGAAGAAAAGAAAATGCGTGTTAATGCTACAGAACAAACTTCATACATTTCCTATCTTGCGGAAAAGGGATACATTCATATTTAATGACTATAAGTAAACAAAGCTTGATTGTCACATACATTGATTCATAACCTTACAATGCAACCACATTTGCAGGGCTGCTTTCACTAATCAATAAAAGCGTAATTATGTTCATGCTTTATCTCTAGACTTACTAATATTGGTACAATTAAATGCAAACACAAAGAACCTAATGAAAAGCAACAACACTGGTGAGTAATTTGTCAAGCGACTGGAGGAGATCCACTTTCCTTGTTGGACAGATAAAAAAAAAAAAATCAGATATGAATAGGTTCATATGTATTTGCGTCTATAGTAGCAATGAACAGCAATGCACAAGTATCAATTTACGTCTCAAAAGTCATGTTTCTAAAACACGTCGGCTTTGTACCTAGAGGCTGTATGGATCTATACATTACAGGAATTGGTTGGGAGGGCTGCACATGGGACAGACTTCTTCACATTCCACATGCCTCATTCCTATTGGGCAACTACCAAGTGTTGGGGTTTTACTACCATGTACAAGGCTGCAGCTGCCCTTAAATGTGAAAACGGAGACTAGGGGAGGACAGGGGCTGAGCAGACGGAAACTTCTTTGCCAAAAAGGAAAGCGATTAGGCACAGGATTCCCTAAATACAGAACAAAGGAGTTCTCTGGTGGTGGGGGGAAACACTAGAGGCAAAGTAATCCAATACCCACACAGGAACTACATTTCAGAGGATAATGAAAAAAATGCATCTTGAAGCAGACAGAACAATGAGATCATATAAAAAAATATTGGCTTCACCTTGATTTTGGGGCCGAAATACATTTCAGCTCTGGTCTAGATGGCTACATTGCTCATTTTGAAATTCTGTTTTGACAACAGTACATATAACCAAGTCCATTGTTTTAAATGGCCTACTAGTTTGGGAAGACTGAATTCTGTATATGTGCGATAACTAGCAGAGGGGAAGGAAAGCTTAGAACACACATGACTAAAAGCCCTTCAAGGTCCATGGCAGGAGCAGCTGACCTTGCATTCTTTGTAAATTGTATGAAAGGATCAGCCAGCAGCAAGGTGCTTAGCACTAATCTAGTGCAAAGGTTTGCATAGCATTTCCCATAAAATTTACATCTCTCCTGGCCATTGCAGGATATACTACAGAGACCTTGGAGGTCACAGAAGATGGCCAGGAGCTGCAATCCAAACCCAATATATGCCACCATCTCAAAGGCCCTTATTTAAAGGCCTTATATATAGCAGATGTGTGCCGTTAACCACAGAATCCAATCAGAGGGGCTTTTCATCACCATTATACTATTCTAAATACACACAAGCCAATTACTCATCTTAACATTTTAACAATATGTTAGCCAAAGCACATGGGGGCAAAATGCATGATAAATATCAAAACCATTTATATTCCACAGTGCATCAACCACATAACCCCAAACACTAAGTGCAAATTGGTAATCTGGTTTCCATGGGTTAACAGTCATTGGGCCAGACAAACGTACAAAAACAAAAAGTTAGTCTCCATTCTAGTCTGAAAAGAGAAAAAAAAAAAAAAAACATGGATCCCACTAGAAACATGGTAAACTGACTATGCCAAATTAGAACCTTGAGTATGATTCCTGTCTATGTTCTGTGAACTATATAAGAAATCCTCTCGGTTATACAGTAAAAGTAGAGCGGTGTAATGTCGTTCTAATAACTTGATGAGCACCCACAGAGACTACCACTATCCAAACCAGCAAAATTGGCCAACTCTGCTTTTATTGGCAAATCTTGTTGTCCATGCTCCAATTCACTTTTGTTAGGTACTAAACACATTAGATCTCTGAACCATCCCACTATGGCTTTTGTAAACATTACAATAGATTTTTTTTTTGTTTTTTTGCTTCCAGAAGTTGTAAGAAATCACCATCATTTCGCAGGCAAACACATGTCTCCCCAAAAATAATTTTTTTATTCATATTTGCATTGGGGACCATTTTCCATGAACAAGTGGCTACATTTATTCTGGAACAAAAAAAAAATCTAGTTAAACCATCACATTCTAGAGTATCATTAGAAAACTCTCCAAACCCCTGAACTGCTGTCAGCTCCCTCTAGCTTGTTTTGGGTTTTGTGGGGGCTCAAGTTTGATTCTTATGGAAGTGCCCCCTTCTTGGTGAAGGATCCATCCATCCGTCCTGCTACATTTTTATTAATTTAATGCCCGAATATTTAAATTGATCTTTAAGAACTATCTATCTATAGCATATTTTGGAGTAGGACTTATACTTCCAGCATCTTCAAGAACCCTGGGACAAAATCAGGTAAATTGCACTGCTTTACAAGTGCCAGTTAAACGTAAGGAGATGCACTTCATCTGAGAAGTATTAACTTTAAAAAAACTAATTTTTAGCTAAATTTTTAAAACCCAAATCAAACATGAACATACATTATTGCTTTAGGGCAGCAGTATTGTCATGCTATTCTGTATCTTCATGTGTTAAGCTTATAGAGTGCTCATATCTGTTATTCTTTTTTGCCAGGTTATGTTCATTTTTGGGGCTCAAACTAATTCCTTGCAGACACGGCACCAAAAACAAATGAGTGCGCTAAAAATAAAACCTTCATTAACTCCACATGAAACTTCCAGGTTGTACGGTGCAGATAACCCAATCATCAAAAACATTCCTTATAGTGCTCACAGACCAGAAGCAATGCAACAAAGTAACTGTAGTAAAGTTGTATGTCTGTGTTTTGTGTAAACAGCTGGCAACAATTATACACCAGTTCCACTTAAACTTCCCAAGCATTAATAAGGTGGCCCTACACAGTTCGATTTTTCAGATGGACTTAGGCTTTGTTTCCATTGCGTTGGGACCCCTCCACTAAGCGTACGCGCTTAGCGGGAGGTCCCAACGTAACAGATACACTTACCTGCTCGGCGGAGACTCTGTCTTCATTGCGCCGAGCCGATCCGCCGGTGTAGTTGAGTACGTTCAGCCTTTACACCGGCGGATGTGTAAACAGACCATCCACCGGCAGGCAAAGTCTGTGGGATATGTCGGGACCCCTGCTAAGCGTATAAGCTTAGCGTAGGGGTCCCGACGTATAATGGAAACAAGCCCTTAAAGATAGTTTTAAGCAGATCATTTTAAAATGGATAACTATTTAGCTGTAATCGATTAAAACTGATCCAAATTAAAAAAACTAACCATTGAAAAAAGCTAAATCGGACATGTTTACAAATTTCAATAGTTTTGTTCAAGTATCTGATGGATTATCTTGGTGTTTCGATTTGAATCCAATCGCACTATTGAGCATGCGTACAAGGCAAAGGCATTGATCGGTTGTGAAATCGATCACATTATGTGTTCCAAACAGATAGTTTTAAAGAGACAGTCTTTATATTGATCAAACAGAAAATCAAGCTGTGTATGCCTAGCTTCACTATACAGCAAGTAATGGGAGGCCAGGATCCTGAACTTCTGGCACCAGGTATTACTCGTGCCAGCAGTAAAGCCTTTTCTATTTCGAAGATGGGTCAAAAGTGAAGCGCTTAAATGAATCTATTGGAAAGCATTATGAGGACAAAGCCTTTCCAACAACTGTAAGGTAAAAGAACACAGAATAAAAACCCCCAATACCAGGACAAAGAGCTATGAAAATAAAAATGGGGAATAATATACATCACATATCCACCACCCCCAAAGAAAATCTTTGCCAAACCCTTAATTGGAATGGATAAAGGGCTTTTTGACGGAGCAAAAAAACAAACAAACCAAAAACACAGAAGAATAAAAGCCTGAACCCCACAGGGCTGGAGCATTCCTCCTGGTGAAAGATTTTGAACACACTCAAAAGAATTACCAGCAACTGCAGGATTTTCCACACCCAGAATTGTTAAACATGATCTCCTATATAACACACAGGAATGTACAGCCTTAGAGGCAGTCATCCCTGTGGCAGCCATCTTATTCCTTCACCATCTTAACCGCATGATGCCAAATATCATTTAGAGGCCTAAAATTATACAACGTATCAATGGAATAGATGCCTGGATGAAACAAAGCCACAAAAGACACAACAGATATATATTCAACACAATATTACTATCTTACTGCAGATTTGATCATTAGAATAAAAAAAAGCTACAATCTATGTGACTTTAGCAGTTCACACATGCTTATACAACATGTTTAAAATGGTGGATAAAATCAAAACATTTATTGGCTGGAAACCTAAAAGCACACCAAAACCTTTCTATTTAAAATTGATCAAGTTACTATTCTCCACGTCACAGAAACTAAATCGCACCGCCAAGCCCTGGCTGAATTTAGTTGCGCACTACAGCACACCTCCCTCATTTGTTAGGTCAATAGAAGAGTGTTCTGTAGTTTGTAGTGAAGGATTTGCCAGCAAAAGTGAAAATTAGGATCTCACTGAATTTCTGGCAGATCAATATGTATTTTTCTCTATTAGAATACTTAAATACAGAAAAACATTAGGTTATTCTTTGTTCTATTTGAAAAGTCAGCTGGAATTTGAACGAGCCAGCAGTCTCACGCAACCATTTGCCATTTTGCGTTTTGTATATGGAGACGTTTGTTTCTTGTAATTGCAGATTGCACACAAATCACAGTAGAGGATTGCATGAAATGCCTTCAGCCAGTGGGCTACATGCCCTGTATTCTCAGGTCTGGATTCCTAGGCTGACATATAGAACAGCTCAGCATATCCGCAGCTCTGAATTACCCAGAAGGGACACGAGTCTCCTCCAGCAATTCCTCAAACCATACTATAAAAACCTACCCCAATTCACACTCCATACACACACACCACTCGGCTACACACTTCTACAAAACGTAAAAACGGCCACAAATGAGTCATCCATGCAAAGAAAACAAAAGTCTTGGGATTTTTCTATATTGCATCATACCCAAGGAGAACATTTTGATCCTTGAATGTTCCAAAGAGTAAACATGCCAAAACTAAGAATTTCTGTAGTAGGAGATTTTTTCCCTGCAGACTATTGACATTAAGATACTTTTATACTCCAGGCTTAAGGGGCTGTTTATACGCATCCCCAATTGTCACCCTGATCCTGCGCATATAGCAGACAGACTACAACCTCCACCCACTGCCGAGAAAAACAAATACCATGGTGATGGGGCGAAACTAACGCCTTTTAGACAATGTGGGCTCATCTGAAAAGCAACCCATCATCATAAAAGTGTAGGGCAAGTTCCTATAAAAATCTGAATGCAGAAATGGAGTGAAGGATTCAAAAAACTGATGTCCTAAAGCTAGCCATACACGGCTCTATTTTTGCACAATCAATCTTACATTCGATCTTCTTGTGAAATGTAAATATCGATAGTCAAACAATCCATCAATTGTACCGCCACACAGTGTGATACTTGTATGAATGATGGCTATTTACCAAAACATCCGATCACTGCTCAATCTATTTTATGTTACATTTCTATCACTTGGTCAATTGTACTAGGTATGCAGGGTTCTATTTCTGTTCAATCAACTTCAATCGATTTTTTTGGTCCATTGAACGGAAATGTCAAATTGTGTATGGCTACCTTAAAGCCCACCAACCAGTGCGATGAAACCGCAATCAGTTGTGGGTCAATCAAACGTGAATTGATCTGCACCACTTTGCACATAGATTCCCATTCCAGGGAGAGCCTGGTCCTGTGTATACACGATCTTGTGAGAGATTTTCCTAAATATCACAGGGTATAAAAATTTCTTAGAACACTGGCTGGGAGCTGCTGATGGGCAGAGCTGAGAGAGGGGCACAGGATGGCTGCAGTCTGTGCTTGGCTCCGCCCCCTTTCCTGTGTCAAGCAGCGCTGGCTGCAGGGAGGGTGTCTCCCTGTGCATTGCTTGCATGGTCCCCATCCACGATCATCTGTTCCAGGTTTGACTGACCCGCTCAAAGACAGGGATGGCCACACAGAGCATGTCTTCACCATTTGAAGCGGCTATCAATCGAGTGGCTATCTACCTGTGTATGGGTACCCCAAGTCTGAAGAACTGAGGGCTATTGCAAACTCCCAATGCATTTTGTCTATAATGTACACAACATTTGTTTAACAGTATTGATAGAGGTTCCCTTAAAAAAAATCCTACATTGTAATGCTGCATTGTGCCAATGTGCTATTTTTAATTGAACTCGTATGAACTGGGGTTGAAAAAAAAAAACACAGCTAAGAAACAAGTATTATGTAACTTGGATGGCCGCGCACACACAAAAACACACACCAACACAAATCAATAGATGGCAAAAGAAGCTATCTTCAGCTGTTGTGCAGCAATCTTATTATCTAGTATATTTGTGTAATTGGAGGGGAGCCCAGCCAAGTTGGTGGGGTCAACTCAGAAGAAGCAGCTAAAAAAGAAGAAGAGTTTGTTTTCGGTCTCGGTAAATCGGAGCTGGGGAAAGTGACTTGTTGTGCTAAGTTACAGCATTTGTGCACGCTCGGCTCTCCCAAGCTTGTTGTGGCACAGATGTCTTTCTGAACTAGAGTTTCATTCATAAAATAAGAATGCCTAGAGCTGAGTAAAGTCAAAGAAACACAAGGAGGAGGAAGAGGAGGAGGAAGAAAAAAAAAAAAAAAAAGGCGATAAAATGGAGCCATTCACAATACATGAATGCACTTAACCCTTGCTACGCCTCTTCTCTCCCCTACCCCGTTCTTTATTGTTGCGATGCATTTAACATCCGACATATAACAAGTGAAAACAGAGCAAGTTCTACATAGCACAAGTCACAATTACAACATAAAATCCTCATGTATCTCCAAAATATCGAGTAACTGCACAGGCAAAGCCCAAGCACATTACATTAGTCATAATTAGCAGATCCACCACCAACACCAAGTGTCCAGAAACAGAAAACAACGCACATAGCTGCATATCATTACAGTACATATTACTAATGAATATAACATTTGTCACATGGTTTTCCTTTCAGATTTGTGTCCGCCTTGAACGTTTATGCAATGAATCATTTTGGCAACTCTGCCAACTGCCACTTAAGGTATGTAACCACTACATAACTACGCGTTTTCCATACATCTAAGCCTGCAACTGTTTCGTAAAATGTCACCTATTCGTTTCAGTGGAGAAAGCAAGAGGTGAAAATATTCATGTGGTGCCGAACACCCTAAAATGTACTAAAAATATTTTTGGACACATGGATAGTGCTGCCGATGTTGGGGAGTGGATGATCTCAAAGCCACTGTCTGGGCACAGAAAGGGTAGGCATTGCCAGTCACCACATAGAACCACAAAGAAAATATTTTCCTGAAACAGAAAGAACCCTCAAGTTTGTTTATAGCAGTGTACAGTATATAGATTGAGACCCTCTAGAAGAAAGACAGACACTCACTGGCAAATATTAAAAGGCAATAAGAACAAAAACACACACCTGAAGCTACAAATGCAACATCAGTATTTCTTACCAACCAATCTAGGGATATAATAGTTTCAGCGGGTTATATAGACCGTTATGGCTTATTCGTAGCAATTATGGATGTCTCTTTAAAAAAAAAAATAGAGCATACTTCAGAAATTACAGCTTATGCCTCAGAAGCCAATGGTCTCGAACAGACGTGGGGGGCAAACGAAGGCCCGGGGGCCAGATCCGACAAGTTTAGCTTTGTAATCTGGCCCATTACCACCTTGTTGAAAAGATTCTGGCTTTGATCCCCTTGTACCCTTCACTGATCATATATAATGCACGGGGTCTACAAATTTCGCCATGCAAATGAAGCAGTGGCATTATTATGTGATAAAGTTATGGTAGTGCCCTCATGGGCAGGGCTGTCTAGGAATTATTTCTGCTCATGTCAGTGGATGAGCAGAGGGAAGGCAGAGCATCTTATTGCCAAGGTCTCCACATTCTCACTGAAATATAGTAGGCAAGTTTTATTGGACATTCTTTGTCATATATATTATTTTAGGTTTTCTTTTTTAATCCTCTTTGGCAGCATGATCCTTATTTTTTGTTAAAAATAAAAAAGCATTGTTGGAAATGACACAGGGGGACACCTATGCCAGACAGCCATTACAGGCTCTGACTTCATCCCACTGTCAAATTTAAGAACCCATTGTCACCCAACAGTCAAAAAGTTTGCCCACCCCTGGGCCTAGTCAGGACATCACAAAGGCTCAATACTAGTATTTGATATGCTTCTATTTGATTAGTTTATCCACCTTAACCTTGCCCCATCCATGTGTTCAATTAAATATGGACACAACATCACTAGGTCCTTGTGCTACTTAATGTAACCTGGCATATGGAGACTGGTGGTAAAATGGCAGCAGGTTGTTCTACATAACCCCCCTTGTGATACTGAGCTTCCATGGTTTAAAGAGTTGAAATCAAATAAATGAAAAGGGAAGGCCAGGAACAAATCAAGGCTAGGACTAGATGGCCAGGAAATTAACTGTAGCTTTTTATAAACACTGCAGAAAGCTCATCAAGAGAAAGGAATCTCTATAGGGACTGTATAACCATGCAGAATGAAAGTTAATAATTCACCATTAAAAAGATAACTAAAGCATAAAAAAGGTACCAAAAACAACAAGGCTTGGCTAGTGTAGATGTTCGGCGACAGCAGAAGTTAGCCATATCGAAGTTACAAGTCTTTTTTTTTATGAATTCCCTTAGAAATCTAGAACACATTTGCTGTTGCCCCTCTAATTTTTTACACCTCAAATGCAGATATCCAGCATCTGAAGAGAGCATCACCAGCACCACATCATGCATCTCGGCACTCTGTGACAGCTTCTGCTATCTGGTAACATGCAGAATTTAATTAGGGTAAAGATGCTATTTACTTATGTGGATTTTAGAGCAGTCTCTTTTCCTGCCAAGTATTCAGTATTACGGAGACCGGTTTTTAAAGCCCCATAGACTTGATGAAAAGGATTACAGTGCCAACGTGAAACACTTAACCAGATCTTAAAGTAAACTCAGCACAGCAAGTGTGGATGCCGACAACATTCTAGGAAATGGAAGATCACATATAAAGGCTTCTGCCACGAGGGTTATCCAGATGCTGCCACGAGGGTTATCCAGGCAACAACCTACCACGAGGCAGAAATGGCAGAACACCACTTCTCAGTCAAAAATCTCATCTTTGCACCATGCTGACAGAAGAGAATTTCAAAATTATTTAGGGATAAATAGGAAGTTAAGAAGTGTAAAGCTAGGCATACACGGCTCGATTTTATTAGTAGATTTGAGCACAATCCAGCACAGTGAGTGTTCAAATCTATTTAAAAATAGAGCCGTCCACCCTTTCTTTGCGTGGGATCAATCAACTGCACTGAAAGAAAGCTTGGTCGAACACCAAGAGTCCCACATCCAAAGTATTGGACGGGATCGGTGATGCAGAAGTGCTGTGGCTCAATATCAAGGAACCGAACGTGCTGCACTCCAACGGCCCCTCCATTGCATGGGCATCAAGATGCATATGCCTAGCATGACATCAGCTCACCAGCTTATGGCTTTATTGATAAGCTGCTGTGAAGCATAGGAAGTTAATTTCACTAGATACCTTCTGTATATACTTGAGTATAAGCCGCCCAGAACCTAATTTTACAAAATATTCTGAAAAAACGTAACGTAATTCTAGTCTAAGCCAAGGTTGGAAAAAGGCACAGAAACACAAGGAAAATGTGCTTTGTTATGAGCTTTTATTTCAATTAGCTTATTTGAAAGTTAATTGCAAAGCCCCTGAACATGGTCTCCTCATCAAATTGGTGAATATATAGAGAGGGGTTGTGGAAACATTATAAAGAAAAAACTTTATTGTTTTAGCTTATGGAGATTTTGCTCAAAGTTCAAAGTTAAGTCAACTTAAAATATTTTGACCTGACTGACCATAATTTATGTGCTAGATGCTCTACATCTTCATCAAATTTGGCGATTTATGTTCAGGGGCTTTGTAATTCACTCACAAATTTCCTGCCAAATGCCATAATTTTCATTTCTTGACTCGAGTATATGCCAAATTAAATTTTGGAGCAAAATCTCAGACGCTGAAAAATGTTGCTTATATTCGAGTATATAGGTTACTTCTTCTAGAAGTTTTTTTAAAGACTATGTAAAGAGAAAAAAAAAAGTTTTCTGCAAAAAAAGAACATGTATCCTGTTGTATTATCTTGGTCAACTGACCCTTCTCCGCTAGATTAACATCTAAACAGACAAAAACAGATCTATACCATGTCAAAGGTTAGATAAAAGAAAAAAAAGGGAGGCAATTCCTTTTTGTTGTTTAACTAGTCACATTTCACCATCACAACAAGTATCCGTGAATTTAATACCAGCATTTGTGTTATGCAAGGAACTTTAGTAAATAGGACATCACACAAACCAGAATCATTACAGGTTGCTTCATATTTGTGAGTACATGATTAAATTACTGTAGTTGAGCATCACTAAATCCAAGAACAGGAAAGACAAAGCCAGCAACATTTGATATGTAGATATATGTAAACGTATTACAATAATTTCTTTTTCCAATAACAAAACCAGTGTTTGAAGATAGTATTGTGGGCAATTAGCAAACTCAGATCAACTTTTTTCATTTTAAATATTTGAAGTGCAAATATGTAGAACATAAAATACTATCCTAAATGTACTATTCCCATTAAAGTTGATGGGTCATACACCCATCAACTATTGCTCAATGAATTTTCAATTCAAAGGGACATGTGCAAATAAGATTTTGTCTGTCAATGCTATATTGATGGATGCCACTTCCACACTGTCCTTGCAAAAATATTTTTAATTTGATAAAGATGCGATTGAGATAAAGGTATGTGCATGCTCAAAACTCTGATCCAATGAAAAATGGATGGAAACTCCTAAATAACCAAACACTTCTCCTACAGTCTGACCGATTACGGCTCACTTTCCATCCCTTCTGGTAATTTGATTTTAAACTGGTGTATGACCAGCTTAAGAGATGATCCATAACAAAATAACTTTAAGTGGTTTGAGAATTTGCTGTGAAGTATCCACATCGGAGAATATCAGCTGAAATAAAACGTTACCAGTAGAGGGCACTGCCCAGAGTGATAGACCTATCAGCTGCCTTTCGTTAAACTACTGATACTCTACAATACGAGGCTAAACTTTCCTAGAGCGCAGAAGTGTCCGATATATCTAACCAATGCAAAAAACTCAGCAACCAACTACTATTGTCCTCATCTTACATAAACTGGACTATGGTGGTATAAGCTGAGCTAATTGTGGCATATATTTCTAAGGTTTCTCCTAGATTTCAAAATTGGACTGGTTAGAGAGCACATAAGGAAATGATTGCTATATTCCCTAAGGAGAGATTCAGGTTTTCGACTCCGTAATAAAGGGACTTTAAATCGGATAGGATCTTCTCCTCCTGTGTCACAGATTGTGCTTTTACATTACAGGTTGAAAGATTGCACATTTTATCATACAAGGCTAAAACTATGCCCACAACAAACATATTTCTCTTCATTAATTCTATTAAACATCTTCACACAAAAAAATACTAAATTACTTTTGAACCTCAAGAAAAGAATCCTCTCCTCCTAATCCAATACCTAAAGTATTAAATAAAAAAAAAACACTTTAGGGTGGTTTTTCCTTACAAAGAAAGAGGCAGTAGAGATACACTGCCAAAAAAGTAACTGAAAGACCTCAGAAATTAGGATTGTGGAGATCCCACACAAATTCTGCCCTGTCGGGTACATGTTGGTCCCATCACTAAGCGTTACCACCTCTAGGTGTCGCCCCCAGAATAGGCTTATAGATGGAGACGCAGGCGGCACACATTTAGCTCTAACACTAAACATGCACAAAACCATTGTAAATAAATGAGGTGTGATGTGGGGGAGTTGAGGAGAGAAGGTCTTATTCTGGGTAAAGTATCTAAATATATTTAGACTTTGTATCCCTTTGCTTAAAAAATTTTGCAGAACCCAACAATTTAATGAAGTAGTGATAGAACAGTGAGCTTAAACAGTAGCTGGTGTATTGTGGTGAAAGATGATCGCAGTAGATCTAGTGTCTTTAGATGTTATTTAACAATCTGCCTTAACTAAACAACCAACCTATACATCAGTCAGGTGTGTCTCTCCATAAAGCAGCATGGGGAATGTATTTTTACATAATCAATAGTCAAAAAGCACAAACACTTAGTATGTGCCTTTAGCTTCAGTAGAAGGTTGGTTGCTTTTTCAGGTGGTGCTGTAGGGGGTTACTCAGCAGGTGGCACAATCTATATTGCATACAAGGTTTAATACTTTACATCGTGTATCGTAATTTTTTTTATAGTGACTTGTTCATCCACTGTGGTCCATTCACAGCACTGCGGTCAATAAACAGCAAATTACATCATATGGACATTCCTGGAAGTATTTCAGAGAATTAAAACAAAAACCCAGCCCATTAAAAACTTTCTGGTGGCACCATATCAACCCCCCACAGAGGCCAGTCACTAAAAAATCATCTGCCCCAGAAAAAAATAAAGTTAATGATATTGAAATCTTGAGGGTGAGCCTGCTTGATGAAAATGTTTATCATGGGATTACGGTATCAACCACTAATGCTAGGCATACACATGCCGATAAGCGGCCGATTTTTAATCTGACCGACGGGCGTGCACGCTTGCGCCGTCGGTCAGGTTAAAAATCGTCCGCTAATCGGCATGTGCCCACATGGGGCGACAGATCCCCGTCGCCCCACAGCTCGGCCGGCCAGAGAACGGACATGTCCGATCTTTTCTGGCCGATGCAAGCCGATGCCATAAGCTGCAATGAAGACGGCCGACTGAAGGGGCCCCATAATGCAACGGGGTGCTAACGTGATGACGTCATCACGTTAGCATCCCGGAAGATATCGGGACTAGTCTGCCTACACACATCGGCGTGTGTATGGCAGGCTTAACTAACATACTTTATGGGTCAAAAAAAAAACCCAACAACAACAACAACAGGAGGATCAGTTTATCAGCCAAGTAACGTGTTTGGAAGATGAAGAGCAGCAAGCGAGGTATATCTGCAGTAATATGTCAATCTCTATGGCTTTCATTATGACGGGCAGCTTCAATGAACACTAGGGAAGCTTCATTTACAAGTAGTAAGGGCCAAGGCCAGTTTTAGCAGAACAGTAGAGATTATTACAGACTCTTAAGGCTGCCACACACGCAACGAGTGGCACTCACGGCCACATGGGGCGACAGATCCACGTCACCCCAAAGTTCGGTCTGACAGAGAACGTAAATCTCTGGCCGATGCCATTAGTTTCAATAGGGACCTGCATCCCCATTAAAACTAACAGCCGGCACACAAAGGGTGCCCGCCAATGCAGTCAGCGATTGAGAGCAATGTTATGACGTCATCACACTGCACTCCACCGCTCATCTGTCGGCCCTCACTTGGTACGTGTGTGGGGGCCTTTAGTTAAAATGTAAAGCATATGTGAAGATTTCACTAAATACACTTCGATTGCTATCAAATGTCTGTGTGTGGATTCATTTTGTAACCTTCAAATGTCCTTGATAAGACTGTAACCTGACCATTTCCTCACTTAAGTGAGCATATCTTACAAGCACAGATGGGAGCCAAGGAAAACATAGAAGACAGAGGTGGGTTAGCCTTGCATGAGAACAAAGGCATTTTCTATCTTGGGTGGGCTGCACACATAGTAGTATAGGATATGAACCACTTTTGTTTATTGCAATGTAGTACATCTTACGTACTGGGTAATAATCACACATGTTAAAACGATCACTGCAAAAATAAAGATGTCCTTTTTTTTGGTTATACAATGAGCATCCAGTATTGGGGTGTAAAGCTAGCCATACATGGTTCAATTGACATCAAATCGATCATCAATTCGATCGAAGTTTTCGATCATTAAATCGTATGTCGATTATAATTGAATCGGAGTACACACCACATTGAGTATGCAATCAAAGCCTGACTTCGATTGAATTTAATCGTTTTTAAATGTAGAGTAATCAAAAAGGGACCATTGATGGTCACAGAAGGATCAAAAACCCATAGGTCATATCTTTGCATTTTAATCCAGTACATTATAATCGTGGCAAAAGGACACACATTACTAGGAGATGTAGATTACATACACACATTATTAGGAGATGTATTCACAGAGATTGCCATTTCAGTGAACAGACACACAAGCCATTACAATGCATGCTTGCATGGTTTATATGACTGTATTGCATTTCCCTCCTCCCTCAAGTTACAGTATGCTAATTGATTGAATCGAATTTCAATTGGACAGGTCAAACAGCAGTACAAAAAATTAGACACAATGTGGGGACAATCAAAATTTTCCAACTGGTCCGATCAAATTTCGATCGAGCAAAATGACAATTAAAATCGAATTTCAACGATCGTACCATGTGGACAGGCTTCAATTTTCAATCAATCGACTAAAGAAAAAAATTGATCGAATTACATTGATTGTACAGTCAATTGAACTATGTGTGGCTAGCTTAAGATCTGATAAATGATGCTTGATCAGGCTGAAACAAACACAAAGCAGGCAAATTGGTACCAGAATAGTGAATATTGGGTCAGAGAAAAAAACTAAGGCTACCTAAGCAATTAAGGTTTTTCCCCCACCAAGCCTTCTAGTAAACTATCCTCCACCACCCCTCTATACTACTTATGTGAAATAAATATAAATACTTCTACGGCATCATGGGAGAAAAACTTACATTTCCCTGTTTATTCACACCAATACCCCTAAATCTGGCCATGAATAGTTTTAGGGCCCTTTCAAATTAGATGGGTTTTATTAAATTTATTTTTTAAGTATGCATTAACACTTATGCTTAAATGTATTACATTACACAACAGTATTGGCCTCTGCATTTGCATATTAGCTGAAACGCTACAAAAAAAATGCACATGCGAACGTGTCTCCCCAGCTCCTCCGATACCCAACAGAAGCGTGATGACGTCATCGCGCTGCTGCAGGGAACATCGAACGGCTCGAATGTCAAGCCCTCTGAACCCTGCTTAACCTTCTGAGCGTCTAGCCCGAGTTAACTTGGGCTGAGTTTCATGCATCATGAAACTCAGCCCCAGTTAACTAGAGCTACGCTCTAGGTCTCGCCGCCTTTCTGTGGCGGTAGGGAGCATCGGCATGTATGGCGATGCTTCCGGGTCCGCCCCCGATCGCGTCACCGGTGACGCGAAGGGGGCGGGGGTAGGCGGCGCCATAGACCTCCATCAAACTGGAGGGGCGTCACTTTCTCACAGCAGAAGTCCGGCGTCTCCAGTGATGCCGGACTTTTGTTTACATCCTCCAGCTGAGCAGGAAATTGCGGCAGAGCATATTGTGCTCCGCCGCGATTGCCCGTGGCACGGTTATGAAAAAACTGTGCCAAGGGCGAAACGCTCAGGAGGTTAACAGAAAATCAAGCCTACAATGTAAGAGGAGCCATGATTGGTCAGGTTGGAAAATGTCACTTGATTGTACAAGTAACTTTTTTTTGTGTTTTGATAGATCATCATCTTCATAACTGGAAAAAATGGAGGAATTTAAAGTGTATCTTTTGTATAGATTACACTGTGTGGTAGTACCAATCGATTCATATAAGGTTGAGAGTAAATATTTATATTGCACAAGTCACATCAATCAAATCAAAAGTTTGTGAGTATGGCTAGCTTCAAAAAACATGTAGGAGTCAAAAATATGGGAGTTCCATGACCACTATTTGTTCCTTTAGAGATATAGATCCAATGAAAATACAATACTATGCAAGAAGGATCTGAAACAAAGAAGCATGTGAGAGCTGCCAAACAGATTTTACCTCTTCCTGCAAGGCACTCGTAGTAAAACTCTTGCCAGTTACTCAGACTTGTCCATTGATAATAAAGCAGTTTCTTTGCGCTCACCAGACCACCAAATGGTCCTGAACGGTCACATGCAGATGGCTGAAGTTGACGCTTAAAAACACAGGAAGCGGGCAATCATTTGACAGCTGACATTTCTAATAAAAGAATGGAGGAAGCAACTATACAATGGAATTTATCTTTTGCTCAGGCAGTAGTGTTAATAGATTAGCTCAACTACAACATATCCATTTACATCTTATCCTCAGAGATCACCACAGAAGACCGAATACTTGGTAGTAGTGGCATATGCCCATTCCTTAAGAGATGGCAGGACAGTGCACTTCGGAATATTCCAAAACACATAAGGCAGTAACTGAGGAAAATTAAAAATGTTCCAACAGTGTCTAAAAAGATCCCCCTTTGCCCTATGCCTCGTCTTCATTTGCTGCAAATAGAGATAGTCAATTTTATACTTGTATATGGTTTAACACATTTGTATGTAAAACAAGACACATTTTTAAGCCAAGAACAATAAGACCTAGAATCTTAAAATTCTGGTAAGCTACACATCACACACAACCTTGAAAAGCTCATGAGTTTCAGAATGGCGTCGTGTGTGTGTTATATATAAATAAATAAACTTATGAACTGCCTGACCCTTTCTCCATCAAAAAACAAACTCCTGAGACAAGACATGAGGTCTCGGTAATATATTTGTGCTCGATAAACATTCAATATAGTGTAAGAACATACGCACAAACATTTAGTTAATCATCACCACAAATTAGGCAAGAGATCTTACCCATGAGTAAATGGACAGGTCTTTGAAGTGAAGTCATGGTCTATAGAGTGTGTGTGTGTATATAACCTTATTAAACCAAAATACACATACATACACTATTATTTTAATCAGATTTTTAGAAGAATAGGATCTGTCCAAGATTAAGTATCTTCCCTACCAAACATTTTTATTTAAAACAGAAACCCATACATTTCAACAAATAGATTGTGTTCAGGGCCATGTGTTGCCGTCAACTAAAAAGAAATTAATAAATCTGACGGCACAGGAAGGGGGAAAAATGTTTTTAAAGGGACAAAAAAATAATTTGTCAAATTTTCCTCAGAAAACACAAAGGGTTTAATTTTGCTTACACAGTTCAGCTTATTGCAACAATGTTTGTACGAAGGGCTTGTTTCCACTAGTGTGGTTGGCCGCAGACACACGCAATTTTAAACGCACTGCCACGCTTAAAATAGATAGGATATTGATAAGAATCAATTATGCAGTCGGCCGCAGACGTGCGCGGTTTGGCGCATCTCTATGTCCCTGTGTCCATTCACTTTCTATGGGCACGATCGGACGTTCTAATAAAAAAAATAAAAAAAATAAATAAAAAAAAAAAAGAGGTCGGATCGCTTGCAGAATCACAGGCAATTGCACTATCGCGTGCAAGCGCAGGGGGAGAGATTGGCCGCGGAGGCACATTTAAAAACGCATACATCTGCAAGTGGAAACAAGCTTTAAGTGGGGGGGGGGGGGGGAAATCAATCTTTGGTGGAGGCAACTTGGACATATTGCCAGCACGCTTTCTTCTTTGCCTAAGATTTAGTATTGGGCTATAATGTGGATTGGATCAAACTACCCTAAAGCTGGCCACACATTGGTCGATTTAGTGACTCCACGCCAAGAAAATGTCAACAGAACAGGGATCCAACATGTTGGCAAATCCCTGTTTTATTGCCACTACTTTGGATGGGGACCGAGGGTCTATCTATTTGTTTCATCACCACATCGCAAATGATGGTTCATGGATCGCATGAGAATCTAACCATGTATGGCCAGCTTTAGATTATAAACCTGACGCAACTATCAACAAACATGGTATGTTTGTTGTGGATTTTCAGATAAGTAAAGACACCATTATCTGTACATTCATGAAATTTACCTACAAAAAAATGCAGTACAGGTGAGCATTGTGGACAGGTTTTGTAGACACCACTATAGAGCACAGGTTTGTTAGAAGAGGCTATTTAGGCAGTGAGCCCTTTAAATATTTGTAAGGTTCCGAATTTATAGACAAGCATATATGTACAATGAACAATATTTTAATTTAAATTTTCACTGAAACATTCAAATGCAAATAAAATCTCATGCAAGACACCTTAAGAAATGTAAAAATTGAAGGGTTTTCCCTCCTAACACAGAGTGGGAACAGAAGCTGCGAACTTCCCTGCCAAACAATCTGGCAACGGGATTTTGGAAGAACACTTAAACCAGAAAGCTCTCCGCTTAAAATAGAAAAACTCAAACTTTCATAATGACGGCATCTAACCCCTTTCAGGTGAATGGAAGGCTTTCCTAAAAGAAATGGATGTGGCTATTGCTGGCTTCCAATTCTAGAATGCCTTCCCCGTTCCGCCCAATAGCCATTAAGCCAGAAAATGATTAGGACATCTGACTTCTGCTGGACATGGGCAGATCCCTGTGCGACCCATGCCTAGCACGATGACTCCATCACTCTGCGATCAAGCTTCATCGATATTGAGGCACAGCACTGCTGGGTCATCGACCACTACTTTGGATGGGACCTCCCTGTCCCCGTACAAAGTAATGGAAATCAAACAAAGTTTTCCAACATGTTAGGAACCTATTTGGTTGAGCTTTTTCAAGCAGGATCAGTTGATCAGCAAAATCGGGCAATGTGAACATGCACGGCAGTCAAATAGATTACAACAGTGGTTCCCAAACTTTCTTTGCAGGGCCCCCCTTTTCTACTTGGGAACATTATCTAGCCCCCTCCCCCCCCTTCCAATTCAAACACATAGTAATACAGTGGTTCCCCCAGTTTAAGAACCACTGGATTACAATATCAAGCCGTGTATGCCTAGCTTTACAATACTGAATTTTAGAGAATGAAACACACATTCCACAAATTGGAAATTATATATCATAGGGATAATATATTGGTGCTTTCACAGTTTACATGTTTACACGGAAATTCCACAGTTAAAATCTAAAAAAAATTAATAAATCCTACAATTTACATATCTAAAAGGTGAAATGTTTCAAATGCAGTTGCCTCAGATTTTTTTTTTTAAAGGCAGAACTCATTACATGTTGCAAGAATCAAATGGTCTTATGTCCTGTCCCTTCACCTCGCCTATTTATCTAAGGCTTCCTCCATTTGTGTTTTACCAACTGCTACAAACCGGCAGTTGAATGTGAAATCATATATATGTAGCATTTTTGCAGCTTCAAAGAGATATTTTACGTGTAATGAGACAAGTCTACTTTAACCATTTCCTCAATGGTTAAAGGAAATAAAGGAAAGGAAATAGAACAGATTAAATTTTTGTGGCCACCGTTAAGAGTACACCAGAAACATTACAGTTTTAGGCAAATCTTCTCCGAACATTAATAAAAAGTTCCATTTGTGTGGTGAAGGGAGGGGAAAAAAAAGAAAAGACACCAAGTACGAGTTTTATTTGCCAAGTTTGGTGTAAACCAACGAGAAGAACCGTCAATAATTAGGGAGATCGGGAGATAGGATCCTACCGCTGTTGCTTTGGCAGAGAGCCACGTGTGTACGAAACACTAGCACAGGAGTTTAGTGTCGCCAGGGGTTTTCTAAACTCCCACGTTGATAAAGCAGCCTAGCCTTTTAGAACAGGTAAAATAGAGAGGGTCTGCTTCCCCTTTGCTGGCATTGAGATTGAATTGCATTTGGCTAGAGGTTTAGCGTTGCTGCATAAACACTTCAGAGGGGGGTAAGAGGGGAAGGAAAAAAAATCTGAATTACCGCCTGCAACTTTTTTGTGTGTCTTGTGACCCTTAGTTTTTGGAGGACACCCACTTAAAAGTTGTGCAACATCCCCTCCTGAGTTTCTACCATGTAACATTTGGCTTTCATCTAGAAAGGTTATTAGCTTTATAAAAAAAAAAAATAAAAAAAAAAAAAGTAGCTTGGCGATATCCTGCAAAAATAGAAATTTAAGGATTCTTGGTATTATGGCCATCTTCAATGATGTCATGGCTTCCGGGGAGGGTGTATGACCAAGACTGCGGGTCAGCTTCTGCCAGGAAATCTGATGAAGGATTTACTCATACATACAATGAGTCACACGTAGCATTTTAGGGCTAGGTTAACTCTTTCATTCATCAATCCACAAGGGATCCAGTGACTACAGCATTGGGAATTTGCAGATTGTCTGCCCTACTACATAATGTCTAAGCATCTGCTCAAGTTGTTCTGTACACATTTAGGATTGCCAATGCTGAACTGTCTACTAAATAGTCTAGCTTCCTGGCTGTAATGCTGACTGTGACATCTTTAAAATCAGACATACAGATCCATGCAGCACAGATAAAGGGGGTTTGCCTTTACTTGCAGCCATTTTAGCTCAGGGGCAAAGACCATGTGCTGCTACCCCACCCCCCCCCTCCACCCCATGCGAGCCAGTCCGAGGTCATTGACTTACAAAGTTGTCCAGGAAGTAATTTGGCCGAATAAGGTTTTGTTTTCTCAGATGTCCCATATTTTGGTTTATCAATTGATCCTGCCAGGACTTTTAATTTGAAAGATAAATTTCACTTTTACTTGGAGAAAAAAAGATCTAAATGTTTTCCTTCCATTGTTAAATGTATGCATCTTGTAGATCTACAGACAAGATGCAGTTACAACGCAATCAACAGGGCCATTCAACTTCTCTGTAGTTCTGCCACAAGTAATTCAAGAATTAAAATCAACTATCTCATAGTGTGTGGTTTTAACCTTTTAAGCAGTTTTAGCAGTTTTTTGTTTCTGCGTATATATGTCAGTTTTCATTAATACATGTCTCACAGTGAGAAAAACTTAAAAAAATAAATACAATTCACACTGCAAACTTGCCATCACAACACTACATTATCCTTCACTGTAAAAGTACTTGAATTAAAAATAAATTAAAAAGTTCCTGGAAAAATTTAAGAAATGCAAAAATATATAAAAAGAACAGAAAAGAATAAGTAAGAGGACATGTGTGCACTGGCTTTGAGGAAAGGAGGAAAGCCAACAATGGGCACGCAACATTGATGAAAGAAATTTGAGGCACATACAGTGTGCCTTTAGGTACCTCACACCATCACTTGTATAATCCCGATAGACACACACTAAAAACACTAAACAATAAATCAAAAGTATTGCTTTAAGAAAAGAAGAATCTGAACTCTTATCAGAAAACGTGTGCATACCTCCCACTGCAGATGAGGTGGTATATTTCGGATCTGTAGCTTCCGACTCCTGAAAACAGAGAGAAAACATTGCATGAGAACAGATAATATGCAAAAACCATATCATTGATTTTAGCTGGCGTTAAAAGACTCTTTTACGGATACACAAGGGAAGCCTGAAACATGAACGAAGACTGGGAGTAGACATCCCGAGAAGCTTTACTCGGAAATCTGATTCAAACCATCTACTTAAAGACATGCGCTCTAACTGGCTATGAGCTAACTAATCACATACAATTGCTGGGGAATTCCTATCATTCCTGGTCTTTGAAGTTGAAATCATTCAATTAGCTCACTGCATTTTCCATCCATTCGGAGGGGAGGGGGAAACTTTAGCTCTCCCTACATGCTTTTCTAAAACTTTCTGGTATAGGATATCCAATTTTGGGGGAGGGAGGCAGGCGCGAACAATACAAAATGACTCACATCTGGCAGCGCACTGGTTAAGAGACTCTACAAACAGATATTCATCCTAAGAAACGTACAGCCAAACGTTTGTGGTGGTGAAGCGCTTGCTGCAGTGTTTAAAAGATGAACAAGCAAATGCCTGAAATGCCACATACTCCCTGGGATTCCCAAGAATGCACACGGTAAACATATAGAAAAATGTAGAAAACTTTACAGATGTTATTTTTCAGAAAGGGGAAACACTGTGCTTGTTCAACAATC
Source organism: Ptychadena robeensis (assembly GCA_036250615.1). Classification (NCBI taxonomy): domain Eukaryota; kingdom Metazoa; phylum Chordata; class Amphibia; order Anura; family Ptychadenidae; genus Ptychadena; species Ptychadena robeensis. The sequence goes on from CM070036.1 coordinate 114,656,674, forward strand.
TAGAACAGAGCAGACTGCAATGTAGACAGGACGGTGACATGTCTGGGCAATAGAGCTTGCAATATATTAAAGCTCCAGTTCTGACTAGTGCCTCAAGACGCCCCTAGTAAAGTTACAGGACCCAAGTCTGAACTCCCTACACAAGGAATCTCTCAGATTAAAAAAACACACCACCACAACATACCAGATTTCACCTGTAGAGGGTACTGCAGGGAAGATACACCCTTTAAACTTAAAAACACACACACACACACCAGAAAATACAGCCAAAGCCATAAGTTTTGATGGAGCAAGTTACAAAATCAACTCAACCTTTTGATGAAGCACTTTACCATCTTTACAAACTTATTCCACAGTTCTGATACCATGAACACTGAAGCACAAAAATAATACATGTAGACCAATTATTATGACTTTTAAAGGGCAACTTTTAACCACTTGGTCAGTTAAGTGAAGGTATTTTTACATGTTGGCCTCTAGTAACCATTAAGCAGTCATTACTATATATTTGGTGGCCAAACTAAATACAGATCTAGAATTGGACAAAACATTAGGTGGGCCCTGTTAGGCACTACTACATATTATGCGACATCTACCCAGATATATAGCTGATCAATTAACCTTTACAGCCTTCCTTCACTTTACTATACTATTTTTTTCTTCCCAATGCTCCTACCACGGATTCAGCTCAAGCTCTTTTTCATTTGGCTTTCGTTAGGTTTTAAGTTGGTTTGGTCAGGACTTTCAGTGCTAGGGCCCTTCTGAGTGGTCACCATAGGGATCCAGCACTGATTTATGGGAGGCAGGGGTGACACTTGCTTTGTATATACAAAGCTATTTAGTGCAATACAAAACACTCCGAGTATAGGCATATTAATATATGTAGCGCTCAGAGACTGAGCAGTGTTAAGAGGTCCAAATTCCACATTATTTTATCTAACTTTCTGCTAAAAGGTGCCAAAACCACAGGTTTTCCTATTGCTTATTATGTAAAAAGAATGTGAAATTAAAAGCGATTTTGCAGGCTGTTGGCTCAGCTACCGCTTCACTTGTGGCCCATTCCCATTAAGGGTGCCTTGATAGTCCCTCAAATACTCCATTCAGTGCTTTAAGGACTTTAAACAGAGAGACCGAGTATACAGTGATCAAATGCATCTGCAAATCAGGGTTCTCCAATTTTTAACAATTGACAAAATTTACAACTATCAGTCCATATATCAGATGGATTAAGGTGATTAATACAGAAAACCATCCAATTCACCTGAGCTGAGAACACGCTGACAATTAGGACTAGATGGGGTTAAGGATGGAAGCATTCGGCCACCTAGGACAAACCCTTAGGAAAACCTTTTATTGGGTTGGAAGGGAGATTTCCATTCACATCTGCCTAGATTTAACTACAACAGGTATATAACTCAAACTTTACTTTTGGCACAAACACAACTGACCAGTGCCACATACAGGGTAATGGTAATATTAGTATATTTTTCTTTGCATTTACAGCAACGATAAAAAGGAAAGATCACATTCCATTGTAAGTCTAGTGTCTAGACCAGCCTGTGCTCCTAGCCTTGGTGTGCAGAACCTATGACTCCTACTGCTGGTGCTTCTAAACTGCTAGTACAATATATAAGCGATATCCTATACAACTTTCTCAGTTTTTATTATGTTATAAATGCCAAGTAAACTTACAGGTGAGTAGCGTATGAAGACTGTAAGTTAGCCAATAACTTAAAATGTGATATTTTCAATGTATGAATTTATTGGTTATTTTGAGTTATGGATAGATTTTTATAATTCCTATCTACACTTGCTCTTATATACCTAAATCCCATTCCATACACATTTTAAACTATTATGATGTATTTATCCATATTTCTGGGAACAGAATCAGGGGGAAAAAAAACCAAAACACACTTTAGACAATATAGATTAAACACCTCACCACATCAATCAAGATAGATCCAGACTCATACAGAGGTGGTCACATGGCCATCTTTCAGTTTGTTTGAGATTCTGGCCGATTCATTTGAGCGGATGGGCAAATTGAAAAGGACTGAACTCTGCAGGATGCATTTTAGAAATTGCAAAGATCTAACCCCATGCATATGCAATTCAGTGAGACTATAATACAAATACACCTGTATTTATACAGGAATAAAAGGAAGCAGTAAACACATATATTACACACAAACACACTGATGGCAATATTTAAAACCTCAACTAGTATCAACAGGCGAAGACATTTGGAATATTGGTAAAACTACTGGCAAAAAGTATTTTTAAACATTTAACATAGCACTGCACAATGCACATAACTAATTTGAAAAAAAAGGAAAAACCTGTCACATAGCCATGACCCCTTTAATTTTTAATATTTGTTGGAAGAGGTTGCCCAGCACGTATAACAGGGATTACTTCCAATGTCTTGATGTTGTTTTTAAGTCCAGAAACTTTGCAAGGATCTGTCAGATGAGCAAAAGGAAACCTATTTCCATGACTAGAAAGCCAACATTACCATTTTGATCTGCAAATCTTATTTGTTTTATAGTTGTCAAATTTACTCTTATTTCAATACTTAGTTTATTGGTATGTCTGTTTTTATATTGATAAAATCGTACCAATGACTCAAGCCTTGTTGCCCAATTAAAGCAAACCACTAGTTCCAGTCATCTAGGACACAGAGCTGCAGATCACAATTTTAGATTTGCCGACACTTCAGCTGCATTTGCGCGGTCAGTTATTTCAACACAACATTCCAGGTTCCCGGTTGGTTTTAAAAGACATACACACACACACACACACACACACACACACACACACACACACTTGCAATAGCTGGGGAAGTCTAGATCCTCAAGCAAGTCTTTAATATCTCTGTTTGTTGCAGAATTTTCTCCACTTTTTGTAGTCCGTATAATGATACCTGAACACAGGAGTAAACTATTTACCACTCGGGGGTTAGATTTTGGTTTTAAACAGAATTGGGATGTAATGAAGAGGTTGACACTACCTGGAAGACCTAGTTACTAGTAGAATTTTCTGAAGTAAAATTCTATGGACACCACACGCTTATAAAGAGACCCCCTTCCCATATCTTTCTTTCACATTGTTGTGGTTTGCTTTTGGCAAGGCATAAGGTGTGCAATCTGCAGGTGCACAGGTTTCCCCTTCACATTGTAAAATCTGAACAATTTAGAACACTGCATTCAAGGCCTTTTTAACATAACATGCACGGCTACATGCAGTTCGCTTATACACAAGTTGCCAATTTAACTGGAAATGTAAATGCAATTACACTGCATAACACAAAGCAAGCACAAGGGAACTCAAACTATACCACTGAGAATGCACATATTTTAAAGAACCCAAAAAGAATAAGTTTACCTCAATAAAAAAAAAATCAGTTTCCAGAACCGTCACCTTGCTGTCTAGTACAACTGTAGCCAAATCCTCCCAGCCTCAGCATCCAATAACTTCCTTTTCAATTATTTGTCACACCATGTACGCATAATGAACCAACAACAAACTTTTCTTCTAGACACTTCTACAGCATATTGGTGGTTACAGCCAGCAATTCTTGGGGTTAGGACGGCGATAACTGGACAATAGGCTTTACGCTTCAAGATGGAGGTTCAGCTCTGTTCTTCAATTAAGTCTAAAACACTCACATAAAGATGCTGAAGTTTCACCTCATGAAATGGGTATTTAACAGGTAAAATCCATCTGTTAAATATTTAGACTTTCACACTGTAGTCTCTGTTCCTTGATGGACACCTTAACTGCACCTTTTTCACAAGTGTGAGGTAGTTTGCATTAACCTACCCATGTAGGTTCTGGATAGGCCGAAATGCCTCAAACTAACCAAAATGTGTGTGGTCAGTTGGTTTATTCAGTATATCCACTGGGGAACACCTCAAAAGTATATGCAGAACCTTTAGGGCCATTTCACACTATATGCGTTGCGGTGTGTGTTTTTTACCACACACGTTTTTTTTTACTGCACACGTTTTTACATAGAAAACCAATGTTACCATTCACACTGTATGCATTGCGTTTTCAAAAACGCAGCGTTTTTGCATGTGTTTTTAAAAACTCACTGCTGTATGCATTTTTGATTTATTTTTCCTGCATTTTTCATTAATTTGTTCAAAAACACAAACGCAAATTATGTAATGTCAAAAATGCATGCGTTTTTGCATATATGCAGAAACGCATGCCTATAATAAAAGGCATGCCTTTAAAAAACCCATAAAGTGTGAAATGGCCCTTAATCGCCTAATCAGAAATAAGTGAATGGATTTTTAACTATGATGCTCCATCTACAACTAAAGTGTATATTTTGTGCAAAATCCTGAATCAGCACAATATAGGCCACAGCTCCCCTCATATTAAACACACACCTTTATACAGACATGCATTTATACACATGCACCTTATGTTATCTGGACAAGTCCTCATACCAAAACATTGGTAAGGTTCTAAATAGACTAATGAAAGACAGAGTGGCTTACTGAAGGAATATCAGATTCTGCCGATTGTTTAAATATGAAGCCTTTCCACAGGCTTGATATGAAGAAAACCATACATGCAAAATTCTGTTTATTGCACGCAAAACCGCATTGCCATATAAGCTCTTTCACCTTCACGCAAGCAAAACAAATAGAGACAAACAAATATTCCAGCATTATTTCATATGTTTTCTTCCTCAAGAGATATAAAACAATAGATTTTAACAAATACATGACCATGCATGCATTTTTTCCAGATGCGACCCCATTGCTGGCAGTGCCATGCTTAATTCACACAGGCCACAGACATGCACAAACAACTAAACGAGGGCACCAGCTAAACAAAATGTTCACCCTTAAAAAAAAAAACAAAAAAAAAACAAAAACATTCATTTGTAATTACTAGGAACACAAATGTTCTTGAATTGTTGGAGTCTAATAAAAACGCATAGTTGTCTTATTTGTGCTTTGGTCCCTTCCCCATTTGTATGACATGCAGAACAAAGTGATAAGAAGAGTCACGCTGCAACGTCTGTGTTCCACAATCAGCTCACAGCAGCGTCAGAAGAAGCCATGCAAGCATGAAAAACTGTAGATACAAGACTAAAGTATTTAAAGCAGCAGACAAGTGTGCACATTCTAAAATAAATATTCAGTTACATGAGACTGATAACATAGGAGGAGATTCTCTGGGTTGAAAAAAGTAAAAAGGTCTAGTAGATTCAGAGAACTGGAGGCCATTTGTGTGAAAGCCGTTTGCACAGGAATACGTAAAACTCCATTGTATTTGTTATGGCCTCAGCCATTCACCTCCCACTCGGAAGGTTTCAAAAGAAAATCTCAGTGCATTATATGACTTGCTACTCTCACCCTATGCAAGAAAACTCCCCCACACTCTCTAAATGGCCACGTAGCAGCATCCTCTTTCTACGATGACCTTAGCAAGTCCACGTTTACACTTCACAATCATGTGCATTTCAACTTCCTTTACATTAAACATCAGGATGCAGAGTTTCCTCTTACAACCCTCCCCCCACCACCAACAGCTATATAATCCTGCCCATTTGGAAGTGCAGCAGCTTACGTTGCCTTGGGAACGGTGGGGCCCAATTTATAAGATCAATGGTTTGGTAGCAATGCAAAATGGGGGCTGCAAGACCAGTGGCTGACTTACTCCACATTCCATTTTGCTCTGTGAACACATTGTTCCACAGAACAGTTCATGCATGCAACGTTCAATATTCTCAGATTGCATTTTTCAAATTCTAAACAGGATTTTAACATTCAATACACTGAGGTGAGGAAAAACGTCAATAAGCATAAAGAGGGAAAAAATAAAAAATCTAATCTGATGCAAAATTTTTTTTTATATATTATATATATATATATATATATATATATATATATATATATATATATATATATATATATATTAAAATATAGATATGCATCGCATATCAAGACGCAATATAATTTTTTTTTTCCTTTTTCAACTTAAACCTTTGTCACCAGAGCAAAGATTATCAAATATTCAACATGGCTGCACATGTATTGAACAGTGCCAACACATAAGGGTGGCAATGTGTACACCCCACTACAAAAATTCATTTTTCTGAGTGGCTGTAAATCTTCCCTTTAGAGGAAGGCCTTATGGCAACGGTTTACAGTAAATGCTTGTTGGAGAAGTGTGGCGCAGAGCGGAAAAGCCACAAATGATGTAGGAGTTGCTACAAAACAGAAGTTCATTGTGGATTTTACATATGAAAAGTTTCTTTAGCATGAAAACAATGGCATCTTGTAGACCTTCGCTCAAACTAGGTGACATTTTACTAGTCTGATTCATTAAAAGGGAGGAGGGGGAATGAAAAGAAAGGAAGCCACAACTGTGCATGCATTATGCACCAAAAATATGTCATTTTTAGATGATTACTTAAATGCCACAAAACGTAAATGCAAAATTTGATGAGTAAAGCAGGAAGAAAAAAAAAAAATAGCAAAAAAATAAAATAAAAAGGTAGGTGAAAAGTAGAATATACTCACGTACACCAAAAAGATAAAACACTAAGACAAGGTGCTTACATTTGCAGCTATGTTCAGGCTTACATTTTGGATTAGATGCGGTCGAGTCTTTAATCAAAAAAAAATGACCCTGTCTGGTAGGCTAGCAAGTAAAAAAAGATGATCAGAAAAGAACGACCATGTGTTGGATCTCCCTTTTTCTATTAAGCTTATATGGCCACTACCATGTACACATATTTAACCTCCTGGGTGGTCACCCTGAATCCTGCTCTAGCGTAAATAAATTAGCTGAAACGGTCAACCAGAACTCGGGACTGGGGGCAGCTGGCTGGATGGCCTGTGTCCATAGTATGATCTACACAAAATTGGCAGAAAACCCACCAGATACTTAACTGAATTTTTCCAAATATAACCAATCACTGATCTTGATTTTATTATTGATTTCAATAACTTTTGTTCAAGCAGAACACAAAACCAGATTTTTAAAATAATCAACTTCAGACAATCGATTCTTTGAGTGGTTTGAATGGAAAAAGTGAATTGTGAACAGCCCCATTAAGGCTTTGTGTCCTGAGCATTAAGACCATATTGGCTTACCCCATTTCATATTCTACATTTATTTTTTAGTAACAACTGCAAAGCAGGAAGTTGAGGCTGTATACATAACAAGAAAGGCCTACACAAGCTGGGCTGTGGAGTCTGTTAATAAATTCCCAGACTCAAACTCCTCAGTTTCAGATTCTTCCGACTCCTCGACTCCGACTACTCTAGTTAATATGCTAATGTATTTTATCCATCCATTGAAGGAAAGGAAGGCAACATACATTACCCACAGAACTACTGGCAAGGAAACCAACACTGTACTGTAATAGCCAATTAAAGCAGAGAAAGGAAGTTAGGAAGAAGATGCTGCTGCTTTTTCCTTAAGCTAGGCACCACGCTGTCATTGATCGGGGATCAATGGAACCAGAATCAATTTGCACCACATGGGCACATCGATTCATGTTCAGTTGGGAACTGTTATCCCCAGCTTGCAGTGGGTGATTTACAAAACGCCACAAGCTGGGGAGAAGCAGCCCGTCTCATACAGCTTCCAAGTGAGGAGTGCTGGCTCCGCCCCTTCACACTGACAGCCGACAGCTGTGGAGGAAGCAGGAGCCGCAGCTGTTTCAATACTTTTCATGAAGACTCGTGTCTCAATGCAAAGTATTAGAGATTGAACGGGGTCTTTTCAACATGTTGGAACCCCGTTCAATCAAGTTCCTTTGAGCCGGCTCTATTGATCCCGCCCTAAGGAAGGCACACATTGGTAGCTTTGTAAACAGATTAGAGTACAATCAAGCACCGTGAGTGCGCAAGTTAATTGATTGTACTCAAATCTTGTTACACATCTACCCGTGTGTGCCTAGCTTTAGTGTTCTTATCTTCTGCTGAAGGGGCACTTCCAACATGATTCATGATTTCCCTGGAATCCCAGATTAAAGTTGAAGCTAACAATCTAAGTATTTGTCGCCTCAGCTGAATGACAAGCGTCTCTAGTCCGGCAACAAACATTTACTTCATTACCAGCGAGAGTTAAGGCTGCCATACACGCACCGAGCGGCGGCCGATTTTGCTGCCGACTGATGGGCGTGCGTGCTCGCGGATCGGGGTTGCCCACATGGGGTGACAGATCGCTGATGCCGAACAGCTCGGCCGGCCAGAGAACGGACATGTCTGATAATCTCTGGCCGATGGCGTTAGTCTCAATGAAGAGCGGCGTCTTGCTGTCAGCTCTGGAGAGCAGAGTGATGACATCATCACGCTGCACTCTAGAGCTCATCTGAGCTGGTCTGTCGGCCCCCACTCGGTACGTAAGTGGTTACAGTGGGCGCTGTAATGTTACGCACTGCATGCATTTATTCTTATAGCGGAGAAGTCGTTCATTATGACTGTTTGTTAATTGCGACATTTGAAGTAATTTATTTTTTTTTTTTACAAAAATAAATGTAATTCCCATTTAAATTGAGTCGGAGTCGGTTGATTTTTTTGCCGACTCCCGACTACAGGGACCCAAAAATGTCTCCGACTCCACAGCCCTGTACATAAGGTAATCCTTTATGTGTAAGCTCTATGCAAAAGCATGGTAGAAGGTAAAAAAAATTAACAAACACCACATCACTTTAATTCAGAAGCCTAACCTGGATATGTTCATATTCTTGACGATATGATTTTATAGTCTTCTAAAAATAACATGACCTAGGTCCCTAAACTGCCTAGAAGCCAAGTACACATTCATTTGTAAGCTTCCAATATTATGTAACCTTTGACAAACTTTATCCAAGTAAAAGCACAGAAAAACAGAACATTGTCAATCTGCCTATTAAGCTTAAGTTTATCTACTCTCTAAGAGCATGCATTAAAAGAATGTCACTAGTAGGTTTTCAAAGAGCTTTTATTTTAAAATCAATTAACATTCACCCTAAAGTCATTTACCTGTCATGACAAACTTTTTGAGCAAATATATATTTATTTAAGTTTGCACAGAAGACAGATATGTAAAAGGCAAGCATTGCTTCAATCGAGTCAGCAATTCATAGTGTCATGACAAAATTTACCGCTTGCCGTTTTACAGTTTTAAAGGTTTGTATAAAGCAGGGTACAGACCGGCAGATATGGGGCAGATCGACGGCTGCTTCGAGCGCCATGCGCGCTCATGGCCATCTATCTGGCCCATATAATATTCGGGCATCACTGTTGGAGCTGGATTCATCAATCCCGCTCGAAAATGGCCATATCGGACATGACCGTTAAATACTTAAATACGTCCGTTGCTTTGCCTAGAGACCACATTTTTGGTGATTGCCGATACAGCATTAAGCACTTCTTAAGTCCCCCATACACCTTTAGACCACTCCATACAACAAGGTGT
>CM070036.1:114670300-114684254 GCA_036250615.1 Ptychadena robeensis
TGTCATTGGACAAACTTACAAAATCAGCAAGGGGTCAAATAATTATTTCCTCCACTGTAACATGCTCTAAAGACATTCTGCTATCCAACAAGGAGGGGCATATCAGGCAAACAGAGACCATTATTTTAGGCTATAAATGTGGATGAAATGCCAATAGAAGCCTTTAACTGTACAGGAAATACAATTTCTTAGGTAAGCCTTTAGCATTTTGTTCTATTAAATACTGTGTCCCATCTACAAACCATAATAGCACAGTGCATACAGTGAAACAGTGACAAGTGACAGAAGATTGTCTAAAATTAAACTATCTAGATTTGAAGAGAAAATTAAAATAGCCAATTTGTAAAAAAAAAAGAAAACAAAAAAAAAATTGCTGTAAAAATTTAAAAAGGTTTTCAAGCAAACAAAGCCTTCCTCCACCCACTATATTGAAAAAAACATGTGCATCAAGCACAAATACCTATGTAGTCATTATAAAAAGGGACCTTCCAGAAAACTCTGTCTTAACCTCAGCAATCTTTGCTAATCATCAGCATCTCTGTAAAGGTGACTATTTGAATGGAGAGAACGGAACTTGTAGGGCTGCCCATCTCCCAAATAAAGACTAAAAATTAACACAGTATCTACTTACCAAAAAAGTTTCTTAAAATATTTATTACACTAGATAATACAATCTTGGCAGTTGAGTTAGGGCATCTTGTCAGAAGATAAAAATGTTCACATTATATATCCTGCATACATAAATCTTAAATATCGTATGCAAGCTGGGATTTTGTGAAATGAGCATATTTGAGAATCAAAGCTGGACACAGCCTACCTATTAAAAAGGTTTGAAGAGAACATGTTATGATTTAGTTTCAAGATTTAATATTAAGGATGGCCATATGCAACTCCGAATGGTTACATTTTGTTAAATGACTCCCCGTCTCTTATTTATTACACCATGAAAGGTTAAAAAAAAAAACTGTACAACAGTGCAGGAGGGACACAAGAGCTTATCAATTGGAAAGTATTAAGAGGGACATGCAGGTGGTTCCCCGACACACATAAAAACCCTAATATTGGTAGGGTGGCATAGCTACACATCCCCCATCCCCTTTTCATTATTTAAATATGTAAACACATTACCAAATAGTAATTTGCAGCTGAATCACACATATAACTGAAGGGTCAGGGCACCAACCATTATCAGTTTTAAATTTGATAAAAATCTTTTGAACAAAAACTTATTTTTCAAAAACTTTTCACCCATTTGGTTGTAAGTTATAATGTCAGAATTGTTTGCCAGTACATTTAACAGCAAACACATGCTGAAACGTGGTGAAAAGCAGAGGAAAGGTGCTCCATCCTCAATGAGAAACTGTTTGGCCACATACGCTCTCCAGTATTTAGGGCACTCTAATGTTAGGCATGCAAGTTGATTTTCTGTTTAATAGACATAAAAAAAAAAAAAACCACTATTTTTAAAAACCAATATACAAGCGAACGATTGCTTTCCTTAGCCTTGTACACATGCACCACAGTATGATCGGATTTGAAATCAAAATACAGAGAAATACAGTCAGAAACTTGAACTGAAAATTAACCAACATGTCCGATCACTGATGGATTTTTTAACATTTTGGTCACTTTTCAATGGTTTTTGAAAAAATGTAATCGATTTTAAAACGATCTAAAATATAAGTCAATTGAACAGAAAAATCAAACCGTGCATGGCCACCTTAAGAGGATGCTTGGAGAAGGTAAACCACATATGCAAAAAAAAAAAAAAATAGCTAGTTTATTTCTATAATCACAAAGTTATCTTACGTGATCTTTAAAAAAGGAGGGAAAAAACAACCACACATACACAATAAACAAAAACGCTGAATTATAGGAGTTTCACACACCCGTCCACCACACCCCTAACAGTCTCTTGTGACAAACAAAATGATAGCCAGGCACTACATCTGATTGTATCAACACTTTGCAAGTACCGTATTTTTTGGACCACAAGACGCACTTTTTTACCCCCAAAATTGGGGGCAAAAAGTGCCTGCGTCTTATGGTCCGAATGTGCGACCCCCGCGGCCACTCGGCCGCTGGTGGTCGCATCTTGGCTGCCCGCCAACTCCCCCGGCACGGAGATTAGCCGGAGGAGCTGGAGGAAATGTCAGTTGAGAGATGCCGGCTTGTGCCGGCTCTCTCAGCTGTTCTGTAAAATTGCCTGTCAGAAAAGCTAGAGAGAGGGAGAGATGGACTGCCATCTTTCCCTCTCTCAGTGTCAGTGGGAACCGCAATAACTCGGCACTTCCCACGGACACAATCACAGCTGATCAGAGCAGCTGTTTAGAGCAGAGCAGATTTCTGCCCCCCTCCCTCCTCCTCCCGAGTGATCAGTGTGAAGACGTGTGCTGAGTCACTGCTGCTAGTGACCCCTGCTTGCTGAATTGAATATTGCCTTCCTTAAATTCATTGCATTAACCCAATTGATGTAAAAACTTTATAAATATTTTTTTCTGGATTTCCTGCCCTAAAAACTGTGTGCGTCTTATGGTCCAGTGCGTCTTATAGTCCGAAAAATACAGTATATCCTCTTTTACTAGAAGTTCACAGCTAAATGAGTCAGAGGAAGACAGCCCCCATCATACTCTCTTATAGAGGACTATACCCATGTCAGACTCAAGGTACAGTCTTTATTAAAAGAGAAACCAAAATAGAAAATATATAAACCTTGACCTGTGTAGTTAATAGTCCCATAGAAAATGTGTTTAGAGCAATGTGATTAGTAAAAACCCTCAAAGTGCAGAAACTCGTTTATACAATTCCCTTAAGAAAAAAGGGTGATCAAGTATGAATTTTACTTTAAGTCATTTAATAATGACACCCATATTTCCATCCATACATGAGCATGTGTAAAGCCATTAATTTCTATTTCAAAAGAAATTCTGGCAGGGTCCTTCACTTGTGCCAAAGTTTGTACTTGTATGTAAGCTTGTTTCATCTTTCAACTCCTAAAGTGTAGCGCTGTGTAATATGTTGTAGCTTTAAAAAAATTTTTGTTTCATTACTTCTCACATTTCCCCAAACCTTTGTCATCCATTAGCTTGCCACCCTATTATACTGATGCAATCATGTTTTCACAATGAGAGCGAGAGCAAATAGGCAAAGGAGCGTTTGATTTGGTATCCTATAGTAAAATATGTTTTATGGCTTTTTGGGGGGGGGGGGGTTTAAGTAAATGAATTGTTATTAAAGACTTTAAAAAGACCTAAACCCTGCCCAAAATTGTTTGTGTAAGACAAAAAAATTTTTTAACTAGGGGAACGTACATTTCAATATTTTTAAATTCTAAAGTAACAAAAACAAATTACGATTAACATGCCTAAAGTTAGGATACTTCTTGCATTAAAATTTTTCTCATTTTTCATTACAACTATTATAAAACCTCAGATACAGTGGTCCAGGTGATCATCTGTTCTATGCAATAATCAAGCTTTTTTCAGTTTTACTTCATTTGGTTATCAGAAATATATTACCATGATACCCACAGATTAGACAGTAGAGGTTGTCTATGGTCTTTTACAAACCCCCAATAATAAATCATGAACAAAACATAGTAGCTAGCGGAAACTTAAAGCAATAAGTAGTAACAAGGTCTTGAACGGTCAATGTCTACTATCTTTGCTCCTTTTGCCACTGGAAAACACTAAATTCTCCTCAACCCTGGGGAAAGTACAACCCCACCAGGGACAAAGCAGAAACCACAGAAACTGCATCAGCACCATGTTCTCTAGGGGGAAAAATTAACCACCATGCAGGTAGAGATCCCTTCAATTTATTACAGGTAATATTGTATAACTTAATAATCATGCTATGCATACTGCTTGGAACAGAACCCAATAAAAAAAAAAAAAAAAAAAAAAAAAAAGAAGAAAGAAGGATATCCACTTAAAAAAAAGGGCATACAATGAAAAGCAGAGATTGCCCATTTCTTCTTGGTTGTATACCACAATACAAATTTTAACAAAATGCTAAGGACAAAAAACAGGCTAGCCATACACCTGTAAACTTTTGCCAATTTGATTTTCTATATTTACATTAATTTCAAATAAACTACATAACTGTTCAGATGCATTTTTTTCTTTATTTTTAACGTTTACCTACCCTGCCTGACCTCAGATGTGTTGAGGTAACAAATGAAATATCACTTTCAGAAGAAAAAAAAACCCAAACCAACCATTTACACACTAGTGGGAGCACACTAAACAGGACAGAAGGCAAAAACTTTTCTATACGCTCATCTTTACTTCTCCAGAACTACCTGGTTGGCAGTTGCGAAGCACAGGATCACTAACTCAACTCTATACATTTTATTACAAAGCGTTTTAAACCTAAAGCTAGGCATTAGGCACAAAAAGAGCAATATAAAAACAGAACACTAAACCACACAAGGAAAAAAAATGTCTGACTTTGCAAGCCCAGTTATTACATTGTTAAAACAGTAGCGACAACAAAGCTAACACTGATAAGAGCTGTGAGCATGAACAGGTCTACCCACTAAAGAAACATGACCAGAATCCCTGCCTAATGCCACAGCAGTAGTGACAGGTCTTCTATTGGAGAACCCCACCAAGGTACAAGGAAGGACGTGACCTCAGAATGGATTATATCTAGAATCCTATAAATGTCTCCAATATGTGATTACCATATTGGGGGAATATTACCATATTATGGTATTCTTATGAATGCCTCCAATACGGGAACATGGAAATTCTTACATTACGGTGGACACATTAAGGACAGAAAGGAAAGCAGTGGTATAGGACATTACTACTACTAATATCTACATCTGATGGACACATATGATGGAGAAAACAGTATTTATTGCACCTTCAGCCGCTGACCTGTATAAACCAAGCAACTGAAATATTGTTAAAAAGAAAATATACTTTGTCCATGCACGTTTTTGAACAAACTATCTATAAAACTATAGCCAAACTATACGCCAAAGCTCTCAAGTTAAGGGGCTGCGTTTTTCTCATCTGCACAAACTATCATGACCTGCAGTCAATCTGAGCAGCATGTTCGGAGCCTGTACTTAAATAAAGGTAGGGTCTGCCATAAAGTAGAATGGGAGTTCTTTTGAGTAAAATGCTCACCGTCTCTGATCACTAACAAAGTTCTACCGCAGTTTTTGTTTTAGAAACAGAGGGGAACATTTATTCACTTTGTCATGTTAAAAGATTTAGGATCTGCAATTGGAAACCATGAAAAAAGTTATAAACACAACTGCAAATCTAAAATGAAAACAATGTTTTGGTATGGCGCGGAATCCTTTAAAATAGAATGTTTACATGCAATTTGTTTGGACAAGCAGGGGCATGAAGTGTTGGGGAGCCTTCAATAAAAGACAATAACAAATCTTAATTCTCATTTCTACTTCACATTGGTTCCAAACCTGAACAAATGTTCAGAAAATACATTTTTGAAGACACTGTTTTCTGGCAATAAAACAAAAAACACACCCACACACTGTCCACAGTACAAAAGATGCCGGGTCATGTGCTAAACGAGCAGTTAGCAATAGTAGCTGTAGCCGCTTAATTTTCTTATTTTTAATCCTCATTTCTAGACAAAAAGGTGGCATTCAATTGGAGCATTTCATCAAGAGTGTCAGACAAGGAGTCTTTACAATCCATCCATTTTTAAGGCGAAAAGGGGTTCCTACACACAATTCTACGAAATAGTGATGTGAGCAGGAATCTTCTCCTGCATCCACCAATATGGCCTCAAGTACAAGAGTATTTAACTTGTTTAGATCTCAATACTACAATAACATTTTTTATTCTGACACTTTAGCTAGGGCTGCAGTCAAATATGTTTTAAAAAGTGTATCCCCAAATTTAAGATACATTGACAAACCAGACTGCACCGATTCAAACATATTAGCCAATGTCTAGTTACTTCCACAGTTAAGCTCTCGGCTTAGCAGACACGTAAGTTGCCAGATGGCACTTTTGGCTTGTCAGGCAAAATGTTAGAGCCAAAAGGAGCCCATGAACTTCAGCAAATGTGGTGTCTCAAAGATACTGAGAAAAGGTACTTGGAAAGTATAAGGGTCATAACTGTAAATCAAAAGGTTTTTAATACATATTTAGCAATAGTAAAAGAGGAGGATTACTTGGTAGAAACATTTACACGACTCAAATAAAAGTTATGAAAATGCCCTATTGGAGAGGCACGGTTTATCACAACAACTGTTTAAACCAAATAGCCAAAAGCAGCAAGTCTGTTATAGTATCCATCATTAGGATAAAATAAGCTTGCTTATTAAATTTTTTATGGATTTTAATTTTAAGAAATTACTTGTTTATATAATTTTTACAGCTGGAAATACTGATCTGTCCTAAAATCTTACTGGTCATTTATACATAGGATAACCTTGAATGTTGGCTTTAGTGACAGCGATTTGCAAGTCAAAAGGCCAGGTCTGAGCTATGAAATATATCTTCCCAGCAAAATCTATTTACATAAATGCACCATCATTAATGTTACCTGTAATAGCTGCTGACTATTTTGCCAGCAAGCCTATTGTTAAGCCTCGCTATTCCTTAAAGTTTTTGCAGCATTAAAAAGGCATTCTATTCTGGTCTTTAAGGCTCCTATAGAAAGTCTGCTCCATGCCCTAAAGTCCCTATAACGAGCAATCAAATAAGCTAATACCAGGATGCTTAGACACAGACCACGGTGCTCGGATATATCTGAATAGAAATATTTATCTACCAAAAGAATGCAAACTTAACATTTTAAGTCCCAATATCTAGAGAAAAACTTTAGTAGGTTCTAGAAAGGAAATAAGAGCACACATCAAGATGCCCTATTGGAGAGGCACGGTTTATCACATGGAAATAAAAATAGGCTAGTATCCACAAACAAAGCTACTAGCATGTGGTCAGTGAAATCGGAACTCCATTTTGCATGGCGTCTTCATTTCAGAAACCAACCAAGACACCACGACCCCTCCCCTGGACTAACAGATCAAGCAGTGTCAGCTCTGACACCTTTGCTCACACTACTTTTTTTTTTTTTTTTTTTAGGGAGCATGAACTTAAAACAGCTTCTTAAAGAACTACAGGCAACATAAAAAGAACACACCACATGATGCAGTTGGTCTCTAGCATTACACACAATGGACTTTATGTTACATCATAACATAATTGTATAGACTTGATGCTGCCAGCCAATCTTTCTCTGAACACAAAAACAAACCCAAAAACACACACTTAAAGCCGACATTGGTGCTTACAATGAACAGCTTTAATTCATAGTTAAAACCTTTATCTCAAAGGCAAATAAAACCTTTCAACTGCTAACTGATTTCTTTTAGCAGGCATAAGGTTTCCTTAATCACTTCTGTAAAGTCAATCTAAATCTTAGGGGTAAGCACTTTCTGAGCGATATACCACATCATGTCTACCTACCCCCACTCTCCATTGTGATGCTGACCCCTTTTCATCACACTGAAAGGATGCAGAATTGTTACCAAAAGACATTTCAGTTCTTGCGATTAGATGATCTTTAAATCACAAAGAAGGAATATGTATAAAGGAACTGGCAGGAATGTATGTTACTATATGGTCCCTGATAAAGAAGAGGGCACACATTCAAACTCCTTTCCAAAGTAAATAAAATAGATGGTTGGCAACCTTAACACTGCACTGAGGGTAGAAATTGTGATCATACATTTACAAACAAAATGGTAAAGTTACCAAATCCAGGCAAGTGCATGAAATGGTGCTCAAGGAAAAGCCTGCAAATGACTGACAGTCTCTGCCATCGCATTAATTTTCTTTTTACTAAAAAAGGAAAAAACACTGCAAGTCATAATGCCCCATAAATTGCATTAATTGCATAAAAAGGACACCACTTACCCTTAAACTCACTTTTAGTTGTCAAACTTTCAACGTGCAATTTAGCACACATACAAAGCAAATAAAATTTATTTTGAACCAACATGGAACAAAAGCAGACGTGTGGATTCCAGGTCTATGGAGCCTTCTAGAAATCTCAGGCTGATACGCCATCATTTCCTTTACAGCAGCCATGCCCCCTCTTGTAAATACACCAAGACATTGGAGGTGGGGACTGCCCACCATGAAATAACTGGCATCACTGGCATAAACTATATTCCTTACTGCTAAATCCACACATTTTGAGATAGATTTACAACACCAGAGGTCAAAACAAAGCACATGGCAAAAAAAACCCACCCACGGCTTCCAAACAAAATGGTGCCCATCCACGGGCAGTACCCCCAAGATTCTATGACAAACATGAACATTAGTTTAAACAATTTTCCAAGAGGCCGGCAAATCATTCTCAGCAGAGGGTTGTTTGAGACAGCTGGGTGTGCATGTGATCGTGTTCCAATTAAATGTATATAAATAGCCATGGGTAGCAATCTAAAAAGATTTCTGCTACCGGTAAAAGTGATAACGATCAGAAACAATTGACCTGGAGAAAGTGAAAAACTAAATAATGTCCCTTTTATTCTCCTTATACATGGGGGCAAAAATATAAACAATGAATAAACTATGCAATAGGTAGAGAGTGCTACCTATACAATCCATTCAAAGTTTATTCAGCCATACTGCACAATTAATGGATTTCTATGGGACAGATAAAGCTAAGAGATTATGCCCCTATACATCTTACAATCTTACCATTCAATATCTGTACAATCAATGTTTCTAAACCCATGTAATAGAGGACCTTTCTAAACCTTCCAAATCACTATGTATTCTATCAGGGAGGACCGCACTACATAGTTGTTGGTAGATCTAAGGGACATTTTATGGAGTGATCTAAAAAGGTGTATAGGGAGGCTTTACTGACACAAGAGTTGGATCTAGGACATCATGACTAACTATAGCGAGGGGTTTAAAGATTGAACGAGGAAAATATACCAAAAATGCTTACACATTTTGCCTATTATAGCAGTCAGGCATCAGACCTTTGTTCCATATTAAAATATTCACACTTTGCTTAGATTTCTGCTTTCTTTTTTATATTTGGGACATTAAAACCAAAACTATCTCCACATGCAAATTGAAAAAAAGTGTATTCTTGTGGGGACAGTTTTTTCAAAAGAAACATATCTGTCTCACCTTATCACTACATAAAGACATATATATGGACAATTGATAGGCTTTCAGGCAAAATATGTATTTTTTTTGCTAGATTTCAGTTAATATTTTTGTTATATTTAAAGGTTCCTCTGTGTGACACATTTCTATAGCACCATTTTCTATGCAGGCAAGTACGAGCTGGTGTTCAGCCATTTCAGGCTGATAAGAAGCTGAGCACATTGTCATCAGATGTGTACAGCAAAACACCACTCCCATAAAACCTATAGATTGTTCCAGGAGTAACTGGTTTCGTTCATTCACCTTTTGAGCAATATTTTTAACTCAAATAAAAACAGCCAACGCTGAACAACACCACACAATATGTAGCAGGGACATAATGCAATATATAAAAGATGGAGGGTTTGTTTTAAAAAATATTAGGCATAGGAGGTGCCAAGGGGGAGTGTGCTGTAGACACTGCAGTGCATGGAGGCCATTTATTTACCACTCATATTAAACATCACATTTTGAACAACTTACTCTCTGTTGGGACAGCTTTGCATTAATACATCTATTACAGATAAAGTTCACATTACTTTAAACACCATATCAAGCTTTTGGAATACACAAACCAACATACAAGTACAACTCTCTCATCCCCCCACAAAAAAACAAAATACATTTGTTTCAGGTGTATGTAAACAGATAAATATTTAACACTCAAAACTTAGAGAAACTTTTGGCCCCAAACAGGAAAATACTGAGCAACTTACAGATCACACCAACCTCTGTTCATGAACACAAGTGATTACACAGCTCACTATACGTACGTACCCCTACAGACTGCATATATAAAACAGAAGCCTCCATCATATGCAGCCTACTCACAAACAGACATTACATAAAGTGTCCTGCTTGTTGACTGCACATCACGGTGTTCCCCTAAAAACATGTTCCTGGAAAGATCACATAGAAGATGGACTCTAAGGAGAACCAAGGAGTATTTTATGGAGTAAATTTAGGATAAACAATCATTATTAATGTACTGGGTGGGAAACAGGGATCACAATTTAAAACTGCTTAATATCTGTGCATCGCATACAAATGGAACCATGATTACATTTCATTGGTAGACCACCCTGTTTAACCATCACTATACGGGAGATTTTTCTTTTTAATATTTTAACTTTTTTGCTAATTATGAAATTAAAAATTTACTTACAGTAGTGTAAAACAAAACAAAAAAGAAGCTCATCAGTAAATGTGAAGCAATGCAGACTGTTAACAAGAGGAGTCTACATAAATCATATGACCCCCACCCCCTTCTATATCCTGCTACGTTTCTTGATCAGGTAAAAATGTATTGAAAACCGCTATATACAAATATTTATTTAAAGACATCATGTGATTATATAGAAAGAAAAAGTAAAAAAGTAAAAAAAAATAAAATAAAAAAAAACCATCTCATTATTCATAACAGAATGTTAATATTGCTTTTACATTTATAAAATATTAAATCAGGGGTCCTGGACTGCAATAAATATTTGTTTTCCTATTGATTTTGTGTTAAGGGTTGGCTTCATTTATATGCATTGAGGTTTTACACCCTTGTATTAAAATAGAAAACAAAAACCAAGAAAATTCTAATTTTGAAAACAAAATTATTTTTTTATTCCAATAAAAAAATAAAAAAAAGGGGAAGGGCTCTGTCCACACGCATTTACACCGAGGATATATGTAACCAACACAAGTATTTTCAGCTCTCAACAGAAGAACGCTACGTTGGCCTAAAATCGTCATCCATGATTCATTAACGTCTACCACATCTGAAAGATGTCACAAAAAAAAAAAAAAATAAACACTGCATTCCTATGACATTCTCAGGAGACTTCCAAGTATTGTAATCAGGAAACTCAATTCACTGGGCTGGAGGCTTATCCGACGCTCTCCCCTCCCCATGCGCCTCTATCAGTAGACCCTTGTACTCCCCCTTTCCCCCCCCCCCCCCCCCTTTAGCAGTGTCTTAATGCTTCAATAGCCTTCCCCAGCACGCATATTCCATAACCTGCTATCACAGCAGGTATAAAGGGGGTCATCCAAGCAATGTGGAGTGTCCACCCGTGTCCAAATCTCCAAAGTCCCACATGCTTGAATTCAGTGCACTGCTGGCCTAAGAATTTTACTTTGCATAACAAATCAAGCACACTTTTAACGATTTGGTCTTCCTTGATTCGGCTCAACTTTATGGCAACCCTAAACTGACACCACCTCTTGACCTTCCACTATTACGTGAGGAGATATTGGAATTGCCATTTCCCCAACCCCCCCTTCCTGCCCCATAATGCATATCTTTTATCTGCTTCTCGAAAGACTCCAACTAATAAGGAGTGGTAGGGGGAGGAATATCTTTGCATTCACAAACACTCATTGGTATGAGAAACGTTTAATAAAATACGCTCAATCTTGCAGAATGTCTTAAGAGTGCAAAGGGCAGGAGGGAAAAAAAATTTGAATTTCATTCACTAGGTGTTTTACCAACAACCATGACCCATCCACATAGGATCAGATAGCAAGAGGGTGGGTAAAATGGGGCAAAACACCCCAAACAGCCACTAATGCTATTCTTTATGAGAGGGGACATGTGGGGACCACAGCCAAAAAAAAAAAAATAAAAAAAAAAAAAAAAAAAAAAGCAAAAAACACACCCACACACACACACAACGGAAGATGTCGACTGACTGGAAGGCCTTGCTGAAAAGTGAACCTTAGATTTTCAACATACCAGCAGAGTGGGTGGGCTCTCACTGGGTACACATTTACCATGTGAACATCAAACAAAGACCTTACCCACCACCCACACCTTATTTAACCCTACAAACACAGGAATAGATAATAGATGGAAACAATAAATTAGAGTCTTTAGAAACAAAAGAAAAAAAACCCACAAAAAGCCACTTCGTTCGCCTGACACCAATACCCAACTTCCACCTCAGCTACGTGATTCACAATCACACAAGGCCTACAGCAGCCTTACACCATAAATTTATTTTACATTTACAACTGCAGAATCCTTCAACATGAATCATTTTTTAAATACATTTAAAACATTTTAAACTCCACTTTTCAATTTACAGCTAATTTTTCAAAAACACAAATCTGTAATTAGGAATAAAAACTGAAAAATCTTTAATTTGAGAATGGAAAATTACTACAAGTCATCTATACATCAAAAGCAAGGCCACACAGGCAAGGCATCTAAAAATGTGGGTTTAAATCAGCAAGTCCACAACCTGGACGTGTACTAGGAAATAAAAAAAACAGGTCTGCTAAAATACAACATTGGGATTAGACAACATTTGACAGATCTTCTGCACGACAGAGGATATAAAATGTATGAAAGCATATGCATCAGCTTACACGCCACTTTGTTGTTTTTTTTCTAAACTTTGAGTAGGCCTGGCCCCTCCGAATTTTCCTCCATGTGCTCTGGTGGAGGGCGTTGTGAAAAAAAATACATTCATTGAACACTTACAAAAGAAGGATCCCCCAAAATGGGCCTCAACAAGAAAAAAAATGGCAGCAGGTTCCGTGTGAGGCCCAACGATCATGCAAAGAGACCACAGGCAAACAACATGCACAGCATGCACAGGAGGAGGGGGTGGGAAATAATCCCATTTATCTGCTCCTAGCCTTGCAACTTTTGAAGTGCAAAACATTTGCATTTAAACCAAGCCACTTATTTTTCTTTAAAAATGCCTTGACCAAGGAAAAAAAAATACAAAACAAAACCCAAAGACGTAGTGTTTGAAAGAAAGAAAAAAAAAGGGGGGGGGGGCAAAGTAGTGCACATAACCAGCAAAAAAATTTATGAAGAATACAAAAAAAACAAACATTAAAAACCATAGACGCCACTCACAAAGATAAACACCTTTATTTTTAGTCACGTGACTGTCATTTCTAAAACCAATTGGGCTCAGCCATGTCATTTTATAATAAAGATCTCCATCATGTTACGTATAAAGAGATCACGTGACATTTCTGTGAAATCACAACATGGTCAATACTACTGTGTATAGAACAAGACTATCATTTTTATAGAAATCATTCCGGCAACTTCTCTCTGCACCAACACAGCTACTGAACATTCGCACGTCCACGCCTCTCTACAACGAATGCAAAATAGCCACACTATACCAAATGCTCATTATTATATTGACACCTGTCACGTGCCTATTTTGGCCTTACACTCAAAATATTAAGACAAAAAACATTATGCAAAAACAACCAACTATGCGTTTTGTTCAAATATTTATAAAATCCAGTTACCTCTGCCTTTTGGGGACTGAATGCTCAACTTCTATAACTTTACCATGCAGCTCCACTTTCCCTGCAAGAGACAAAAAAAAAAAAACACATAGAAATGGAGGTTATGGTGGCTTGATGAATGGGTGACCTGCACAGGCCTACTTACCGCCTCCTCCCCCATTCACAGGAAGATGCAACACGTTTCGGTATAGCTCACACCCAGAGCCTGAATAATGTAGCAGTCAGGATGACAAAAGATATACAATGTAGCAATGATTGGCTCAGGGAGATCGGGGGAGCCCGGCGATCAGATGGGGGGTAGCTTGTGTGAGCTCAGCAAGGCAATAATGAATAATTAAAGAGCAGAAATGGAGGAAGGGGGTGTGATCGGGGAATGCTGCTTTCTTGTAAAAATCTTCGACAGCATATTGGTGAAATGAAGGGATGGAGGAGGGGGATGGGGAATGTAGAGAGGACCCCCCCAGTACACACCTGAGTGACCTCCACCTCTGCACACACGTTGGGGTGGGGGGGGGGGG
>CM070036.1:114684713-114704087 GCA_036250615.1 Ptychadena robeensis
TTCATCTCACAGGAGACACTCAGCTTTCATTTTGTTCACTTGTTGCAGATATAGTTTCAGTAGGATGACTTAAGACCCTCTGTAAGTATCTCTTCCAGTTTATACTGATTAGGGGGATCTATAGGATGAGGACGGTGGAGGTAACACTCTGGGGGTCATTACTGCTAGGTGGGGGTGTAGGGGGGGGGAGTTTAGCTGTATCATTTAAACATTTTATGGCTGATGGGATTAATGACACTTATTGGTAAACCTTGTGACACTGATTGTGTGTATTTAGAATAATAATATTCTAGTATTAGTTCCTTGTTTATAAACACACACTTGTGTTTGTGTGATTATTATTTTCTAGACAGCGAGTATAGTGGTATAGTATAGTGGTGTGCTTCTGTGGAGTGTAGTGGTGTCTTTAATCATGTGTGTTCCTATATATGTACTATGCTCACACACGTAGATGTATATGATATACATATATTACACACACACACACACACACACATACATTTGTGTTACACATTTAGCTTTTATTATTTGTTGCTCTCTAACAATTGAACAGACTTCTGCTTCAAAGAAGTTTCATCATTTAAAAACTGAATTATAAGGTTTTTTTTTCTTTCCTCCATGCTGCTGTGACTGTGATACAAACGTGATGTAGTACCATAAGGCCTTTATTACCTATAACCTATGTATTTGTTACCTCTATAGCACTAATGGGATGCACTAAATTAGCACAACAGGACATTGGATTATGTGTTTGTTAGATATGGGATATTAGTATTTTACTGTAATCATCATTTTTTTTTATTAACAAAGTTTGCCAAAAAAAATAAAATGATAAAGCTGTGGATTGCACGTTTGGATTTAACAAAATAATAATAAAAATGTAGTTTTCTGATTTGAGGGTCAGTGTTTTATATCCATGAATCATTTAAGCAGAGCTGTGGAGTAAACAATACCTGTGTAATGTATGGAGGGGGAAGGTGTGGTCTACTGACAGCAAAATATGACTTTTTCTATGCTTTTATTATTTAATAAAATTGTATGCATCTGATTAATGGAAAATAGTGAATGTATATAATGCATAGAATATATAACACAGAGCACATGTACAACTCATTGCAAGGATCATGTTGTGTGAAGCTAATAAATAAATGTATAGATCATGTTGTGTACATCATATAAGTAAATACTAGTTCATCATATAAATGAATGTAGCATGTGCACATGTGATAAAGGTATAGGACATCTACTACAGAAATATGAGCACATCTGAATAGTATGGACAAGTATATGTTAAGTGTGGCATGTGTGAAATGATCAATGCACAAAGCATGCTGTGTACAACTAATTCATGAATAGAAGAAAAAAAATGGCCAGAGCAAAATCCATAAAGCCATGTTATGTTCATCTATACACAGAGTGTGCTGTGTATAGATAATTATTGTATAGAGTATTTATAGAAAAATGAATAGCACACATGTACATGTAATAAATGCATGAAACCATGTACAGGAATACAGGATTGGGTGTACACGACCAGTGTGAATGCAGAGCCATGTGATGTAAATCTAATCTAAGAATGTAGTACGGTGTGTACAGCTAATCTAGACTATACACACATGTGATAAATAGAGATTGTGTGTACATTGGATAGAACATGTGTGTATCTAATAAGTGCATAGTGTGTGATAAGTACAACTAATACAGAGCATATGTTATAAAACCAGAGTAGTGTTGTGTACTGCATGAACTGCACAAGATGTGTACCAGCAATACATGTCATGGTAATCACTGTAAAATTTATAAATAAAATCAGCTTATATACAGTAGAAGATACAAAGAACATATGCACATGTAATAATAACAGCCACAGGGCCAGGTTGGTATGGAGAGTATAGGTTGGAGTATAGAGTCATGTAATATACAATTAAAATATATGTCCATGTAATACATCCATGCAATCAATGATTAGGGTATATTCCATGTGGTAATTAAATGGCATAAACATCAGAGTAATCAATGATTGTATTATATATCAATGTAATAAATGATTGGAATAAATGTCTATGTAATAAATTATTAGAATATACATCTATGAAATAATTGATTTGGGTATATGTCCATATAATATATGAATGAACCAAATGTCAATGTAATCAATGATTAGAGTTTATTTCCATGCCATGAAAAAATTGAATATGATTAGGCTCTAGATGTATATATATACACACACATATACATGTGCCCATATAAGAATAAAGGGAGGTGTGTTCCCATGTAATAAATTATTAAAGTATACATCCATAAAATAGAAGATACAAGTGTGTTTCCATGTAATAAATGATTTGGGTATATGGTGTGTAACCATGTAATAAATTAATTGGGTATACGTCCAGATAATAAACAAAAAGGATATATGTCCATGTAATGCATGCATGAATGAACAATATGTTCATGTAATCAATGAGTGGGGTATATTTGTCCATTTAATAATAGATGGAAGTATGTCTCCATGTAATGATTGGGGTATACATCCATATAATAATAAATGAAGGTGTTTCCATGTAACAAATGATTGGGGTATACATCCAAATTATAAATGAAGGAGGTATGCTTCCATGTTATAAATTGTTAGAGTATACAGTGTAATACATTTTTGGGGTATACGTCCATATAATAATAGATGGAGGTGTGTTCCCTGGTTATACATTATTTGAGTATACGTCCATATAATAGATGGAGGTGTGTTTCCATATAATAAATGATTGGGGTATATGTCCATATAATACATTGAGGTATGTTCAAATGTAATAAATGATTGGGGTATACGTCCATATAATAATAGATGGCGGTGTGTCCATGTAATAAAGAATATAAAGTCCTTGTGACACATGACTGCAGCTGATCAGAGCTGTACATGGAGTGTGCACACTATGTTACAATGTTTCCAGGCGAATGTACAATGTGTGTGGGAAATGCTGATCTCGGATACACCCGGTAACAGCATCGTGTACGGTGACAGACCGCGTCTCTCCAGCCCCGAGGAGTCGGAGGTGTGACACTGGAGGCGGCTCATCTGGCCATGTTTGCAGCATGTGCAGAGTAATGGAGCTACTATAAGAAAAGGGGTGTGCGCGCTCCGCACTGCTCGCAGCACCTGAGGACAGACATGACACTGGGGATGATCCATGGTGGTGTGGGGGAGGGGGCACCGTTCCCGGGGATAAGCCGAGTCAGCAGAAGGCCGGTTGCGGCACGGGGAAGGAGCGGCTGGCGCGTGTACAAGCGATAGTAGCGATCATAGTAGAGTGCGGCATTGACTGCCAGTGTGAGTAAAGCGTCCCTTCTGCTAGCAGATGATTGGCTGACGGCTGTCCCACTAGCCCCTCCCCCCAGCCTCGTTTGTGTCCCCAGCGCTGGCTGACGGGTTTGTTTCCTTCGCTCTTCTCATTCATTGGGTTCGCTGCTCTCTCTATTCTTGCGCCTCTGGCGCCAAGTCAGCCACCCCTCCCCCTCCAACATACTACGCCGCCACCGCAATATACCGTGCCCTTATTGTTCCTAAAGGCGCTCGGGGTGGCGAGGGTTAAAGGGGGCGGGCGCTCTATACGTTCACAGTTGTGTAACATAATTGTTGCCAGGACAATGTGCGCCGTGCTATGCGGGCGGCCCCGTACAGGGGTCCTGTGTGGCCGCGCCATCCCCGGGACATGGAGGGGGAGGGGGAAGGAGCGGCACGGGGAGCCGGGATTCCCGAGCACTGTGTGGTCACGGGCTTCCCTCCACCATAAACAGGAACACGTGGCGGCCGGAGGGGGTGAGGCGGCAGAGATACCCAGACACACAAAGCACCAACCTCAGGCTGGGATGAGGGATAGGTATAGAGACCCACAGGCACCCCAATGTCCACTATCCAGAGCGAATACATGTTTACATTCACCCCTCCATATAAAATGTATACGCTCTGTCACACAACATTCACCTTAGTTGTCACTATAAGAATGATACAATATTGTGTTTATATACCTACAGCACGCACAATGCTACAGGTTGGGATCTGGTAACAATGTTTCATACAACATTCACCTTAGTTTTTACTATTAGAATGATAAAACATTGTGTTATCTATCTGCCACACACACAATACCACTCATTGGGGTCTGTTATCAATGTTTCACACAACATTCACCTTCGTTTTTACTATAAGATTTCCAATGATCAAATATTATGTGATCTAACTACCACACGCACAGTTCTACACATTGGGGTCTGTTATCAATGTTTTTACACAATATCAAAGAACTGCTTATAGAGAATGCTAAAATATTGTGTTCTCTTCCTACACACACACAGTACTACTCATTGGGGTCTGTTATCAATGTTTCACACAACATTCACCTAAAGCACCCCATACACGTCTAGATTTTCTGTTCAATCAATTAAAAAGAGAAATTTTTTGGGTTCAGTAACAGTAGTAACAGATATGTGATCAACTTTTTGGGCATCGAGTTTAATCAATTTCATTACAGCCAATTTATATTTACCAGCATGTCAAATAATTTTTCAATACATCTTTGTTACCAATTTAAATTGTTTTAGGTTGATCTAACCATGTGGGCTGCCATAGATTTTCGATCAATCAACCAAAAAATTGATTGAATTAAGTTGGATGAAAAATCTAGACGTGTATGGGGGCCTTTAGTTTTTACTAGAAGACTACCACACGCGCAGTACTACTCATTCTGGTCTGTTATCAATGTTTTTACACAATATTTATCTAAGAACTGCTCCTGTTTTTTTTACTATAAGGGCTTGTTTCCATTATATGTCGGGATCCCTACGCTAAGCGTATACGGTAAGCAGGGGTCCCGGCGTATCTCACAGACTTTGCCTGCCGGCGGATGGTCTGTTTACACATCCGCCAGTGTAAAGGCTGAACGTACTCGACTACGTTCAGCCTTACATCGGCAGAGCGGCTCGGCGCAATGAAGACAGAGTCTCCTCCGAGCAGGTAAGTCTATCTGTTACGTTGGGACCTCCCACTAAGCGTGTACGCTTAGTGGAGGGGTCCTAATGCAATGGAAACAAAGCCTGAGACTTCCAATGATAAATTATTGTGTTGTCTACCTACCACAAGCAAAATCTACACGCTGTGGTCTGTTATTAATGTTTTCACAAAACATTCCGCTAAGCTTTCACTATAAAGGTTCCTATGCATACATAGATATGCGCTAGATCGATGGTCGTAGCAATCAATCCCACGCGAAGACAGGAATATCGGACATGACCGTAAATCACGATTGATGTCTATCGCTTTGCACGGGGACCGAAGGTCAATCAGCTGAGCTGGATGGCACAGCATTGCTGTGCCCCGAGCTCCTTCAATATCGGGCTCAGCGTGATGATGTCATCATGCTGAACTTGAAGGCTGATCCATCTCATGGGCATCGACCCATGTATGTCAGCCTTTAGACTTCAAATGATAAAATATTACATTATCTACCCACCACAAGCAGAATACTACACGTTGGGGGTCTATAAATAAATGTTTTCACAACATTCACATGTTTATGAAGCCGAATTTAATAGAAATAATGTGAAAGTTGAGTCCTAGCTGGAGACATTTATTAACAGACCTCTTAATCTCTCACCCAGGAATTTGTTGTTTTGAAAAGTCTGTATAAAGTAATGGTGATGAGCAGCGTAGGCAATATTCGAATTCGCAATATTTCGTGAATAATTCTACTAATATTCGATTCTATATTCGGAAATTCGAATATTCGCGGTAATACCATGGATTGTGAAAATAATATTCGCAATTGCGAAAAAACATATTCGCGAAAATCTTTAAAATGAATGGTCACATGCTATGTTTATTTACGCAATGCGAATATTATTTTTGCAATACATGGCCATATTGCGAATATTCGGAATTGCGAATATCCGCCAAGATATTCAAGATATTGGCGAATTCTCGAATTGCCGATATTCGCGAAAAATATTCGGCATTCGAATATTCGAGCTTAACACTAAAAAGGAAATATTTGAAAAAAAGCACATGACTGTGACCGCACACATTGATTCTCTGGTCTGTAATGGGGGTGGGACAGGGAAGAGTCATTTGCATATTTCAGGCCAATGTTGATCAAAAGTCACATCAAATTTGAGTTTTTTTATAAATGCAAATCACATTTATGTGAAGCGGCCATTCAATATCAGCAGCTGCGTTGGATTGGCTCAGTTTCAAGTCACTGAATGCAATTTGCATGTTAAGTTTTATGCATCTGATATCAAGGAAAAATCTAAACATGAGCCTAAGGGCCCCCATACACCTTACAATCTTACCATACAATTTCTGTACAATCAACTTTTCTTCTACCAAAACCATGTGATATGAGGAGCTTTCTAAATCTTCTAATCACTATTTATTCTATCAGGGAGGACCTGGCACTACATAGCAGTGATATATACCTTCCAATCACTATGTATTCTATCATTCTATCTATCTACATAGCAGTGATATATACGCAATCACTATGTATCAGGGAGGACCCAGCACTACATAGTTGTTGGTAGATCTACATATATGTAAATATATAAATATATGGAGTGATCTAAAGGTGTATGGGGGGCTTATGAGATTAAAGGTGCCCATACACCCATAGTTATGCACTAGATCGAGCGCTGTGCACGTTCACGGCTATCTATCTAGTGAATATCTAATGTGGCTATCACTGTATTCAAGCAGGGATATTGGACATGACCATAAATTACGGTCGATGTCTATTGCTTTGGATGGGGACTGCGAAAATGCTAAATAATTGCCCCTTGTGTGGTCAGCATGAAGCAGAACTACAATCTCATTTTATGGCTTTTATTGTAGGTTTATATAGGAAGCTGAAGTAGAGAGCTGATGCTTGTGGCAGTCACTAAGGTAATTCTCTCTAAAGCTGGGCATACGTGGTTTGATTTTTTGTTTTAGCAGCTTAATGGTCGTATTTAAGAAGATTGTATTACATTTGGATCCTCTTACAGTAATAGACCTACTGTATTAGATTGTAACCCTGAGTTTAGGTTCCTCAACTAAATGAACAACAAACCGGCACCTGTGTTATCTTGTGTTGCATCTCAACTCTAATTTAACATACAGGGCTGCGTTATATGTCAGTGCTATATAAATAAAAGCTGATAATAGATTCAAAACACAAATTCCTTTCCTTATACCTCTGCACATACTTCATAGAACAATTGGATAAATAACAATCTAACTATTTAGAAAACCCGTCAGATACTAGAATGATCAACTGACCAACATGTCTAATCGCTGCTCGATCCATTTTATGTTCAATGTCCATGCAATTTTTGGATACAATTTAAATTTGATCCAAAATAAGGAATCGATTTTCAAACAATCGACTTAATATGATAGATTTTTAGGTTGATGGAATGGAAATGTCTAATCATGTATGCCCACCCTTAAAATGAATGAAAGATTATTATTATTTTCAGCATTTATTTATATAGCGCCAACAACGCTGCTTCTTGTTGCTCTGGGCTGTTAAAGCACAAACTCCTTGTTTTTAGCACTGTATGTGTAAACAGACCAATTGGATGAGTCTCATGCACTGTCTTAATTAAATGTACACGGTCGGTCTATTCAAGATGTTCTCAAAGACGGTCTATTTAGAAAAATCCTTCCAATATCAATATTGTTCAATTCTCACTGTGCTTGATGCAATAAAACTTCAGCATTGAATTGAAAGTTTTTATGGTATGGTCTCTGTTTCTGATGGATTATATACTGTGTATATATATATATATATATATATATATATATATATATATAGAATTAAAATGTTTACACACATACTGTGTTTGTGTGTGTGTGTGTATATATATATATATATATATATATATATATATATATATAGAATAAAAATGTTTACACACATACTGTGTTTGTGTGTGTGTGTATATATATATATATATAAATAATCTAGTGATTTTATAAATACAATCAAGTCTGCCAATATTGCCCTGAAGTGTTGTGGGGTCCTCACAGACTACCCTTATGTGTCTATGGAAATGGTCTCAGCAAAGGAAGCAATCTTTAGATATTGAGATGAGTTGGTTCTTTTTCATGTCCCGCTGCAAGTCATTGTGATTGCATTCACATGTCTTCCTGTAGACCATCCCTTAAATTCCATTTATCTGTAGTGTTTAATTCAAATCAACCAGACTTGCTGTGTTTTTTTTTAAATCAACAGCAAGTCCAGTTGATTTAAATTAAACACTTCAGATATACAATGACCTGGATGAATGAGAACCTTCACAGACTTTAAATTCCATTGTTTTGCATTACACTGGCATTGTGTTCTTTCAGGAGTTGAACTTTTGTTTTCAATATTCAGTCCCATATATGTAGATATATATGTTTGATCTAACCCCAACATGCACCAGTCAGGAATGTTCTAAATCCCAGGCAAGTTCATATGATGTACCATAATAAGAATGTGGTTGTAAGCTGGATGCATTGTAGGGTTTATGCAAAACAAACTTAATCTGCAATGAGTATAGCAGGAGCTACATACTTTCAGCATGCTACTGTTTCCTCTAAAATGGAGGAATTCCTATTTTTAAATTCAAACCATATGTCAGCAGAGTATGGGGAGAGGTTCACTATGCTGGGTATGCATCTCTGTTCGCTAGGGGAAAATACATATGTTGACAACTTATATTGTAGGAAAAAAAAACCAAAATGTATTGCTGGGATTTAATCTTAAAAAGTGGGAAAAATGAAGCATAGAAGGCCAGTAAACAATTCAAGATAAGCATTATGTTGTAGAAGGGAAGCAACACTTCATTAGTTTGTAAATTTTGTGTAAAACAACAGTTCTATGATTACCTGGTGTATATACAGATATATTAAAAACACAAAACCTTTTTTACACACGGTAAAGTTGCAGTGTGATACCTTTTAGACACATGTTAATGGTTTTCAGGCATTCATAATAATTGTTTTACTG
Organism: Ptychadena robeensis; assembly: GCA_036250615.1. Taxonomy (NCBI): domain Eukaryota; kingdom Metazoa; phylum Chordata; class Amphibia; order Anura; family Ptychadenidae; genus Ptychadena; species Ptychadena robeensis. Next base: position 114,693,737 of record CM070036.1, read on the forward strand.
GAAACTGGCAGCAAGTAATGTAGATTTTTAACACGCCTCACTAAAACATAGAGGTGTGAATGCTACATTATGGTTTAGCCACCCCTGCTACTGACAGTTTGGCAGCACATGCTAGAGAAAAGGAAACAAAAACTATTTATAAAGTGAAATATAATTATAATGCACTACCTACTACTATTTTTGAAGGTTACCCACATACAGTTATCACAATTCAATATTTCATGATAGCGGTCCATAATGAACCCGCCACATTTATTGTTTAATTGTCAATAAAGTTTTATAAAAAAAATACAGTACGACCCTTTGTTACAATAATGATAAAAAAAAATACTAAATAATTATATTTGATTAAGAGTTCTATTCTATTAAAAGTTTTAAAAAGTTCCCAAGAGATGTCTTTCACCAGAAGCTTGGGAAGCATTAGTAAAATCCATCTATTTAAGACTTATTAAAGTTGTATAAATATTTCTGTTCAAATAAAATCTAATATTCAGGTAAATCACGCACAAGGATTTGGTTGTCAAACAGACGCGAATGCATTACAGGTTATTCAAAGCAGTGGAAGTAGCACGATTTTCTGGCGGTTACTAATATTTAATATCATACTGCTGATGGGTATGCAGAAGAAGCAGCGCTGCTGGGGCAATAAAAATGTGTCATGTCTGATGAAAGAACTTGCCAACGTATGTCTGGGCATTCCAATCCAGGTCAATACTTATAAAATGTCATATCCCCTGGTGTTTTTTGCTAAATGTTTCTTAATATATGTAGTTTAAAAGGACTGTTACAAAGTGAAAAATCCCAAATGAGAAGCCTCAAACGGAAGCTGCGATTCTGTAACCCTTAGGCTACACGTTAGTTCCAAGCTAGTAAAGCTGAATCTATTGAGCTTCAGTGCCAGTCTTTTTACTGTTCTGAAATCATTATGCAACCTATCTAGAACCACAGCTTTCAGCTTCCATCTGGAGCTTCTCACACGGTTACTTTGCTTTGTAACTTTTTAATCAGAGATCGATTCATTATAACACCGAATTCACTTCGGCATGGCCCTCCTCCTTCTCTTGATCTATTATGCAACCCAGTTTTAGAGGATGCACCACACTGCAGAATATGTTGGCTGTTGACAAAAGATAACCCAATATTCAGCATAAAGTTGAGTGCTATGGCCATCTAAAGTTTTATTAAAATGTAAGCATATCTGTGCCATGATAACTTAATTCCTCAATATAAAGCATATTGATATATTTAACACTGTAAAGCTAGCAACTTTTGCTCAATTAACCTTCTATTCGTTCAACTTGTGCAATTTAAATATCGTCTGTCAGTCTAACATCGATGGATCATACCAGCATGCAGTGTGATCGATGCAAAACCGGCCTTTTCTAAAGCCCTGTGCACATGCTCTATAGTGCCATCAGATACAAACCATCTAAACACCTAGAAACCCCACCAGATTCTTGTACGATTAACTGAAACTTACCAACATTACCAGTCACTACTCGATCAATTCTATGTTCCATTTCCATCACTTTTGGTTGATTAACTTAAAAATGAATTGATTTCCTGATGACCAATGATTGATTTTTTTAAGGTTGGTCAAACAGAACAATTGACTTGTGTATATCCAGCTTTACCTGTATCCAGACTTCAGTTCTTGCCTTTCTGAACTATATTGCGTATCTCCCTCTTTCACTCTTTTTATATAGGTGTATGTGTATTGCACGTGATAATCAGTATCCACACAACTATAAAGCCCTATATCTATTGAATGTTACCAATCCAACAAACTGTGGTTTGGTATTAAATTTGCCCCAATAGGGGAATGGACCTCCTATTTAAAAAGCGATATTCCTGCTAAAATGTTTAATATCTTTATATTTGGAAAAAAATTAATTCTCATAATTATTGTGCTGTTTGCAAAAGGTTTATCATCCATGGAAACATTTTAATTGGAATGTCTGTAGGGTAACAGGATTTATTTTTTCTTATTTAACAGAAATTTGAAATAAATATGTTTTCATGATTAGTTCGTTAGTAAATCAGCTCTTAAATGTCCTTATGGTGACCGTATTATGACCTCAATTCTTGCTTTACTGGTCTATTTTGTGTATATCTCTCTCCCTTTCACTCTATATATAAATGTGAGTGTGTATTGCACCTGTTAATCAGAATCAACACAACCATAAAGCCCTATATCTATTTCTGGACCTTGACCATTCCCTTCTCCATTTCATTGAGAAATGTATTTAGGGAATTTCCTATGTTTGCGTTTCTTTGCTCTAGCATTCTCTAGATCCTTCCAGTACATTTCTTCATCTCAGGTGGACTAGGAAATGTTAAAGGATGTTGTTTTGGATTTCACAAGATGGACCTTAAGCCCCCCATACACCACATACAATTACCATGCAACTTCTGTACAACCAACTTTTCTTCTACCAAAACCATGTAATAGGAGGACCTTTCTACACCTTCTAATCACTATGTATTCTATCAGGGAGGACACTATACTACATAGTTGTTGGTAGGTCTCATGAAAGTTGTATGGAGGAATCTGAAGGTGTATGGGGGGGCTTAAAACTTATTTTTTTCATTCAAATACAAATAGTCTGTAGTGTTTTACATTTAGTATAAGGTAAAGGCTAATTTATCATAGTAAATTGGTTAGAAGATTATGCATCACAAAGCCACAAGAGAGAACAATGAAGCTTGAACCACTGCCCTAATGGCTGCCTGAAACTAAACATGATTGGGAGTGTCCCCTACTAGAGCCTAACATCAAAGATGGCTGATTGACATTCCTCCAGCATGGCTCTGAGGCTCTCATGTGCTCTGCCTGTAACAACCATTATCAGTAGGGAGTTTTGGAGAGGTCACATGTTAGGATCTTGCAGGCTGTTTTATTCCTCAGCACACACTAGTGACAATGTGTATGGTCTAGTTATCTAGATATCTGAACCATAAAAAATACGTATTATGAAGCATATGAATAACTTATGTTCTAAAAAAAGTATCCACAAAACGTTCCATAACTGGTTTCTAAAGAACCGTTGCTAAAAAAAAAATTATTTTCCTAAAAACTTTACAAAGAGAAGTACCCGTGGAGGTTATGGTGAGAAGGGATGAAAGGAATCAAAAAGCCCTCAACTCGAGCAGTGCATAGCACAAATCAAGCCTTCTTAAAAACTTTAATAATTCCCCAGCATTACTGCATTGTGCTGTAGCAACGGGGGCTACAAAGTCATTTATTTCATCATCACAAGATCCTGAAATTAACCAGTTTATTAAATTTATAATGAATTAACCAATATAATCTTATTAGAGCACGTAGCATGCTGGAAATGAGGCATTCTTTATTATTATTAGGATGAGCTCCATTTTTAGCCTAGCCTTCAGGTTGTGGTTGTAAAGAAATTAAAAGGATGCGTAATGGACCAATTTATGCAATATAACATCTGAAGACCTCGAAATACCTTGTATATAACATGTTCCCATGGAGCAAACATGTCCTGCAAGTCAGATTGTCTATTCAGATCAGAGTTTCTTTGCACTTTTTACTCCTCTGCTGACTTCTGTCACTAAGGATTTATCAGATTTCTCCTAATGAGTGTGAATGCCCCCTAATGTGTGCAAATGTATAAGTAATCCCCTGACCATGGAAGTATACACCAAGTCACCATTCCCCCTATGGGCAAATATTTTATAAATGCCCCATGAGGTTCTTTAAAGGTATTTTCTTTACCTCAATCCAACAAAGTGTACTTTGCTATTAAATGTTTTAGGGTCCCCATACACTTCTAATTTCTCTGTCAGATTTCCTTTAAATCTCCTTTTGTTTTACCAAAACCATGTAATATGAGGGACTTTCTAAACCATCATGTCTACCTGTGTTCGCAGATGACCATATACTACATAGTTTTTGGTAGATCTAAAGCATATCTGACAGAGAGATCTAAAGGTGTATGGCCAGCTTTAGGTTTGTACATGCCCCAAGAGGGTTATGGACCTCCTATTTATAAACCTATTGCTGCTAAAATGTTTATTTATGTTTACTTATTGTTTGCAAAAGTTTTATCATACATGGAAACATTTTAATTGGAATTCAGTAACACGATTTATTATTTCTTATTTAATAGGAATTTAAAATAAATACGTTTTCATGATTGGTCTGTTAGTAAATCATCTCTTAAATGTCCTGATGGTGACCATGTATGATAAGCAATGTTCTGCCGCAATTAATTAATTAAAACGCTCTAGCATGCTTCGTAGAAAGTTAAAAAAAATTTATATAAAAAAAAAATAATAATACAAAATGTACTGTACTATATATTTATCATAAATTTGCATGTTTTAAAATATAGAGAGGATAGAAACTTTTTGCAGATATTTCCAGTTTGTCTTACTAGAATGCAATTATTTACTGTTCTGGGTTTTATTTTTAAGTCTAAAATAATGAAGCAGGACCATGTTTTGTACATGGTTACAGGTAATATATGTAATAAATATATGTAGTGATTTACTAAGACTGAATGTGAGAATGTGCAAATGAAATACATGTTTCTGTATGTTAGAACTGAAATGAAGCAAACACATGAGGCTGGATGTTTTCAGATGATCAGTGTATGTTGTAAAGGCCATGTGGCCCAGGGTCAGCATGCTAATGAGGGGGGCCCTTGAGTGCTAGGGATCTGGGAAATTCTAATGCTTTAGTGAGGGTCTCACATGCATGTTCTGATGTGACCAAACAAGAGGAGGCTTGCTATGTGCTGCTGGAATTTTCAGGTTAAAACAAACAAGAGGAATGAACTTCCAACCAAATGTGTTTTTAGTTGAATGTTTGAAATAGCTAAATTCTGTAGCTGTGTGCTGATAAGACCATAAACATATCATTATACATAAAGCAGAAGTCAATTGTTCAGTTACAACAATAACTTGTCTTAAAAAAATGTTTTATAACTTAATTGTGTCTCGATTCTACAGCAGATCTAAATAAAGTGAGGAAGGCGAAGGTTTTCCTGTGAATTATAGGTTATTTACCTACAAATATAGTGAATTTCACATAAAAAAATAGTTCAGTATCTATGAGAATTGCTTGTCCTGCTTTCAACAAATCTATCTAACTTAACTAGAAATATTTGAAATAAATAGGTCTCCAGTAACTAGTCAAATCTCCAAACTTAATTTAAAACTTCTATGAGGCTGCTAGATATATTGGATAGGTCGAGCACATTTGTAGTATAATTAGCGATTCATTTTTTTATCTGGTTTTATGTTAAATGACATCAAATTAAATGTTTGTGTTTGTTTTTTTATATACACACAAAATCATATAATTTGCATCTTTTCTTGTTTTAAACAAAACTCATTTGTAACTTAAAATAAGGAATTATATATTTCTTAACAAGGCACATGTACTATTTTAAACTGCTCACTTCAAAGAGTTTATTCATGTCCTCACTCAGCTGTTTATTCATAAACTGTGCATTTAAAAGTTTTCCTCTGTTAAGTGTTAAACAGAACTATTTCTTTTCTTCAGAACTATTTCTTTTCACTCCTTTTAAACAAACTGTGTTAGTTCTCTTCTCTAGTTCACGTAGGCAGCAGCATTCCTCAGATATCTGTTAGTATTGTTGTTTGGATGGGTAAAATGGCTTCTACTTCTCTTGATAGGAAATGGCTCTACTTCTCCGATCTCTCAAACAACAGAAAACTGGTTTTTTTTTATATCATTCAGATTATAATTTTTTTTAAATACTTTTCTAAAAGAATGCTGTTCATTACATTGTTTAAAATTTTAAATTAAAAAGCTATAAACAGAACAGTTAGATGCTGATGTCTATGCCATATAGTATACACCATACAGATCTGTATATACCAAATACATCAAATTTTAATATTTTTTTATCAATTTACAAGAGATTATTTATTACATATATCTAAAGCAAACAAGCTAAATCATTGAGGAAATTTTAAGCTGCTAAAGATAAAGAATGTGTTAATCAGAAGGCAAATGAAGAGATGATACAGAGATTTTGGGGATTTTCCGTAATTTGTACTATAAAGTAGAAGTTGTTTTAGAATTGCTGACTTTTACAAATTAAAAAAAATTAGAAATGTTTATTTTCTGCCTTTACAGTTTATGATTTGTTGTATATCTAATGATATATATTTATATATTTCATATGAGTGTAAGATCATTACAGAACTAAGTTGTCTTTAGTTTAAAGCAGCATATCCTACTACAATAAGTATCTAAATAGGAGACAGTTATATTCGCTGTATGTGGCACCAGCGCGATTACATATTTTTTATGGATGCCAGTTAATAGTTGCTATTATTTTTACTAGAAATTTGTGTAGTTCACCACAGCAGAGTTTACAAGCTGATAAAAACTCAGCAGCACCTACTGTCCAATTAAACAGATAATTTGAGGGAAATAAACACATGCCAGCGCTTTAGATGGTCTCTATAAAATTTACTGATTGTACACAAGACATTTTGGCACTTTGAAAAATAATTAGGACCTATTGGTTAATACCCAATGAAAGAGACAATAGTCAGCACACAGAAGTTTTGTAAAAAATCTGTAATTGGTAAAGAGATTTCTGTATTTTATTATTTACTAGCTGTAATAGGGGTGTGAGGGTTTATGCACAATATTAATGTGCTTTTTTTTTGTTTTTTTAAAGATGGTGAGTTACATTTAATTACTACAGTTAAGTAACAAGTCAAGTAATAGATTAAATTGCCCTGTGCCCCAGACAGATTTCAGCTTGAAATAAACCTATTTAAGGGTACAACCTGGAACTTGGAAAGTTGAAATATAAAAACAAATATGTATGAGTCAATCAGATTTGCTCTTAATAAATCATTCACAAAGCATAGGATCCCTATAGATGTTTCTAAGTGATATTTCTGACTTTCATTGGTTTTAATGTGTGCTGATCAGACATGTCATATTATAACAAAATTGCTATAAAGCTGCTACACTAAATCACAATCTGATAATTTACTGAACTGTAAACATTTTCAAAACATAAATTTATTAGCTATATTTACACATATTCGCGATGTTAGGACTCAACCCATTAATCTCGTATTTATTTACTGCACATAAATGCAACTTTTAATACGCTTCTATAAACTCAGATGGCTATGAATGTCACCAGAACCAGCTGACAGACTAACTCATAAAGGCATCATTTTGGTTAAACTATTATTTATTACTTTGAAAAATGTGTACTTTAAAATGAAGTTTGATTCATATTTGTGCCCAGTCATTTATCAGCAAGTTATTTCTAAACAAACATTTCATTTTACAGTTAAGTGTCCAACTTCTTATTACTACTAGTGTAGTTCTGTTTTTGTTTGTGAGTTAATTATTTAACACTTTTTATGCATAATAGAATAGTAACAGTAATGGAAAGTACATTTATAAGTGCAACTAACTTTATACCACATCTCTAGTACTCTAGTAGAACCAGCAGTCCCTCTTTTACTTCTTTATGCAAAGCTTTCAGGACCCAATAAAATGAAATTGTGGAGTTGCTGTGGGGGGATGTTTGTGGGTGTAATCATGCTTTGTCCCTCCTTAAAGTGTTTTTGTGTAAGAAACAATTAACCTGTGTTAAGAAAGCCATCTGCTTTTTAAAAAATATTTCGGTAAATTTACCTATAAAGAACAAACCTAAAAGTAGGATCAAGCAAATATATAAGCTTGTTTGTTAACAAAATATACTGCAATATGTTCATAATGGCTATACAGGTTTAATTTACCAAGGAATAGAGGCTAACAAAGAAGTTTTTTTTACGTAGGTTGTTTATGTAAATATATGGGAAATCAGTGTTTTCTTTGAATACCCATCGTTTACTAGAGAAAGAAAGAGCAAACAAGATTCATACTATAACATACATGGGTGTTCAAAGGGAACACAACTTTATCTTATTTACTAACTGTAGTTGTCAGTTAAATTACACTTTCCAAGTTGAAATAAGTTTGCTAGGTGAACAGCCTATATTTTGTGAAGTCAATTAGGCATTGCAATGACCAGTAAGCCTGGACAAGAGTCTACTGATAACTTTTTACACTGACAAATGTGAATAAACATATCGACAGTCAACATTTAAAAATACAAATAGCTGATTTTTCTAGCTATCCCTTTGAAGGGTGATTAGAAATACAACTAATAAATCTGTTTTGTGGTACTGTTGAGAGACCACAAAAAGCTTGGAAAATTGTGAAACAGATGCAATCAAATACATAGCAGTTATCCTGAAATGCCTACATCAGTTATCATATTGTCTATTTTAATATTTTCTTTAAAATTTGCATAGAGTGGCTAAATGGTGAGGGTAAGGACAGGCAGTTTTCTTTTCTATTGCCTGTGTACCACCCCCCCCCCCCCCCCCCCCCCCCCAACTTCAGGATAGTTTACTCTTTTAAGCTGTTGTTTTCATCAACAGAAAGATAAATTAGAATATAAAGTGAGGCTACATTTACAATTAAGGGGAAATCTTCCTGTTGAGTTCATAGTGCAGGACGTGAAACCCCCTTCCATCCAGGGCTATAATGTAGTATGCATAATATGGCTGTGTATTTTACTTGTAAATTATGTTGTACTTAAATATTTCAAATCTTTCCCATGCACACAGAAAACTTTACATTCATTGCACGATGGAAACCCCTTTACTTGTACACAGATTCTTTGGTCTATTATTAATTTGCCAAACTGAAGTGGTATTCCACCTAAAATGATGATTTATATAGAGGCAGAAGAGCTCTTTTACTTAAACACAAAAGCAGTTAAAAAAAGTTTTAACAATTAACAGATTGAGTCTGTTCCAAAAGATTCTAATGGCTGATTCCAACTTCCAGCCCATACACCATTTGTGGGAGAAAAGTCCATCTTAGCAGTAACAGCATCAGTGGCCTGGTATTAGTTTGCTTTCATTACATACATACATAATGCAGACAGACCGCTTGCTTAAGGCATATAACTTAAACAATGTTTTACTTATCTTTGGACCAACTTTTTTTTGTAATTTTTCATCTGTGATTTCAGTTAACAGGTAAAATGAATTATTCATAGTTGCTGTTTTTCTTATGGACGATTCAAATAAGAAATAAATATATTTTAACTGATTTAAAACATTATATTTCCCTTATAACAGTTGACTCTTATAACAGCATTGTCTTCTGCTTGGCAATAACTCATAAGTCTACTGAGAGCAGAATATGGTTCCATTTGAGGTAGAAGGAAAATACTGAAAAATAAATACTTGATGTGGTTTTATAATATAATAACTTTATTATCGACTAAGTTCTTTATAATTTAATTATGGAGGGTGAACACTGTGTCTATAGAACAACTTTCAGTTCCATGCAAGTTTTAAGACCTTATATTTAGGTCAACAATGACAAATCATCAATAGATTCAAGCCTAACCAACTGATCTTTTCTGTTATTTATGAAGACAATGCAATGCTATTGTTTTCATTAAGAACACTATACAGTTGTCTCTTTTTTAGAATTTAAACTATATGCAAAACATTAAAGCAGGTGTTGATTTTCTACAGTTGGTTATTTTTGCAAAGTTTCGGTTAATTAAAATGAGCCAATGTAAAACCCCCCATACACCTTTACTTATTTACTAAATTAATCCCACAGTTTTTAAACAAAATGTGTATGTACATCCCACCTTTGCACACAAACTAGAATGCTATGTAACTGGGCAAAGTTTTACTTTTGTTTGGAGAAGGGCTTATAAAGTTTTCTATGAACTGTGGATATAGTGCCTTTCCTGTTCTCCTACATGATCAGAGACATCACTGATACCTAACAGTGGTGCAGCTTTTTAGAGCTTGCAGATTTCTAAATTGTGGCCTGGAAGTGGGGCTGTTGTTGACCTCCATGCCCCTCATCCAGGACTTCCATCTGCCCCATCAGCCAGTGCACTATGCATTGTGTAATGGTTATGGAATTTTTCTACTGACTTTAATAAACCGGTGCTTCTGGGAGCAGACCTGTACAATGCACCTGTGTGCTCATAAAAACAATGAAATTCAATATATTTGCGTTTTAGATACTCTGTTAGTTTTAGCTTCTGCCTCCGAAGTCTAGTTATTCCTCTCATAATTTCAGATAATGTAAGCATTACACTAATTTACTCCCACAAAATACCCAGAAGGGACTGCAATACATTTTCTTTGAAATGGTATTCATTGTTGTGTTTTTACTCAATGTTATCTGACAACATAAGCGTATTGTAATCTAAAGCTAGCCACACATGGTTCTATTGACTGTACAATCGATGTAATTCGATCGATTTTTTTAGTCGGTCGATTGAAAATTGAA
>CM070036.1:114704187-114721299 GCA_036250615.1 Ptychadena robeensis
TCAATGTGGTGTGTACTTCGATTCAATTACAATCGACATACGCTTTAATGATCGAAAACTGCAATCGAATTGATGATCGATTTGATGTCAGTTGAACCATGTATGGCTAGCTTAAGAAATCCAAAAGGAGTAATATACCTGGTGGGTTAAAACCTTTTATTCCCATTTCCAGAATAGCCTCTGATGGGGATTTAGCAACACAATCTAGCCTCACTAAACCACAAGGTGCTTAATGACCCATTATACTTGACTATTTTAATGCCTGTTTAATATGGAAGATAAAAAATACTTGAGAAAATTAGCTGATCATTTATGGAACATTTCTTTAATCATACTGGAGGTAAGGATATCATAGGGATCCTATCTGTGTATAAGGAGTAAATAGAGGTAGAGTGAATAAAGAAATATAGATGCTTAGTAGAGTAAATGTCCAGTGAATATAAAATGTCAGTAAACTAAAAATGTTTTAGTTACACATCCCCCCCAAAAAAACATGTATCCTTCTGTTTGCTCTTAACATAAACGTGTTTTTTTTGTGGTAATGTTCTGCAACAAACGTAATGTCCATGTCCCAGGTTACGTCCTTCCAAGCTTTGAGTGTAATGGTATATTTATTTTGGTCAATGGTAGTCATGTGACCTCAAATGCTCCAAGCCACTCTGCACACCGCTAAATCCAAGAGGAAAGAAGAAAGAGCCTTCAATCTACACAAACATTCACTTTATAGCGCAAAAAAAGTTTTTCTTCAATAGCATTGACTATGCCACTTGAGCAACCATTACTCTAACGAACAAGCCCATAGCCACTGCCCTTCTTGCCATACGTGCTGTAGAACTACTAACTATTTAACAGCAATATTTAAACAGCTTTTAAACAAATTTGTAAAGCCGGCCATAGACACCTCGATCCATGGTCGGCTTGTAGCAGACTACAGAACTAAGAAGCCGGCTACAGAACTGACAGGAATCCTAACACAGGGGATTCCCGTCAGATTGTAGCCAACCAACCTGGAAGGGGGAGGAGACTCCCCATCCACAGTAACTACCTACAACAGGATCAGCCACTTTTTGGGTCGAAACCTCAAGGTGGGCACCCCTGTAGTTGCAAACGACCAACTATTATGCATTCGGTGGAAGCGTGCACACCGATCGATCGCATGCAACTTTGGCTGGGAATCGGCATGTCTATGGCTGGCTTTACATATTGTATATAATTATTTAAACTTAATACACCTTTAAATCACTCCATACAAATTCCTTTAGATCTACCAACAACTATGTAGTGCCGGGTCCTCCCTGATAGAATGCATAGTGATTGGAAGGGTAAGGAAAGTCCTCATATTACATGGTTTTGGTACAACAGAAGTTTAATGTAGTGAAATTGTATGGTAAGTTTGTAAGGTGTATGGGGGCCTTATGTTGGAGTCCCTGTGACTATAGGTACAGGTAGCAAACACCAGGTCCCAACTCTCTTCCAGGTCTGCTAATAAAATGGAGGACTGCTAATATAAACAGAGGTATGTTTAAGTACATTAGAGATACATCAATAAAACAATCAGAGATTTAGTTTAATTGTAATTTTGAAAACAATGGTTTATAAAGACCCTTTTTATAAAAGAAGTGAGGTGATGTGAAGCCAGGCCTCATTGGAGTTTTAACCTGCATTTGATTGCCCATTTGACAAGGTTAAGCTTCTAGGAGATGCCCCACACCAGAAGTGAAAAGTACTTCTAATCCTTGAAAGTGCATAAAGGAAAAAGGGGGTTGTACAGGTTTAAATACACTACTTTCCGTTAAGGGATAGAGGGACATAAAAGTTATGAGATAAAGGATAGAGATATATGCATTTATTATGTTTTAGTGCTATGTTTAGGCAATCAAAAACTGCTTAAAGAGATAATATAATCTGGCATGTTCATAAATCACAGAAGTATGATTTACAAATGTATCCTCACCATTGCATGGTACTCTGAAGCGCTATTATTTATTATGATACATTCATTTTAGTGAATAGGAGGAAAAGCATTAGGAAAAGGAACCAAAGCAAAATCAGCGAACAATCCCTAGAAAATCAACATTTCCCCATCTACATCCTGCATTTTACAATTAAGGAGCAGCATTGAGAAAACATTGAGGTTCAATGGAATATCTGCCCTCAATCCTAACCTCTACCGCAATAGTAAATAGGAAACCCAAATGGCAGTGATGATTTGGGTTGAGATATCTCATTGATGCTCTGTTCATCTAAAATAAAGGTATTTGATTTTGGTTAATCATTAAATCCATTTTGAATGGTGAAAGATTTTCTTTTCTTTTAAACTTTTCTGTAAAATGATGAATCAAAGGGAGTCAGATTTGTCAAATATTTTCAATTGGTTTAGCTACTGGTTTGATAACTCCTGCATAAAGAAAGTGATCGGTGTCATACAGCCCTGAAAAACCTGATTTGTCGAGAATACAAACTAACAAATTACACATTTTACCTTACAAATTGTTAGAGATGTCAGTTGAAAGACTCAATAATCACAAGACCATATTCTGCAACTGATGCATAGGTCACCCTTACATATCTATTCTGATATTTGATATTTTAACTTTAAATGAATAAACATGAGGGTATATGCTCATGCTCCAAAATTCAACAAAAAATAAATCAATACAGAAGTCTCAACATCGATTCTATAATCAACATAAATAATTTAACCAGACCACTCAAGGTCCCATGTTTGATTACATGTTTAATTTCAATAGCCATAGCCTGTGGTTGATGATGTGCAAAAGTCAGTCCATTATTATTAATTAACTTCTAGTTATAATATTATGCAGTGACCCTGTGCAATAGAGCTTACTAAGATTCATTAAACTAATCAAATGGACAGTTGCATTTTTCTGTGTATACCTAAAGCCATTCATACACCGTACAATTTCTTACTATACAATTTCTGTGCAATCAACCTTTCTTCTACTTAAACCATGTAATATGAGGAGCTTTCTAAACCTTCCAATCACTATGTATTCTATCAGGGAGGACCCAGCACTACACAGCAGTGATATATACCTTCCAATCACGATGTATTCTATCAGAGAGGACCCGGCACTACACAGCGGTGATGTATACCTTCCAATGACTATGTATTCTATCCGAGAGGACCCGGCACTATATAGTAGTGATATATACCTTCCAATCACAATGTATTCTATCAGAGAGGACCCGGCACTACATAGCAGGGATATATACCTTCCAATCACTATATATTCTATCAGGGAGGACCCGGCACTACATAGTTGTTGGTAGATCTAAAGGAAATTGTATGGAGTGATCCAAAGGTGTATGGAGGGCTTTAGTGACAAATGGACAGTTTTAAAACTATGTATTGATAATAATAAAGAAAAAATAGTATAATTCATGATTCACTGTTTGCTCTTGTTTTCTTGTTTTGTGTGGTTCCACGTAGATCAAGGTTTAATGAGAATATTCAGACAAATTAAAAATGAATAAACTTATTTACTAAAAAGCAACATGCAAATACCACATAATGCACTTGTATCTTTTATTATCATCATTAACTTGTATTTAAATTGCACAAATATATTAAGCTGGCCATATTATTATTATTAACATTTATTTATATAGCGCCAGCATATTACGCAGCGCTGTACAATACATTAGAGTGGAGATACAACACAGTATAACACACAGGTACAGATAATGACACAGGAGGAATAGAGGACCCTGCCCGGACGGGCTTACAATCTAAAAGGTTGGGGAACAATGTATACAATAGGAGGAGGGGGATGGGACTGGCATGGTGGGGATGTTAGGAATGAGAAGATGGGTAGGAGAGGCTGAAGAGGTGGGTTTTTAGAGCTTTTTTGAAGGTGGCAAAGGTAGGAGCAAGTCTAAGGGGACGAGGGAGAGAGTTCCAGAGAGTAGGATCGCCCCGAGAGAAGTCCTGAAGCCTTGCGTGTGATGAGGTTATAAGTGGGGATGTCATTAGTTTAGATCTCTCTGTCAGATATCCTTTAGATCTACCAACAACCATATAGTATAGGGTCCTCTGCAATTGAACACAGGTAGACTTGATGGTTTAGAAAGTCCCTCATATTACATGGTTTTGGTAATATCTGACAGAAATCTAAAGGTGTATGGGGACCCTTAAGCTAGCCACGCATGGTTCGATTTTGGTTCAATCGACGCTCGATTAGATAAATTTTTTCTTCGATTGAACGAAAATCGAGAAATGCCCACATGGTACGATCAACGATAATTGTTCGATGAAGGCAGAAAAATTGATCGAATTTTGATCGGACATGTTGGAAAATCATCGTCGATTGTGCGAAAATTGTTTTATAGTCGTCGATGTTTGTGGTGTTTCTCCTAGATCTATCAGATTTGATATAATTAACATAGACCACTTCAATCTGAACTTCAATCGTTTCCATACCAAAATCTACGATTTTAGTTATCTTTTTTAATCGAAATTTCACCACAATCGCAAACACAATGTGGGGTGTATGTTGATGCGATTAAGATCGATTTTCGATTAGACGATTGAATTCCTCAATCGAATCGAGCATCGATTGAACCAAAATTGAACTGTGTGTGGCTAGCTTTAAGCCCCCCATACACGTCTAGATTTTCTATTCAATCAACTTAAAAAGATACGTTTTTGGAGGTCAGGGAAATTGGTCATTGATTGTATGTTTGCCAACTGTAGATTTTTGACCTGAAGTTGATTGGATGAAAAATCTAGACGTGTATGGGGGCCTTTACATGGCTATTTAGAGTACTAAGCCCCCCCATACATCTTACAATCTTACCATACAATTTCTGTACAATCAACTTTTCTTCTACCAAAACCATGTGATATGAGGACCTTCCAATCACTATGTATTCTATCAGGGAGGACCCAGCACTACATAGATGTTGATAGATCTAAAGGAAATTGTATGGAGTGATCTAAAGGTGTATAGGGGGCTTATGTTATATCACTGTCTCTCAGAGGAGCTGACAAAGTAATGTCCCTTCCATAGTCATATGTAACTAAAGTCATAGCTTTCAGCTAATGTGCATACTACAGACAGATCTTTCTTTTCCTTTAGGCTGTCGGTTAAATGTTTACTCACTGATGCTTAGACCAGTTGATTACAGCAGTGTTTTTCAACCACTGTTGCCTGGTGGGATGTTGCCTGGTGTGCCGTGGGTTTTTGACCCCACCCTCGGCCCTCCTATCTAGCTGCCTCTTATAGTATAAGCCTTATACTATAAGAGGCAGCTAGATAGGAGGGCTAAGCAACTGCATCCTCACAGAGCCGGTCCGTGTATAACGCGGATCGGCTGTATAAGTCTTATACTATAAGACGTATACAGCCGATCCGCGTTATACACGGACCGGCTCTGTGAGGATGCGGTTGCTTAGCAACACGCGTCCCCACAGACCAGGGGCGGTGTTTTTGCTCTGCTGGTACGCATCTGCGTTCCAGCGGGGCACCTGCTGATGACGTACTTCCGGCGGGGACCAGAAGTGCGCCGCGATTATGCGTATCGTCGGTGCCCTCCGATTTTTTTCATGAAACAAGTGTGCCTTTGCCCAAAAAATTTTGAAAAACACTGGATTGCAGTATATATTTCATCCTCTGGTAGATAAGAGGTTAAACATGCTGCCATGGGCTGGCATTACTTGTTTATCTGGTGACTGTTGTAATTACCGTTTTTGCAAAATAGCATACGGTATCTTTTACTAAATTCGGATCAGTTCTGAGTTGCAAATGATCTTAAAAACTGAGCGGCACCAAGCCATGCATTGGATGGGAATGTAATCCGCGTGCAGAGACGAAGCCTTGCAGCTTTATCCTGTGACTAATGGTGTGACTAGCCGAGCTTATACAGAGCCTGCTGCTTTGTGATCCCGAACCACCTCTTTACTGAACAGAGGTAGGAAAATGAGCAACCTGTAATAAGCCGAGGAACTAAAAGTGTCACAGGGTAGAAGGATCAACCAGCACACTAAGTAGTGTTAGCAAAAAGATTACCTAATAAATGAATCAACAATAACATCATCAAAGTACAACCGTGTACTAAATAAATTACATATATGATACGGACTATGATATATGATCCATTATCACTGAATCCTCCCCCAAAATCCCTTCATAACATAGTAGTATTACCTGCAAGGCTTTTTATATTTTGGTTTTCTCTAACAGAGCAAGCTGTCCAATCAAAAAGAAATGAAAGAGAGTGCAGAAGAAAACGTTTTAATTGTTTAGAAACAATCACCAACATTAAAAATGTTGTATTCACTAACGTAAAGTTCATAAACATCTGTTTATCAATCTATTACTACCCCATGCAAACAGTGTAACAGAGTAATGCTGGCCATACACACGGCGAGCTGGAGCGATATCGCCCTCCGATATCGCTCCGGGAGGCTAACGTGATGACGTCATCACGTTAGCCTCCCATTGCATTCTGGGGCCCCACAATCGGCCAGGCACCCTTTGTGTGCCGGCCATAAGCAGCGATGGAGACGCCGTCTTCATTGCTGCTTATGGCAATCGGCTCCCATCGGCTCAGATTTTCCGACATGTCGGATCTCTGGCCGGCCGAGAAGTGGGGCGACAGGCATCTGTCGCCCCATGTGGGGACATGCCGATAAACGGCCGGATTTTAACCTGACGAGAGCGCGCACGCCCGTCGGTCAGATTAAAATCCGGCCGTTTATCGGCATGTGTATGGCCAGCATAAGTGTAGCCACTCTAAAGCACAAGGTTTCCAGCTGGAAAAGCAGATACTAACATCGAATGACTGGCCAAATGGCAAGTCAGCCATACTGTACAATCAACTACCAATACCATGTAATATGAGGACCTTTGTAAACCTTACAATCATTATGTATTTTATCAGGGAGGACCCGGCACTACATAGTTGTTGGTAGATCTAAAGGAAATTGTATGGATGAAGTGTACATTTGTATGGTGTATGGTTGGTGAATATGACCTGCTCGGAGTTGTGGGATAGGGATGTATTTCAGAATTTGTAGCCACCATAACTCCATGGAAGCATACCAAGATATTTCAGACGATTCTATCCTTCTATCTTTGGGGTAAAAACCCTTTTCTTTTTCAGTATAAATGTAACACAGCACACAAAGCCATATTGGCTGGGTGAATTTTGTGTAGAAGAACTTGACTACCCCACAGAAAGCCATCACCACTACCCCACAGATTACTGTATATTCTGGCGTATAAGACTACTTTTGAACCCAGGAAAATCTTCTCAAAAGTCGGGGGTCGTCTTATACGCCGAGTGCTGAAACTTCTGAGCCAGAGGAGTCTGCCTGTCAGACATTGGAAGCGCTTCTTATCCCCCTCCCTCTTTCCCTACTCAATGTGTGAGATGAAGCCGACGTGCTCACTAAAGGCTGTGGCTCCATTGGCTAAAACTGGTATTGCAGCTCAAACACATTAAAACACCTTCACTGTATCATGTGACATTTTGATGTGCGTTGGAAGGGGTAGTCTTATATGGCGAGTATACCCCAAACTCTATATTTTAACTAAAGTTGGGGGTCGTCTTATACACCCAGTCGTCTTATACGCCGGAAAATACGGTATCTATAAAGTCGATGGCAAGCCAATCCTTTTCGTCTAACATCATTGTCTGACAAATGATCTTTTGAATTAATGGGCAATAGGTTGTTATGGCTGCAAAAAAGGGGAGCTGCTTTATATAAATCACCAAGGATATAAAATTTGATGCGTAAAGGTTTGTGTTGGTGTAATGGTCAGGGGTGCCAATTCTTCTGTCTATGTAGTGTACCACTGCTATTATTTGCACCCCAAATCGGCTGCGGGTGATGGCGCCTTCACTCCCCACTGTCGCCTTCCTGCTCTGCTGGTTGGAGCATGGGCAGCAGTGTGGGAGAAGTCTGAAATATTTCTTGTCCATCAGATGCTCCGATGTATAGGGTGCATCCTACCATGGAGCATCTTATACAGAAATACAGAACCTGTTAGAATGTTAGTTTTGCACTGTTGTGCTGGATTAATGACACCCCATGTGATATGATTATTAGTTCCTTAGTAGAGATGGTTGCAAAATGTTTGCAAAATTTTAAATAGCTGACTTTGTGAGTAAATTGCAAAGCCCCTGTCATCAGCACCACAATTGTTGATTTTTTTTATCCATCTCTATTCCTTATGGACAAAAAGTGTAGCCAGTGTAGTAGTGTCTGTGCATCTGTCACTAATGAACTGCCCTGGCTGATCAATAAATGACCATCAGGAATGACGGCTGCTTTTTTCTATGGTGGAGGATGGTACAGCGGGTTTTCTCTAATTTTTTCTCCTGCAGGAAACCAAGTGATTTGTCCATTCAGAGATTATTCCCTGTGATGTAGACTGCTAGTAGTAGAAATCATGTTCACATGCACTCCAACCCCCCCATCCAATTCTGTGCCATGGTTGCCGAAATATTGCCTTCATTGTACCACCTAAGCGCCTGGCAGGTTTGACCTGTTTGCAGTCCATGGTTGGTTGATAGCCTATAAAGCCTTATCTGATTATCTTGATTATTCAAAATTGTCCTAGGTAGAATCACAATTACAATGGTGGTGCCAGGTTTTTTTCCTGCAGAACATTGGGGGTTACAAAGTTCACAATATGATTATAGCCAACAAACCATTTACTACCCCTACTTATTTCTGTAAAGTCCTGAAAAAAGGTGGTTAGAGAGTCAAAAGTAATCTAGTCTGGAGGAAGATCTTATATGCCAAGATCCAGAAGTATACATACATAGGTCTTGGTAAAAACTCACTTTAAGGCATTTGTGTATAAAACAGGACACAGGCAGTCAGTGCAGTAGTTTGAGGATGGTTAGAAGAGCAGATTGTAAATAGCAGGTCAGATGGAACAAAATTGTTAAGCAGGCACAAGGTCAAAGAGCAGGTTAAATAGAAACCAGGCAGCATACAACAGGAGTCCAGAAACAAGCCAAACAGGTAGAACCAAAGAACAAGGCGCCATGGAGGCTACACTATATCTGACCGTCCATGACTATAGATCTGAGCCCCTCTCCAACCTTTATTTTCTCACTAACTGCTGAATCAGCAAAAGGAAATTAGCCAATATTTTCCAGCCCATAAAATCTTTGTGCACGTGATCCTGAGGCTTTCTGTTGTGATTGTTTCATGGCATACACACAAAACATTTTTAAAATGGTTAAGAGCTAAACTAAAATATATTGTGAAGGAGAGGGTTAAAACACAGGTTTCTATTGCTGTCTTTCTACCCGGAAGGGGAGATTCACCCTCTGTATGTGTGCTGGTAACCAATGTCACCAGGAATGACTGAAAGAATCGAAAGTTTTTCCTGAAGGTTTTGTGCTTATATTGACTGGTATTTGGAACAGTTCATAATTCCCTCTATCTAAACTAAGCAGCTCAAATATCGAGCCGTGTATCCCTGCCTTTAGGCCCCAGTTCCAGCTGAAGAAAAACAGCCCCAAAGCATGATGCTGCCATCACCATGCTTCACTGTGGGTATGGTGTTCTTTTGGGGATGTGCAGTATTGTTTTTGGGTCAAACATATCTTTTGGAATTATGGCCAAGAAGTTCAACCTTGGTTTCATCAGACCATAACATCTTTTCCCACATGCTTTTGGGAGACTATAGATGTGTTTTTGCAAAATGAAGACTTTGGTGTTTTTCTGTGTTAGAAAAGGCTTTTGTCTTGCCACTATACAATACTGCACATCACTTCAGAATTACTTTTTATTATTAGGCTATGGGCCTATAGTATATTATAGGCTTATTTTGTTAAACCTCTAACGTCTTTGCATTTTTTACTGATACAATTATATATTATCCCACCATTTGCCTATTTTATAAATCATTTCACATTTAAACAAAAACGACAGAACATACTGTCCCTTTTTTTTTGTTGAAAGGGTGACTTTAATGACCTCTGTGGGTATAGCTAGTACCTATGAATTTCATTGAGATGAACAAGCTTTTGAAATGCAAAGTGATATCAGTGTATTATTGAAAAGCTAAAAGGCTGCACCAGGAGAAATGGTTGATTTCCCTCTTTCCTTGTTGCTGATGTCAATACTTTATGAGTTTATGAAACCAGAACCAACATGTAACTAGTAGCCAGGAAGGCTATGTATACTTTCTCTGATCAATGGCTTTAATATTGAGGCCTATGAATCAACTAGTACAGTACATAACATGGCTAGTGTTATCACTAATGCCTCAGTTACTGCCCAAAAACCACACCGCAGCCACAAAGGGGCTAGTGTGAGATGACCCTTACAATACACATCCCAAAGATTCACTTTCTTGGGAGCAGGTTCCCAAACTCTCAAACCATCTATCTATTACATCTAAACCACATCCCAACCAAACACTATAGAAGTGTATCTCTTATTTTAGTATTGTTCAATGGTACTATCACACAGTGTAACCGGTGCCTTGGATTTAATTCCCTTCCAGTTATGAAAATTAAGGCACGTGCAAATGCTCCAAAATCAGATTGAATTCAAATTGACAGAAACATCTAAAAAAAAACACCTGATCGACTCAAAACAGAAATGATCATGGTCCATTCCATGTTATGCTCTAGTTGGAATTCAGAAGAGATGAATCTAATTTAATCAAACAAATGATTTTACTGCTGGGCCAAACAGAAAAACGGACCAGTGTGTGATCTCCTTGCTCTCCCTACATCCCTCTTTATCATAACCTCCTTCCAACATTTACTGACTTTTCCTTATAGCTAAAGGTATCCATACACGGCCCAAATCGCCTTGTCCAAAAATTGAGTGGGCCCACCTGGTGAGATTGACCAGGAATCTAGAAGTCAGATCGCACGGTGATCCAAAATGCCGGTAATATCCTGGGACGACCCCTGACAAAGGGTGCCAGCCAATTAGCCGAGGATCCGGCTGCCACGGGATAATGTCATTCTTTTGACTGTTCTATGCATTGAACATTGTAAAAATAAAGAATATGACATAAAATAAGATGTCAGCAATGGCAACCTAGAAACTTTTTCAGTTCGATTTTTTTTCCAGTCCATCAACCCAAAAAATATATAGTTTAAGACAATCAGAAGGAGATTGTTTCCTTTTTACCTGAAGTGATCAACCAAAAGTGATAGAAATGAAACATACGATGTACCCTAAGGGCCCCCATATACCTTACAATCTTACCATACAACTTCTGTACAATCAACTTTTCTTTTACCAAATCCATGTAATATGAGGAGCTTTCTAATCCTTCCAATCACTATGTATTCTATCAGGGAGGACACTATACTACATTGTTGTTGGTAGATCTAAAGGAAATTGTATGAAGTGATCTAAAGTTTATGGTGGGCTTAAGGCCCACATGTTTCAATTTCCCTATGATTGATGTCAATTCGATTTTAATTTATGATCGAAGAATCGATGACCCATGGAACTCACAATTAGCTTGAGTCTTATTAGAAGGAGCTGGTGTTTTTTTCCAACACCTAATGCTGCCCCAACTCTAGACAGCTTTGTCTGTGTGTAACTGCAGAAAAGATTTCAAAATATACATTATGATGGCAAAATTCAGGTACACGGCTCATAATAGCAGAATCCATGTGTTTTTATTCAGACCGATTGCCACAAACTGAACATGTTCAATCACTTTTCGATCGATTTTTTGTCCGATTTTGCTTTTGGTCAACCGTACCAGGTGTGCAAGTACAGATTTATGCACGATCGACTTAAAATAGATAGTTTTTTACGACTCTCAAACAGAAATATCAAACCGTGTATGGCCAGCTTAATGGTATTTCACTCAGGGGCTGAGCTACACCCTTTTGTTCAAGTGAAGGAACATTTTAACCTCCCTAGCGGTTGAGACGAGCCCAGATCGTGCGCTGTTTTGGCTCACCTCAACCTCCCTGGAAAGCTGCAGCGATTGTCTTCTTCGCTGCAGCATTTCCGGGGTTTCGGCACCGCCCGATAGCGTCACTGTGATGACAATGGCTGTGTGAAGAGCAGTGGCGGGAGGGAGGAAGTGAGAGGCAGTGTACTTTGTACACTGCCTTGATTGCCCGTACCGGCGCGATATGGGCAGTGCGCTAGGGAGGTTAATGAATCATGAAGAAACTTTGAACTATTCTATGTTTTCAGCTTGTGAGGAATATGGGAAAGGATCTTTTATGTGCTCAGCGCACAAAGCAAGGTCCATAGACATGTTTGGGTGAGCTATATGTGGAAGAACTTGATGGGCCTGCATTGAGCCCTGACTTGAACCTCATTGAGCAATTTCTAGAATGACCTAGACTGGAGATTGTTAGCCAGGCTTATGCATCCAGCATTTATGGCAAATGCCACACTATAAGGGCTAATTAGTAGTATACATACTGGGTCACTGTAGCATTGCGCACAATGCCCTGCATAGGGTACACCAGTTTATATAGAATACCTGTTCTAACATTAACGAATTTTGGACTCGCTAACTTTTCTGAATTTCTGGACAGCCAACACAGGGCATCAAATAATGTATTTGGATGTGTGTAGTGCATGAAGTTGCCATTGCCCAGTGGTTCCCCAACTGGGGGGCAGGCAAAGGCCCTCATTCTTAACCTGTGTTTAAATAGGGAAATTTGGGGACCACTGCCAATGCAGCTCTTATAGTGTGAATGAGCCTTCTCAGGAGAGTGGAAGCTGTTATGGCAGTACTGAAGGACAGACTCTATATTGATGTCTATGGATTAAAAATTGAATTTCATAAAAATTTGATAGGTTTAAAAGCGAGCTATACCAATACTTGTGTTCATATACTGTATTTTGCATTGAAAATATTTATTGTATATATTTACTTGTTACAGTTTTAGAATGCAGTTTTTTTTATCAATTTCTTCTGTGGGAAAAAAGCTATTTTCCACCAGATGTGTGTCTTTTCTCAGGACAGAAATTTCTAAACATTCAAATGACCTTGTATTCCGATTTGGATTTTCACAGTCTAAGCTTACCAATTATAGAAAAGCCAAAGATATATGGCCACACAGGACTATAACTTTACAACCTACATTCAGTAAATTTTGCTAACATATTGTCATTTGTGTTGCAATTTCTCATGCATACCCCAAGTAAATGTTTCAGCTTCTTTAGTAAAAGTTGAAACAGTGATCGGTTGTATAAGTGATTAACCTGAGGTGGGAATGAGAAAGATGTTGTGATGCCTCCGTATGTAAAGCTAGCTATACAAGGAATCAATCATGAGTGATGTGTGTATTCCTCACAATATAGAAGATGCCACATCCCAACAATATACTAGAACAGAAAACACAAAAAGCTCGGCCTGACAATGGTTTGACACTTCACACACCCATATTTTGGGGTTAAATGAACTATGTACCCATGGTTTTGATATATATTGGTATTATGTACCCTCAGGACTTGGATCCTAATAAATAATATATACGCTTATTGAATGCCTTAAAAGTCCCCTCGCTGTTCAAGGACTCGATTCAGGTTGAGTTGGGCAGAAACTTTTGTGTTTTCTGTTCTAGCCATACAAGGGTTGACCTTTGCACGATCGATCATGTTGTGTGATTTTACATTTGTGAGCCAATCCAACATCGATTGATCGTGCTATAACACAGTGTGATTGATTTAAACACATTTGATTCATGATCATACTTTGTGTAGTACGATCGGAAATACGTTTGGAAACATATCAAGATACCTAGAAAACTTTTGATCAATTGAACCAGGTGTTGGGAAATCAATTTGATTGACTTAAAAATTTATGGTTTTAAGTTGTTCCAACAAAAACATCGAACCATATGACCAGCTTAAAAGACTCTTATCTTTTTTTCCTCTTTGACACCTCACTTTTTCTTGCTTATTTCATTTCCTTCTTTCTCTTCCTTTTTTTTTTTGTTCTTCTGTCTTTAATTCCCGTCTTTCTACTTGTTATCTTTTGACCTGTCTATAGGACATGTTCACAGTTATCCATGTTTTTTTGTTCCGTTTCCTTCCAGTCTTATTTCTATTTCCTTCCAGATCCTTATCACTTCAAGAAATCACATTCTCTGACTCTGTTCTGAAGATATAAGCTTTATCTTCTAAACCTCTTGTTTCTGTTACAATGAGTCTCTGCTGAGATAGAATTCTCTTACTCTATATATATATATATATATATATATATATATATACATATATATGTATTGGGGTTTTTTTTTATTCATGTAGCAATATCCATATAAAATATTATTAAGTTTTCTAAACAGATTACCTCAACAGACTGTTGAGTCAAAAGTGATTCCTTCTTATTTTAAATTTTAGGAATTTGAAATAAATTATATAAATATTTTTCCTTCAACAAATCAACCCAATCATCTATAAATGATTAACCTAATCTCCAACCATTGATGACTGATCAGCAAAAAGGTAACTATAGGGTTTATCCATACTATAAAGCAGTCCAAAGTTAAATGAATCTAGGAAATGCATGGTATGATGATGGGGGGTTGGGGTGAATACAACCTCCCTGTAGGCTTGGTATGTAAGAAGGGAAGTAGGAGGAGGAGAAAGGAGATTCCTTCTGGCCTTGGCTTATCTGACTGGAAGAACAGTGACAGGGCAAGGGTAACCTCTAATTGATATTTTCTCTCCAGAATGGTCAACTTTGGAATTCCTTTCACAGGAATTGTCACCCAATACAGACAGAAATGGCCAGATTAGCCAACAACTATCTGTGATCCCTAGCTGCCTCAGTGCCAATTTGTATATTGTACAAGAAATATATATATGTGTGTGTGTGCTACAATAATGTATCCCTTTTTTTGCTTATGTGATACTATGGAATAACACCCTTGTGCACTGGTATTCTTATGTATGTGGTTTGCTTGGGTAGCTAGTACTTGGGTTTGCTTGGGTAGCTAGTCTTCATTTCTTCATTGTAGAACAATTTTTTACATACCTTCTTAAGAGTTATAGATTGATAACATTAGATAATAAATAAGCTGGGAGATTTTATATAGATTTTTTATATATTTTTATAATATTATTATTTATATCTGGCACTTGTTTATGGATAAACATATATCTTTTTGGTAAATAACAACAACAACAATTTGAAGCACAGAGCCTGATTTAAAATAGAAATATAGAAAAATGTAAAAACAATCTGCTTAATATGATGAAACAATTACAAAAGCATCAAGCTTTAAGGTTGATTTTGAGTGAAGAGGAGAGTTGAGATGGGTGGAAAGTGTTTACACAATACATTTCATCTGCAAATGAAAAAGGTAAACAGGGATGTGCTTTTCACATGATTAGATTGTTTAATTAAATTATTTTTTTCAGTTAATTAATCTGATTGCTTTATTGGTGGTAGGAGATAAATCTTACAAACACTATTGTATAGAGGATATGTAGCACTAAATACAATGACACTGATTTATTAAAGGAATTCAGAGTTATCAGTTCAATTGTGAAAGTGTTCACAAAGCAAATTCCTAATTCCTATACATTTGCAGTCTTATATACAGTGCACATGAGTTTAGGGAAACATGAGTTTAGTGCACATGTGCACATGAGTTTAGGGAGTTTAGTTTAGGGTTTTTTTTCATGTTAAGACCAAAAAATAAAAAATTAACACAAATGATAAAGTTGCACTGTTCAAAACAATTGACAGGGGATTTATTTCTAACAAAACAATTATCATGTGTAAGCACAAATTTAGCAGGAATCTTTCATGTTTATTTTAAACCTAAACCTGAATTAATGAATGAATTTTCCTTGCTAATTTGTTCAGTTGATTCTTAAATGTCATTTTTTTATGTTCACCATTAAACTGAACGAAAAATAATATATATAATAGGAATAAATAAAAGCATAAACATTTTGTGGTATTAACTAAATAATTGTAAAATCTCATATTATCTGATAAAGGACAAAGAGTGGTATTTTCTAAAAGAAAATCTTGTTAAAAATTTCCTGAAGGGGCAATTTCCTGAAACGGTAGATTTGTGTATTATGATTCTGTGACTACGTTTGATAAAATAAAGGATATCACTTGAACTCCAACCTCTTTATAAATAAAGAAATTCAGATTTTTTAAATTGTGTCTTTTTTTTTTTGCAAAATTGTCTAAAACAATATTTTACTTTGTGCTCATAGATCTGGTATTACAATATATAACATAATAATTTTCGCCAATCATGAAACACAAGTCATATCATCTATGGAACTCTCTAGAAACATGTTTTAAATCTTAAATGTAAACATTTAAATCTTTCCTTGCAGTTTATTTTTATGGGAGATAATACTCTGGAATATCAACTTCACATAACTCTTGTGTTTCAAATGATAAATTATTATGTTATGGTAATTATGTTAATTATTAAAAAAGATCATCTAGTTTGTAAAATTAGATTTTGTTCTGACTGCAGATCTGACTGCTTAAATGTCTACAACTGGCTGACTGCCTACAACAAGAACAATGTCATTGCCTACTGTTTTATATAAAATCCATGCTACTATCCCGCTCTAGGACTGTCAGGAAGATGGCTGCCTTCAACACCCAACTCTCGTAGAGCACTGACTGTTAAATGTTGATTAGCCACTCACTATGGACAATGCAGATACCTTTTCTCCACTCCACAAAAATATTAGTTCAGCTGATTCCTTTACACCCTTATAAATTAGATTAGTATGTAATAAATATATGGTTCCATGTTCACTATCACTGAGTTTTATTACTCTTAAGTACAGAGGGGAATATTCCTGTATTCACTGATTATCGTATGTTATTTCTTGGGGTTATCATTTTTGCATTAAAGTGTTTGTATAGATATTTTTTTATTTGATTTACTTTTGGATACTGGCAAAAAGGGTGAAACCCCTGCCTGTTCGCTGGGGAGATTTCCCTTCCTAAAAAAAGTCACATATATTTTTGTAATATGGAGAATACTTACAGCTGGTTGTAGCTGTACACCAAAAAGAAAAAGCAATGTTAAAGAAGGTCAAAACACTAAATACAAGAAGCAGCTAAATTGTTGCATGCTTAAGCTAGCCACACATGGTTCAATTGACTGTACAATCAATGTAATTCGATCAAT
>CM070036.1:114739610-114762692 GCA_036250615.1 Ptychadena robeensis
CCCCCCCCCCCCCCACACACACACACACTCTGTGGCCCTGCACTTGTTACACAGTAACAATTAACCATTCATTCTTAGCTATTATTAATATGATAATGACAATTGCAATACAACCTTGCATTATTGTCAGCAAAGCTAAACCCACACAGTATATACACTGCTTTGTTGCATTGTAAGTCATTGGTTGTGTTGGCAACCACCATCAAATTAGGTCCTGTCCGAAAACATCAGTCTGGCCCAGCAATTTCTATTTATACTGCAACTCCTATAAAGGTCTTCATGGTGACTAGATGGAAATCTTATTATTGTTTCATCTCCTTGATATTCACTCTACAAAGTCTGCTGAGCACTTAGCACTCACCATACTTGATTAAATCTTTTTCTGCAGCTTGGGGGGGGGGGGGGGGGGGGGGGGGGTTGGAGTTAAAGATCAAATGTCCATTCACATTCCAAGTACATTAAATCCAATGCACAGCCGATAAGTGTTTTTATATAAGCTTGTAATTTAGGTGTAAAAATAGGGTTTCTTAGCAGTAGGCTGAATTTCCACAACAAGCTTTTGCTCATATTATATATATATATACTGTAAATATTGGGATATTGGTAATCTTAAGGCTGCGTCTACACCAAGGAAAACCCTGCAGTGCAGCCGCCCCCTGTAAGCCTCTATGGGGAATGTCCCGCTCCGAGACACGTGCCGTGGCCATTGGTAAACAATGGGCGCGGTATGTGACACTCGTAAACTGCACCCCAGATGTGTACTGGATGCTGTTACCCCCCTTCCCATAATCGCTCCCTACCTCGGTCAGATCCTCAGCAAGCCTCGGGTGCTGGTAGCTCTCAGTGTCCTGCTTCCAGTCTGAGTGGGACTCCTAGGGGCGCGCGCTCAGCCTCACCTGAGCTTTAAAGCCCACTGGGAGCCAATGCAGGTGGGAGACCACCCCTCCCATGGGTGTGGTCCTAGACAGCACTGGCTATATAAGGGAAGACCTTCCCTGTGTCCAGTGCTGTCTGTTTCAGCTTCTGATGTGTGACTTGTGCTTAGATCTTGATTATTCATGTACCAGACCCTGTTTTGACGCCGACGATCCTGACTTCTCTACTCCCGACTTGGCTTGTTCCCGATTATCCCACGATTGCAGCCTGCCTCGACTCTGCTCGTCACATCGTTTCCGAAGTTTGCTGCCAGCCCTGACCTACGTTTGTCCGACCATTCTCTACGTCTCATCCCTGTTTGATACCTCGCATCTCGTGACACCACCTTCAAGGGGAGCTTCCCTCTTCTCCTTATCCTCCTTGGAGTTCAACCGGTGGGTAACACGGGGGTGGCAGGACCTGCGTGTACAGCGCGAGAAAAGACAACAGGGTCCCCTCAAGGGACCCTGCCTATCTCCCATTAGGGGGGCTCTGGGGGAAAACCCTGTACACCCTAGATCCCCTGCACCCTGTGGAACCTGTGCCAAAACTGGTGACCCCGCGGGGAGGTAACAGATGCGGTATAAATGTGTATAGGATGCGGTATGGGCATGCCGACGTGCCCATAACGCCTCCCGCGGTTGCTGGGTTGCTGTAGTGAGGACCCAGCCTTACATGTTTAGGTCTATACACCACCACAATAGATTGAAAGATAAACACAATGCTATGTAACTGCAGACTGTCAGCTTTAATTTGAGGGTATTTACATCCAAATCAAGTGAACGGTGTAGGAATTACAACAGTTTGCATATGTGCCTCCCACTTGTTAAGGGACCACAAGTAATTCTCTAGGGCCGCTCCTACCCTCTGGAACTCCCTCCCTCGTCCCATCAGAATTACCCCTACCTTTGTCACCTTCAAAAAAGCTCTAAAAACCCACCTCTTCAGACTCTCCTACCCATCTTCTCATTTCTAACATCACCACCATGCAAGTCCCATCCCCCCACCTATTGTATACTCTGTTCCCCAACCTATTACATTGTAAGCCCGACCGGGCAGGGTCCTCCACTCCTCCTGTGTCATTACCTTTACCTGTGCGTTATATTGTGTTGCAGCTCAACTCTAATATATTGTACAGCGCTGGTTAATATGCTGGTGCTATATAAATAAATGATAATAATAATGAGACAGAATAATAATCATAAATCAAACTTTACCTTTTTAATACTTGGTTGCAAGTTCCTTTGCAGTCACTTACAGCCTGTAGTCTGGAATGCATAGACATCAACAGACGCTGGGTTTCATCCCTGGTGATGCTCAATCGGATTCAGGTCATGTGATTGACTTTGCATAACATTCAATTTCTTTCCTTTGAAAAAACTTTTTGGTTGCTTTTGCAGAATGTCAATTGGCTGAATATGAGAATCAGATAATATTGCCTGAAACACTTCAGAATTCACTTCAGTCACATTATCAATAAATACAAGAGAACCAGTTCCATGTCAGCCATACCTGCCCACGCCATGACACTACCACCACCATGCTTCACTGATGAGGTGGTATGCTTAAGATCATGATTAGTTCCTTTCCTTCTCCATTCTCTTCTCTTTTCATTACTCTGGTTGATCTTGGTCTCATCTGTCCATGGGATGTTGTTCCAGAACTGTGAAGGCTTTTTAGATGTGGTTTGACAAACTTTTATCTGGCCTTCCTGTTTTTGAGGCTCACCAATCGTTTACATCTTGTGCGAACCCGCTGTATTCACTCAGGTGAAGTCTTCTCTTTATTGTTGACTTTGACACACATACCTCCTGTGTTCTTGATCTGACCAACTGTTGTGAAGGATGTTTTCTTCACCAGGGAAAGAACTCTTCAGTCATCCGCCACAGTTGGTTCCGTGGTCTTCCGGGTTGTTTGGTGTTGTTGAGCTCACCAGTGCGTTCCTTCATTTAAGGAATGTTCCAAACAGTTGTGTTGGCCACACCTAATGTTTTGCTATTTCTCTGATGTGTTTGTTTTGTTTTTTTCAGCCTAATGATGGCATGTTTCACTGATAGTGACAGCTGTTTGGATCTCATCTTGAGAGTTGACAGCAACAGATTCCAAATGAAAATAGCACATTTGAAATTAACTCTGGACCTTTTATCCGCGCATTGTAATTGGGATAATGAGGGAATATCACACAAATGGCAATGGACTTTTCCATGGACATGGCAATTGTCCAATGACTTTTGACAATTTTTTAGCATTTGGGGGGCCATATGTGAAAAAGTTGTTTGGGACCCTCTTGGAAATTATTGAGCAAGTACAGCTCAGTCACCTCTCCTGTGTCCCCTGTACAGCTTAGTCACATCTCCTGCCCCTTCTGTGTCCCCAGTACAGCTCAGTCACCTCTCCTACCCCTCCTGTGTCCCCAGTAAAAGTTATTGGGGGGGGGGGGGATCAACCTCTTGATCAGATTTTAAAAACATGATGGGTGGGCGGAGCAGGAGGTGGGAGGAATCAGTGTAGTTCTCCTTCACTGCCCAGAGAGCAGAGCACTATGCTGAGAGCAGAACAACATGCATGTGGGGAAGGACTCCAGGGCCCAGCTGGGCCCCATGGGCTCCCCAGGGCCCTATGCACCTGCATACTCTGTATATGGGAGAAATGGCCCTTCTTTTGGTTCCTTGTTACGTGGGAGGCACATATGCAATCTGTTGTAATTCTTGTTTTTTCATTTCAAATCCATGATGGTGGTGTATAGAGACAAAAATATTATAATTGTGTCGATGTCCCAATATTTATGGACCTGACTGTATGTGTTATATACATGTTCGTCATTTGTGTGTGATATTGAATCATTTTAATAATTAATACAATAAACTTCATTTGGTTGTGTGTATTCTTCCTGTCTGAGTTCCAGTTGATCACATTTCCATGTCCATGAGTTGTGTCTTACCTTGCTGTGTATAAACTCTGGAAAAGGCATCATACACAGAGGAAGTGAAGTGTCTATTAGTTGCATGAACTGCCTCCTCCTCTGCACTCAGTTTATTGTACTCATATGGTTTCACATTCACAGCAAATGTAACCCCATTAGTCATTAATCCAGACTGCATCCTATGAGATACTAGAAGACTGCGTAATCGATTTGAACGCTATTAGTGATCATTATGTAGTGTAGGAGTTAGCAAAGAAGTCATAATAAATACATACATGTATATGTAGTAAAAGCAATAAATTAAAATGTCATCTGTCATCAGAGAAAGATGATCAAAAAATGCTTGTTATCTGGCTGTCAGGTTATGCTACTTTAAGGAGATGGAGATGAAGCCTCTGACATTTATATGACTTTGCATGGTTGTTAAGATGGCCATACACGGGTCAATTGTTCAATTTGATTGACTTTATTACAGCCAAAAGTGATGGAGCATAAAATGGAAAGAGTTGGGATTAGTCAGGTTGGGAAACTGTAAAAGTATATGATGGGTTTTTAGGTGTTTCCATCGATTTGTATCCGATTGATATAGAAAGCATGCACACATTGCTGCAATTTCAAACAATCGGTTTTTCATTGATTACACTGTATGGGCGTACCATCCATTGATGTTAGATTGACAGTCAATATCTAAATGGCAAAAGGTGATCATCGAATCACAAATTAAGCAAAAGTTAATGCTTAAGCTTTACAGTTTCACAGTTTCACAGACATGGAATCTCCCCTTTACTGAGAGTTGCCATAGACTCCCCCTAGTGGCCATCAGGAGAAAAGAGATTGATTGCCAGGGGTCTCCTATTCCATGATTTCTTCTTCAATGATAAGACATGTCGGAGGGTACCTCCTAATATTATTATTAGCAGTGCAGCGCTGTTCAATGAATTAGAGTTGAGACACAACAAAAGATACAACACACAGGTACAGGATATGGCACTGGAGGAGTAGAGGACCCTGCCTGATCAGGTTAATAATTTAATAGGTTGGGGAACAGAGTATACAATAGGTGGGGGATAGGACTGGCACGGTGGTGACGTTAGGAGTGAGGAGATGGGTAAGCAAGACTGAAGAGGTGGGTTTTCAGGCCTTTTTTAAAAGTGCAGAAGGTAGTAGCAATTCTAATGGGGCAAGGCAGAGGGTAGGACAGCCATAGAGAAGTCTTGAAGCCGCACATGTGATGATGTGGGGATATCATTAGTAGGTTACTGGAGGAGAGGAGGGCGGTTAGGGGTGTATTTGTGTACTAGGTTTGAGATTTAAGTAGGAGAGGAGGTTTGGAGAGATTAAAAGCAAGACAGAGAACTTTAAATTTATTTTTTTTGAACAACTTGAAGCCAGTAAAGAGATTTGCTGAGAAGAGCGGCAGATGAGGAGCAGTTAGAGGAGTAAATGAGTCTAGCAGCAGCATTCATGATGGACTGAAGAGGTGCCCAACCTGCAGCCCAGGGGCCACATGCGGCCCTTCGGCATTCTTCAGCAACCCCCTTGGTCCTCCACTTGCAGCTCCGAAACCTTACTGTTAATGCATAGGGCATAGGAACTCCCCTGTCCGATGATCCTCCACTGACGCGTCCTCATCCAGTATCTTCTTAGAACAGGAGGAGTAGGAGGGGGCAAGGGACTCGTTAATGCTCCGGCTATTTGTTAATCTGTGACTAGCTGTGAGCCCCTGAATAGTATCATCACCAAAACTGCTGCAGATGTATAGAAGGTTCGCGGGAACATTACAGAAAAAGTAAAAAGTTTGAAGAAAATAGACAAAACTTTGACTAAATGGTGAATTGAATTTATGTAAAAGCTAAGGCAATACTTTTTTGTAATGTCCCCACAACCCTTCTCTACATTTCCAGCTATGTGGGTAGCTATATAGCGCCAAGCACTGCACTGAACATAGGGGTCCCGACAGATCACTTAGCGCTGTGGAACCCCCCCACCCCCCAACTCACTAGGTAGTCATATATGGGTCACTATTTAGCATTTTAATTGGTCCACCTTTTACCATTATGATTTATATGATACTTAGGATCAGAAAGTGTTATTATATGTATAATCATCATATTTATAACATGTGCTCCAAAATACTCAACCTCTCTGGAACTAAGTATTATTAATTGTGGTAATCAGGGAGCCATATGCATATGCGGTATGCTTTGGGATTGCAACACTGGAGGGGGGACAGCTTTGCATGGTGTCCTAGTTTGTATATATGCTGTACATACATCACCCACATTCATACACATTCATGTCCTCTATAAGATACAACCTAATCTCTAATACTTATGTAAATTGATTTTTTTTACACACAACTAATTGGAAAGCACTGGGAATGCTGCCTGTATACACTGATGTATGTGCTATACACTGATATCTGTGTATATAAAATAACAAACTGCCCGCTGCTCAGTGCTGATACACAGGGACTTGCAGACACTTTCTGGGCTTATGTCAGCTGTCAGCAAAGCTCCAAAAGCCGAGCTGAGCTCCGAGGAGCTGGGAAAATGGAGCTGGCAGCGATATCTGGTGGCCATTCCACATATTATTACATCCAACGACCAGGCAGAGCTTGACTCGCGTCCGCAAAAGCGAAGTAAGGATAGGTCCACACTATGTGCTTGGACGTCATGCTTACCACATGTCACACTTTCCACACATTTGTATGTTTTTGGGAAGATTTATAGGAAGCAATCATTTTGATATACATTATGGAATATTTACTATGGAGCAGGGGTATCAAACTCAAATACATAGTGGATCAAATTTAAAAACTTGGACAAAGTCAGCAGCCAACATTGATATTTATTGGAAAAGTTAAGGAAATACAATTGAGGAAAATTTTCATTCTCATCGGATAAAATGATGAACCTTTTCAGAGGAACACAATTTAACGTTTCACGTTTTGCTTAACAAGCAACAAGCAAAGCATAATACTATAACACATGGCATTACATGTCAAATAAAAGGCACAATTGTGCTATTTATAAAATAAATTTTTAAAATAAAAGATTTGGCCCTTGGGGTTTAGCACCCTTGCTATATGGGGGGGGGGGGGGGGGGGGGGGGGGGGGGGGGGTTGTTCATGAATAGAGATGGGTTTTTTTTATTTGACTATTTAAAATCTGTGAGCTGATTGCAAAGCCCCTGGACATGGTATCATCACCAAATGTAGAAAAGAACATTTTGCTCTAGCACAAAACTTTAAATATATTAAGTTCAAGTTGGAATTTCTCAAGTCGAAATTTTGACTTTAAACTCAATTTATGCAAAGATGACATTACAGCTATACTTTTTTTTAAAATGTTGGTGCTTTACAATCAACTTAGTTATTTCTGGGTAGAAAGCAGATCGAAATTACGTACATGTCCGGATTTGGATGTGGTAGATGCCAGGATAGCCTTACCCGCTTGACTGCTTTGTTTTTTCATAGGCCCCTTGACTCCAAACAGTTTGGAGAATGCCCTTTTATTTTCCAACATCACTGTGCCCAATGCACACAAAAGTGTCCATAAAGACATGTTTGATGTGGACTGTCCTTAACAGAGCCCTGGCCTCAACCGAATCAAATTCCTTTGGAAAGAACTAGTGAACGCATTGAAAGCCAGGCCTTCTTGTCCAATGTTTCTGATCTGACAAATGGGTTTTTTTTCTGGATGAATGGGCAAACATACTTACAGACACACTCCAAACTTTTGTTAACAGATACTATGGTTGCAAAGGTGGAATGAAGTATAGGCAAAGCTGCACCATAACCCCAAAAAAGAGGAAACTAGGACACTTCTCTAAGCACTTCTCTTGGTAAAACAAACGAGATCTAAAGTAAATCTGACAGAGAAATCTAAAGGTGTATGCGGACCCTTTAGCTAGACACACACAAGTAGATTTCCGTGCAATCAACCCCTGATCAATCACATCGTGGGGATCAATTGAACGGAAATCAATGTGCACCACATGGGCACATCAATTCCTGTTCAATGGGGACCCGTTCTCCCCAGATTGCATCAAAACACGCTACAAGCTGGGGAGAAAGCCGGAACACAGCCTCAGTCCAGGAGCAGCAGGTCCTCCAATACTTTGCATGTAGACCCACGTCTCCATGCAAAGTAATGGAGATTGAACAGGGTTTTCCAACATGTTCGAACCCCGTTCAATCGAGTTTCTTTGAGCGGGCTCTATTAATCCCGCTCGAAGGAAGGCAAACACAGGTGACTGCGCACGTTGATTGATTGTACTCAAATCTTTTTACAGATCTACCTATGTTTGCCTAGCTTTAAGGCCCCCACACATGCACCGAGTGGGGGCTGACAAAGCTGCTAAGATCAGCTCTGGAAAGCAGCCTGATGATGTCATCACACTGCAGTCCCGAGCTGACAGCATTGGCAGGCACACTTTGTGTGCCAGCCGTTACCTTCAATGAAGACGCCGGTCTCCATTGAAAGTAATGGCAATGGCCAGAGAATATCAGACATGTCCGTTCTCTGGCCGGTGGGCACCCCCGATTGGCGGCTGATCTTGCCGCCGACCGACGGCCGCGAGTGGCGTGAATGGCAGGCCTTGTACGGACATATTTTGGGAAGTTACAGGCCTATAACATTACTACGAAATTTCATTAGAGTCTATGGTGCGCTGTTGGTGCAGAAATCTGGACCTTGCAATAGCGCTAGGGAGGTTAATTATGGTAAACCTTAAACTATTCCGATATTCAATCACCAAGCGTTCATGCTTTGCCAGCAAGCTAGACATACAGGCATGACGGATGACGGAACGATCAGGGTTAAATAAGAATCCGGCATTTTACGTTCCTATTCTAATTTTTGCTCGTCAGGAGGAATATTTGGAGTTGCCAGGGTCTTCCCACATATGCTGTGTTGCATTATGCACAGCGTTATGTTAGTGAGGCCGCTGCCAATACGAGGATGACACAAATTTGTACTGTTACACATTTCAGCTTTGCTTTTGGATTACACTGTTATAATTATCTCTGCTGGTTGACCCAAAACTAGTATTTTGATTTGATTAGTGTTTAGATACTTCAGTGTGAAATCTAAGATTGCATGTTTTGCGGCTTCTGATTGAAATTTGACTCCTGCTGACTTTCTTAGCATATCAAGCCAGGGAGCTGTCATCCTCCTATTGAGTGCAGCTTTTACTATAAAACTGGAATGCTTTCCACCACTATGATAGTAAATATAACATCTGTACATACATCTTGTTTATCATTAACATATGGTACAAACTGCTACAATTGATGTTTAGATTCTCTATGAAGGCATTCATCTGCTTGAGCTTTCCATTAGCAGATAGACCGCATTGTGCACCTGCTTTTGCATTTTTGGCCAGTTGAGGGTATGATGCCATTCTTTCCTTCCCTTTTAAAGCTGTTCCATTCCCTTTGCCAATGCTGAACTGATAAGGGTATTAGCACATTTACATACAGGCCCGCATAGCACAGGAGGCATAACTGTCAAATATGGTATATACACAGGGGTACACATAACTTTTTTAGTGAGCTACCCAGATGAGTACCAGGAGATGGTGTTTGGTACTTGGCCCATATGTAGGGTGATCTTCCGCACTGTCTCCCTCACTGTCCTTTGCTTCCTGCATTCCAGTAGATTCTGCTGCAGATGGACCTCCCTGTTCCAGATTGATGCTCCGATTAGCTGTCTCCATCCACAGCTCACCAGCTTTGGGTCACATGTAACTCTCACAGTTCAATACTGTTTTAAACCCCAGATCTCATACCTCATACATACATACATAGTCTTATTCCAACTGTCAACATTCCAACAGTGCTTTCTTCTTGTCAGATTTTACCACTTGGGCTTGTGTCCACTGCTTCTTTTCCCCTGCGCATCCGCACTGGTTAAAAAGATGCAGAGAGGACACTTCCCATTCTAGTGAATGGCACAGTGTCCATTCTGTGTTATCTTAGAGGCGTGGACGCAGAAGCTGTGGAACGCGGCGTCTGCATTGCTGCACCACGCAGTGCCGCTGAAGACATGTCCATTGAACTCCCAGATCTCCAACAACCATAAAAGTTTAATCTTTTTATTAGTAATTTATATTCCCAATTTCTCACCCCTAACTGCAACCTTTCATAGTTATTAATGTTTCCCTGAGGTTATCCAAGTGACATAAATTGTATACATTTAACATTAACAACTGAAAAAGCAGTGAAATTTTATGTGTTTGAACTGCAATACCAGTTTCAGCCTCTAGTGAGCATGTTGGCTTCCTCAAGGAGAGAGGGGGGCTGAGGGGGAATTTCTCTTCTGGTTGACATACTCGAAGGCACTTAGTAACAACAATATTGGTCCGCATAGCTAGCTTTTCATCCTATTTGTGTACTGGTGGACCACTTATGTGCACCCCTGTATATAGATCTGAAGACAGAAGCAGAAGCAATACATGAAGATAAATGTATATAATGGACTAAAAGCCAACCTGAATATTAACTGAGGTACCCAAAAAACTGACTTACATATAAGCCAAGGGTGGGAATGGCAGAGAAACACACAGCAAATGTGCTTTTGTCATTATTAGAGATGGTTGTTGAATTTCAACTATCTGAATTTGTGAGTTTATTGCACAGCCCCTCATCACCAAAATTACTGGAGATATAGAGACAAATCATTTGAAAGAAAACTCATCAGATACTTGTGCAATCATCTGCAATTTACCATTATGTCCAATCACGGCTCCATGGGTTTTATGTTAAATTTTATAAACTTTTGGCTCCCCGCCAGCATCCTCGCTCTCCCAGCAGATGGGAGGTCTGCACACAGCCGGATCTCCCATCTGAACTGTATTGCTTATATCAGCAGAGCCCTGACAGGTGTGTGGAATTTGCAGTGGAGATGTACAGTGAAGTGTGCTTTCTAGTGACACCAGTTCAGTTGTGGCTGAAGTCGGTACTGCAGGGGATTTTTTCCCTAATTGATTTGAACACTTTGAATATTTTTTTTCTGGTTTTCCTGCTCTAAAAACTGGGTGTGTCTTATGGACAGGTGCATCTTATAGTCCGAATCAAACTGTGTATGCCTACCTAGAGCATCTCCAAATCTGCCACGTATTATGTTGGTACCTACAACATTTGGCCCAACCAGTGAATAGATTATAGGCTTCTGAGGCTCATTTACACCTGTGGGGAGCAAGAGATTTCCTCTGCTGAAGAGCTTCTATAGCATAAACTTGACAAACATTCTGTATGGAATTAAAATTTCGGCCAAACATGCCACAAAAAAACTCGAGCGATCTCCACCTGCAAGATCGTGGCTTATCGCTCTAGTGGAAATATATCCTTACTTGAATGAGGTAAACACAATGTTATGTAACTGCAGACTGTCCGCTTTAATTTGAGAGTATTTACATCCAAATCAGGTGAACGGTGTAGGAATTATAAAGGCCCCCATACACTGCACGGATTCCCTGGCTGATCGATTTAGCACCGATGGATTCCGGCGATTCCGCCGGCATCCACAGGTGAGAACGATCAGCCAATCAGGGAATCCGATCGTGGCAGCCCACCTTGCACGGCCGGATCCGTGTCCGATGGATCGGCTCCCTGACCGCAACGCCCCCTGATCAGAGCAGAATCGGACCCGAAAAGACCAACAGGTTGGTTCTTCCTCGGATCCGATTCTGTGCCCCCGATCCATCGGATGCGGTCGGACGGGCAAGGTGGGCTGCAGAGGATTCCGGCACGATGGATCCGCGTGCACGCGCCTGGAATCCATCGCGCCGGAATCCGGCACGAATCCGTGCTGTGTATGGCAGCCTTAACAGTTTGCTAATGTGCCTCTTACTTGTTACGGGACCAAAGGTAATGGGAGAGAATAATAATCATAAATCAATCTTTTTTTTTTGTAATACTTGGCCAATTATACAACCAGTCAATTACAGCCTGAGGGCTTGTTTCCATTGTAGCGTTCCCGTGCGGTTGCGCCCCCGCACACAACCGCATCCATTGGAAACTTCAATATAGTTTCCACTGGTGCGGTTGTGTGAGTTCGGGTGCGGATGCGGTTTAGGGCGCGTTTCTGAACGCTAGCTGCAGCGTTTTGAAACGCATCCGCGCCCCAACCGCATCCACATCTGCATAGGAAAATAAAATTGCATCGCAAAAACGTGGGACAACTAAAGTCATGCGTTCAGCCGCGCGGGAACGCTTCAATGGAAACAAAGCCTGAAGTCTGGAACGCATAGACATCACCAGACGCTTGGTTTTATCCCTGGTGATGCTCTGCTAGGCCTCTACTGCAACCTTTCCTTCAGTTCCTGCTTGTTCTTGGGGCAATTTCCCTTCAGTTTTGTCTTCAGCAAGTGAAATGCATGTTCAATCAGATTAAGATCAGGTGATTGACTCGGCCATAGCATTACCACTTCTTGCCCTTAAAAAAACCTCTTTGGTTGCTTTTGCAGTGTGCTTTGGGTCATTGTCCATCTGCACTGTAAAGCGCCATCCAATGACTTCTGAAACATTTGGCTGAATATGAGAATTCGATAATATTGCACAAAAACACTTTTTTTTGAGAAATCACCAGCAAAACGACACGTCTATGGCTAGCTAAGGGAATAACTTGGTTCTATAGGAAAGTCAGTGTAACTGATCAGAGCCGTCTAGCCTCATTAACCCTTTATTTTTGAGATCATCTTCATTGAGGAGAGGATAATAGATAAAGTACAACAGTATGAGTAGGAAGTCACGCACAATCTCCATTTTTTAAATTTTCCTCTAAAACAGTCATTAACAGTTTTCATGAAAAAATAAAACTACTGAGGATCCTGCCGTACATTTCCATAGGGTGACAACACTGTCCGTTTCCTAGTTCCTCTCCTCCTGTGTCACACAAAGAATCTAAAGCCCCCCATACACGTTCCGATTATTCTCCCGACCGATTTTTCGTCTGATCCTGTCACCCGATTTCCACCTAAAATGTTATGGTCGGTCGGTCGGCTGGCACGAAAAATCAGAATTCGAATTATCACCAATCCATCAGCCCGACCCTATTTATTAACAGCAGATCGACCAAAAATTTACGGACAGGTCCGAAGCGGTCCCGATCGATTTTTCGGCCGATTTTGAGAAATCTGGATCGGTCGGGTACATAATTCCAAATCCGATTAATCTCCCGATCGATTAATCTCCCGACCCGATCGGTCGGTCGGGCAAAATTCGTACGAAAAATCGGAATGTGTATGGGGGGCTTTATGAGGACTACAAATGGCCGCTCATGAGAACAGAAAGTGACAGCACAGAGGTACATAAGGGATGAAATGAGGGAAAACAGTACTTGTTTCAATAAATGTTAAAATCATATGACGATTTTTGTATATTTATATTAGATAATTAGGGTCGGTTTTATATCTTATTAGAAAGTATGTGCGTACATGGTTTGTGTGTGTAATGGAGGTAAATTGCCATGCCGCCACTTTGGTTTCACTTTGGGCACCCAGGCTGTCTATCCATCACTGCTATAAAGGCAAGAAATGCACAACAGAGGATAACACACAAGCAAGACTTAAGGTAGGCATACACGGTCCGATCCCTGGCCAATCAACCGCCATGCATGGCCACAAATCTGATGCGCCCACCTGGACAGATCGACCAGGATTGCAGTGATCTGACACAACGGTAAATTCCTGGGCGATCGCATTACTTTGAATGGGGCATCCCCATCCAAAGTGGCGTCGTGCAAACAAAGGGTGGTGGCTGATCCTCTGAGCGACCGGCTGCAGCATGATGAGGTCATCGGCTGCTAGAAAATCAGGCAGGGATCCGACCCTATATGGCTACCTTAAAGGTAAGTTTCCACAGCGTTATGGTCTCCGTCGGCACTCCCTGCAGTAAATGCATTCGACGAGCCCATCCATATACACATTTATCGTGCTGGCTGTTTCCATGGTGTTGAGCTGGTCCGCCAGTTGACATACTGCACTACCTTAATCTTCCGACCTCCTTTCATAAATCCCTGCAATCAATGCAGGGTTTTAACAGATAGTGGAGCCCTAGCCTAACAGTATTGTTTGGAACCTGTCCATCTTTTTTTCTTTTTACATACCCAGTAAAGCAGGGTACAGACGGCTCGATGTGGTCCCTGCAGCAGTGTGATGCGTCTGAGAACTGGGGAGAGACTGCTCTGCTCTGCCGGGCTCAGCCAAAGCTTTGCCTGGAGACATGTGGTCTCTATGCAAAGCATCTGCCGTATTAACGGTCATGTCCGATATGGCTGTGTTCTAGCGGGAAAACAGGGATGGCCGCATATTATATGGGTCAGATAGATGGCCGTCAGTGCGCACAGCGCTCGAAGCGGCCATCGATCTGGCCCATATCTGCAGGTCTGTACCCTGCTTAAGGATCCCCATACACCTTCAGATGTATGTCAGATTTCCTTCTTTTGTTTTACCAAAACCATGTAATATGAGGAATTTCTAAACCATCAAGTCTACCTGTGTTCCATCGCAGAGGACCCTGCACTACATAGTTGTTGGTAGATCTAAAGGAAATCTGACAGATCTAAAGCTAGCTACACATGGTTCGATTTTAGCGTTCTATCAACGTTTTTTGATGAGAAATTCGATTGAAAGAAAATCGTTTTTCTGCCCACATAGTACAATCGGCGATTGATCGATATTTTTCAAATCACCGAAAAAAAACGTGATTGTACAATCCACCAAAATTTTCCAACCTGTCCGATCATTGAACTACATTCCTTGCAGCTTTTTTTTGGTCGAGTCAATGATACTCGTTTTGTGTGGCTA
This sequence comes from Ptychadena robeensis, assembly GCA_036250615.1. NCBI lineage: Eukaryota > Metazoa > Chordata > Amphibia > Anura > Ptychadenidae > Ptychadena > Ptychadena robeensis. The sequence continues at coordinate 114,754,261 of CM070036.1, forward strand.
CTTCCCTTTATCACATCACTTCCGATTAAAACTTAAATCGTAAGAGGAATTCAATCAACGATTTTTGATTACTTGGATGAACTTTTCAGTCGAAATTGAACAATAATCTTACCCCCCATGTGGTGTACATTGATCAAATAAAATCGATTTTTCCATCGAACTACAAAATCTGATGTTGATTGAACGCTATAATTGAACCATGCGTGGCTAGCTTAAAGGTGTGTGACCAGCTTATGTGCATGGATCTGAGCTATGAAGCTAGTAGAAAAGCTAGGAACGTTTGTGAAGATGGGAAGATGTGCAGCATTTGAAGGGACAGGCCTGATGGAAACATGCACGTTTTTAGTGGAATCAGACTAAAGCTGGCCATACACGGGTCAATTGCCGTTTTATTGCCTGAATGACTGATCCCTGTGCCTGTTCGCAGTATCAAACACTGCCACCCAAACAGGGAGCGGACGGGTCTGTAAATCCATTTGATCGCCTCTAAGGCCCCCATCCAAAGCATCTAACAGTAATCTATTGCACAAAGTGGTGCACGTCAATTCATTGAACGGGATTGCTCCATCGTTTATTGCACGGGTGTCCTGTGTGGCTTAAGAATTCCCATGCGCGTCATAAGGTTTGTAGTTGGAATAGATGTCTAAACCTGGTCTATGATCACATGTAAAGGACGGATTTAGGTGGTTCAGTAACTATAGAGTATGGATGACTAGCAAATAGCACAGAAACGATTGCTGATGTACTTTATTGCATGTGGCAACAGATGCTGTGTGTAGAAACAGAACCATATTACAGTGGAGGAAATAATTATTTGACCCCTCACTGATTTTGTAAGTTTTCCAATGACAAAGAATGAAAAGTCTCAGAACAGTATCATTTCAATGGTAGGTTTATTGTAACAGTGGCAGATAGAACATCAAAAGGAAATCGAAAAATAACTTTAAATAAAAGATAGCACTGATTTGCATTTCATTGGTGAATAGTTTTTGAACCTATAACAAAAAAAAGACTTAATACTTTGGTGGAAAAAACCCTTGTTTGCAAGCACAGAGGTCAAACAGTTTTGTAATTGATGACCAAGTTTGCTCACATTTTAGGAGAATGTTGGTCCACTCCTCTTTGCAGATCATCTCTAAATCCCTAAGGTTTCGAGGCTTGTCTCTGTGCAACTGTGAGCTTGAGCTCCTCCATAGGTTTCTATTGGATAAGGTCCGGAGCTGACTAGGCCACTCCATGACCTTAATGTGCTCTTCTTGAGCCACTCCTTTGTTGCCTTTGCTGTATGTTTTGGTCATTGTGTGCTGGAACACCCATCCACGACCATTTTCAGTTTCCTGGCAGAGGGAAGGAGGTTGTCGCTCAGGATTTCACGATACATGGCTCCGTCCATTTCCCGTTAATCGATTAAGTTGTCCTGTGCCCTTAGCAGAAAAACACCCCAAAGAGCAAAGATGTTTCCACCCCATGGCTGACGTGGGGACGGTGGTTGGGGGTCATAGGCAGCATTTTTTCTCCAAACACAGCGAGTTGGTTAATGCCAAGAGCTCTATTTTGGTCTCATCAGACCACGCACCTTCTCCCAGTCACTCTCTGAATCATTCAGGTGTTCATGGGCAAAACTTCAGACGGGCCTGCAATGTGCTTCCTAGCAGGGGGACCTTGCGAGCTCTGCAGGATTTTAATCATTGCGGTTGTAAGTGTTCCACTGGTTTTCTTGGTGCTGTGGTCCTGCTAATTTGGTCATTAACTAAACTCCTCCCGTGTAGTTCTAGGATGCTTTCACCTTTCTCAGAACCATTGACACCCCACGAGGTGAGATCTTGCATGGAGCCCCAAGAGCGAGGTCGATTGATGGTCATTTTGTGCTCTTCCATTTTTCGAACAATCGCACCAACAGTTGTCACCTTCTCTCCCAGCTTCTTGCTAATGGTTTGTATCCCATTTCCAGCCTTGTGCAAGGTCTACAATTTTTGTCTCTGAAATCCCTTTGGACAGAAACTCTTTGGTCTTTTCCCATGTTTGGAGAGTTTTGGATGAGTCTGCTTAGATTGATTGATTCTGTGGACAGTGTCTTTTATACAGTTGTACTAGTTAAGACGGTTTGTCCTTAATGATGGTGATAATTGAGTAGAAGTTCTAACCACTCTGTGGGAGCCAGAAATCTTAATGTTGGTAGGTTTCAAATACTTATTTCCTCAATCCCTGAAATCAAAATCAGTTGCTTATCTTTTATTTAAGTTATTTTTTCGATTTTCCTTTTGATTTGTGCTATTGCACTTTTACAATAAACATACCATTGAATGATACGTTCTGAGACTTTTCATTTCTTTGTCATTGGACAAACTTACAAAATCAGTGAGGGGTCAAATAATTATTTCCTCCACTGTACAGTGTCTCACAAAAATGAGTACACCCCTGACATAAGGGGAAATCATTTAGAATATTTTTGTTATGGGAGAAGACACAATGTAGTCAGTGTACAGCTTCTGTGGAAAGTCGATATCCCTTCAAAATAACACAACCAATATGGTCTAAATATTATATTCACCCACTTAGGGATGTACTCATTTGTTACCAGTGTCAATATGTATTCTATTTGTTTTTTTAAAAATGGTCACCAATATTTTCCTGCACTGCCTCCACTCATTGGGCAGAATGTACATACAAAGCCAAAAGCCATACTGCAGATGTGACGTGAACCTTAGGCCAGGGCTCCTGTACAATTGCCTAAACGTGGAAGAATCACAGTGGCTTGAATCAAAAGGTTGTGTGCCCCATAGATATTATCAAACGCTTTGATGAGATCTACGAGTCGCATAACCTTTGATAGATATGGCACAAAATGTGCATAACCACACTAAGTGTATTTGAAGTATCATTAAAAACAAGTTTTGTTATTTAAAAAATGAAAAATAGTGTTTCACTATGCCTGTTGTCATTTCTTCATTATAAAATACCTTTACCAGTTGGTATAAACTGAAAATGTATGTGTTCGTAACGCCGAGGGCCGCACTTGTGGCCCTCCATATCAACTCAGTTGCCCAAAACTGATCTACAGAGAATCTAACTTGCAGGAAGCTGACGCAGAGGACAGTGAGGAAGATGTGTAGCAACATATGGGTTGTGGTATTGAGTAACTCACTAAAAGAGCTGTGTACCCCTGAATATACATATGAAGGCTCTATATAAAAAATAAATAGAGATCACACCACCACTTTCTGTAAAAAGGACGAGATGACAAACCGTTACTTTTCATCTTTTATTATACACGCAGATACTATCACAAAATAGTTCCCTTGTAAGTAGAATGCTCATTAAATACAGCGTGTTCACAAAATAAATGAAAACCTTCTAACAGAAGGATTAAGAAAACAAAAATCATTCCTGTTTGCACATCTCAAAGATTGCAAAACAGACCATCACTTTGAAAATCTGTGGTTTCAACATCTCCTCCAGATGTCTGGCTACACCACTACAGCAATACCATTGTTTTGAGTCACATTACATCAGAAAACTTCAAAAGATTCTTATAAAAGGGCTGTGGTCAAAACGTATGCATCCGATATTAAAATGTCTTCACCTTCATACCTTCAGTAACGTCCTGCAAAGGGGACAAGAAAAACAAATTGAGTATTCAACACAAATTTTTGGACCAGTTATTGTTTTATAATGACATTGGTTTAACCCTCTGGGCGGGTTGAGCTTTTCACGCCATTTTTTTTATGGCACAAAAAGCCGTTTTACCCGCAATTGCGGCAGAGTTCACTGTACTCTGCCGTGCTGGCCGGCTCTCCGCCGAGCCCTCTGCACACCTCCGACGTCAAAAAGATGCCGGCAGTGTGTGGAGAGGAGAGTGGCACCCCCTCCATTAACATGGAGGTCTATGGCACCGCCCCCCCCCCCAGGCGTCAGATGACTCCGAAGACATGGGCCAGAAGGGCTTTGTGTGTCGGCAGCTCTTCTACAGAGCCGCCGGCACACAGACAGCGGTTGTGCCCGATCTCGGCACAGGCTCCATAGACCTCCATGTTAATGGAGGAGCGTTGGCTTTCCAACCCTCACAGCCGGTCTCATTAATGATGCCGGCTGTGTGGAGAGAGGCAGGGGGAGGGGGGTGGAATTGCCACAATTGCCCATACCATGCTGTTAACAGCGCGGTATGGGCAGAACGCTAAGTAGGTTAACCTCTTTGGCGTTACGGATGTTTTGCACAATTTTTAGCACGAAACTGCACCATACAGGAGATCACGGCAAAGTACAGGGTTCCCCATTGATGTGGGCCAGGAAAAGCGATGCCCCCTCCATTAACATAAAGGTCTATGGCGCCCCCACCTCTTCTGCGTCACTGATGACATGGCGCCAGAAGGGATCAATGAGCCTGCAGTAATACCGAATCACTGCGTGCTCAGAGAACAGTTTGTTTTCAGAACAAACTGACTGTACTGTGATCAGGCATAACACCCAGGAGATTAATAAAATGACAAATACAACAGGTTTCCATGAAATAAATGTAATCCCCGAACATGTTTACACATTATTCATGTTCAGTTTGGAATATTTGTAAAATAGATCTAAAAAATACATCCAAACTATACTTACTTGGACTGTATGATCGGGACCTTGACCTAGATCTGTAACGACTGTAGTATGGAGATGGTGAACGTCTCCTGTTGCTGCTACTACAAAATAAAACTCAGTGTTCAGATAAGGTCAACACATTTATCACACTAAATTTTCTTTACAACCAAAGTTAATATTCATTGTGCAGCTAAAGAAAAAAAAAACAAAAAAAAACAAAAAAAAACAAAAAAAAAAAACACATATCCTTAACCTCTTGGGCGTTAAATGCATGCCACAGGCACTATGCATGCCATGGACACTAGAGGTGTGCTCTAAAAAAGCGACACATCCTCCATTATGTGGAGGTTAAAAGCACCGTCTACCCCTGCCTGTCTGGCATCATATGACTGGAAGGATTGGCGTGTACACAGATACAGGAAATTGGCGGGGGATTTCGGCGGACAGGAGAGTTTAGCTTGCAGTTATCTTGGGGGCAGTTATGAGAAAAGACTCTTCCATCGATAACTCAGGCTATACACTCAGGAGGAGAAAGACCTAACTAGATCATTCACCGACTAGAACCTCAAGTTGTGGAGGCTCAGCATCACCTGCGTATTAGTTTTACATCAACAGACCACACCTGGTTAGCACCACCCATAGAAAACTGCAATTATGCCAAGAGGGTACCATAAAAGATTAACAAAATTATTGAATGTATATGCACCCAGATTTGACCAAGGATTAGCTTCTTAAAGTCTCCATGGATGGTATGATCGAGCATGTTGGCAGCATCTGCAGACCATTTTTGCTCTTGAGCACGTCATACTCCACATCAAGATACCTTTAATACATTTGATTGGCTGCCAACAATTGCCATTAGACTACAGTTATGGGTTATGTTGGACTTTTTAGTTCAAATGAGAGGTTTGAGAGGCTCAATGAATATTATGGGGCGTACCTGTAGTCATATTCTTCATATCTGTCATAGCCTCGTTCGTATCCTTTGTCATAATCTCGACGACGTCCGCTGCTACTGCTAATATTGCAAAACAAATGTAGATGTAAGAAATCTATGTAATAAGCATTTAATTGTATTCATTTCTCAATTGCAATTATTGCCCACCATCTAAAGCTGTTCCATAAAACCTGAACACTATTCAATGCAACACTCACATCAGGTGCCAAAACCTTCATCCATACTTGGCATATGCCTTTAATTAAACTAAAACCAGATAAGCAACTCTTAAATCTTGAGTGGACAGGGCAATCTACATTCTAAATCTGTGACCTTGTAATTCCTTTGTCATGCCCAACCAAGTACATGTGTTATATTGATAGGACAACACCCTCGCAGAAAACAGCTAGCTAGCTTCATTACATGAAACCGAAAACCCAAGCACTGCTGAACACATGCAAGATTCCAAAAATAAAACTCACTGTGTGGGTCGTCCCATGTAAATGCCTGGGGTAGGGGTGTGCGCACGCTTTGTTATTGAATAGTCAACACGAATTCGCCGGCCATCAAGTTCCATACCATTTGCATGTTCCATTGCCTAAGGGGAAAAAATAAGAATTTATGTACAGCAAATGCACAAATTTTTTTGACAAGAGAAACATTTAACCATTATAGCAGCACTTAGGCATGTTTTTTTGTATGTGGCTTACTGCCCTATCCTGCTATCGCTGGTATTTGATTCATGGTTATATAGTGCTTGACAACCTAGAGTTTCATGATGCTTAATCCATGCCCATCGCCTCATGGTACATTAGCCAAGTATCTTACTACAACATGTAAGCAGTGATTGTGTTGTGGTTGCTGCCAAGTGAAAGAATGAAACTGAGGAGGCAGAAGGATTTTGCCCTGAATTACGGTGGCATGTCTCAAATCACTGAACATACGAAACCTTAGGTAGGGCAGCAGAAAGCAAGGAACTTCTGGTGAAAGGCTTCAGAACCAGGGGCGCAATTAGACAAACATTTTAATAAAATGATGAGCCCCAAAACAGTCTCACTTATATAGGATGGGCCAGTATTCAGTTTAGCCAGACACATGAGTCCTTGGTCACTGCACAATTAAAAAGCTGGGAACTTGACTACAGGTCTGTAAAGTGGTCTAGCAGACAACCAAAACGCTGGTAATGATACAGATCCCATACTACAGGAACACACGCACGCCTCATGCCTGTTGCATGTCTGCCACCTAGAGGCCGCTCATCACAACTACCGCTAAAGAACTTTCTTCAGTTGACAGCTTCCTCTTCAACTACAGCACACCATTACAGCATGTTTGACAGTTGAAAGTGATAATCACTTTCAGTCATTATTAGTAAACTAAAGCAAATTTACTTGAATTCAGTAAACACGTTCAGTGTAACCAAGCAGTTGAGACAAACCCTGTTCGTCCAGAATTTGCTTAAAAAACAAACTCTGCCCAAATCACGATCATCAAAACAGACTAGGGGGTTGGAAAGCTGCGGAGATTCTCTATCCAGATGCATTATAACAGAGGGGTGAATGTTTGTTAGCCCACATGTGGACAGGGGAGGGCGGAGAACTCGGTGTACTCTGCTGCGATCACCCGTACTGCGCTGACTGCTAGGCAGGTCAAATACATGTGTTTATGTGGTGGTTACACATGCTGCGGCTATTCATAAAATGCAGACTGGGGTGCAAAAAAAAGTTAATTCAACGTTTTGAGGTTGGCAGAGAATGGGAAATGTGACATCCTTGCATTTTACACACCACAATATCTTTAGAACTTCATAACTACATTTCCTAGTAAAATTTATGTTACTGACCATGTTTTTTGAATGGAATTGCTATTTAAATAAAGTATAATAATATTTACCGCTCTGGAATCATCAATTCGTTCAAAATAAACGAATGCAAATCCTCTTGATCGACCAGTCCGCTGATCATACACAACATTGACACCAGCCAGCGGACCATAACGCCCAAACACCTCTCTTACGTCTCTCTCTGTTGTGTACAGGCTCAGGCCGAAGACTCCAAGACAAGTGTTAGGATCTGGGTTTGCCTAATAAAAAGAAACAAATTCCCAATTAAAAGCTTGTAACCGATTTAACAAAACAAAGGGGGGGGGGGTGGGGGAGAGAGATTCCCCACGGAATAAAACACAACATACCCGATTACCATTATGCCGCCTCCTATTGGACATTGGAGAATGACTGCGGCTCCTCCTCCTCCTGTATTCTGGAGTGTAGGACCTGCTCTTTGATCGCCTTCTGTGTGAGCGGGACCGAGACCTGGAGCGGGAATATCTTTTGTGTGAACGTTTTCTGGACCGGGATCTGAAAATGAGAAAACTGTAAGATTACTATATACACAACTTTGTGAAACTAAGCTAATTTGTCAGCACTTCACCTTATTTTAACCTTAACCTAAAATTAATACTTTTTTTTATCTTTAAAAATAGTTTTAAATGAAATAAAGATGTAAAATTTAAGGCACTGAAACATTAGCGGGTTATCATTCGATACCTTGACCAACTATGCAGGTGGTGCTATAGAAGGGATGCTAAGGGGATAAGACATCTCAGGGAATTTTTACACATGCTGGTTTCTGAGTGATGTGTAAATGAGCTGGGTACTTTCTGGCAGCTCAGACATTAAAGCACATCAGCAGAGGGGGGTTAAACTATACAAGAAGTTAGTGAGGCAGCCCAGGCACAGGAATGAAGGGATAATGACATTTTAGGGGCCAGGCTTAGGCTATGTCTCCACTGCATTAACCATGGGGGTTCTGACGGAGCACATATTACCCACTCGGCTGATCCTTGGTTGACATGGCGCTGAGCTGATCCAGGGGTTAATGTAACCCCATGGATCAGCTCAGCGCCATGTTAACCC
>CM070036.1:114817039-114858433 GCA_036250615.1 Ptychadena robeensis
GAATTTGATTCTCTGGACAATTGGAAGCCAGTGTAAAGATTTGCAGAGAGGAGCAGCAGACTTATCACTAAGGGTTCATACTGTGTGCATTGCCGCTTGCTTGCTATGATGCATGTTGTTTGCCATTCGCAGGTGCACAGCCTTCCCACAGGAAACCTGAGCACCCTTCCCATTACTGTGGTGTATTTTAAGCCCTTGCATTTCTGTTTTCAAATGAATTTATTGTTAACAATCCGATACATTGCAAATGAAAGGCACGTTAAACTGCATCACGTTCTGAGGTGGGGTTTGAGAACATTTATTCATGTAAAAGAGCCCTAAAGCAGGGAACACACGCATAGATTTGGGCCAGAGCAGGATCAATAACGCTCGAAAACAGGGATATCGAACATGACTATAAATCATGGTCGATGTTCAATGCTTTGCATGGGGACCGCGGGGTCTCCATGCAAAGCATTGTCGGAGCTGGAGACACAGCACTGCTGTGCCTTCAGCTATTTCGATGTCGAGCAGCAGCGCGCTGCTGCCAGGAACCTTGAACGGCTCGTATATCGAGCTGTGTGTTCCCGGCTTAACTGTCTGGGAGGAGCTCCCAATCTAATGTTCCTTCTATAGAGATATGTCACCAATGTTTAAAACAATGTTTTTCCACTCTACTATTAAGTAAAACGCGCCAGAGGGGCGATCTCTGGAGGGATTATACATTTTATGGTTGACCCTATGTGATTTATCAGATGAAATAAAGTTTTGATGGCTTTTAACTTTCCTGAGTGTGGACAAGTGCTTATGAAACACATATGTCATCAATGTGCTTGATGACTGGAATAGGTCCTCAGATCAGTTAGATGCTCCTGATGTAAGGTGTACATCAGCTGCATACATTCCCACATCTATTCTGCATTGAAGTTAATATACTTAACATTACCTAATATTTGACTGCCTCAAGCCGCCCATACACCTTAAGATCGATCCATACAATTTCAATTAGATCTACCAACAACTGTGTAGTATAGTGGCCTCCCTGATAGAATACATAGTGATTGGAAGGGTTAGAAAGGTCCTCATATTACATGGTTTTTGTAGAACAAAAGTTGATTGTACAGAAATATTATGGAAAGATTGTAAGGTGCATGGGTGCCTTTAGACATGGAGTGCATTCTTTAACCTGCTATAGACAAAAAAAATCATGCTGAGAACCAATTCAGATTGGAGACATGGCAAGAGTGAAGCTTCCACAAAAAGCATGCTCTGCTGATTTTGTACATTTGCCCTCTGACAAGTCAGAGAGAGAAGGATAGAAAGAACTCCTTAAGGGACAGGAGTGTTTTTATTCCTTCCTTGATACGCTACCTGTATAACATGCAGCTGTCCACAGAACTAGCTACCATGGCCAACACCAAAGAGCTGTCCAAGGATGTCAGGGACAAGACTGTAGATCCACACAAGGCTGGATTGGGCTACAAGACTCTGGCCAAGTAGCTTGGTGTGAAGATGACAGTTAAGCTGGCCATACATGTGTAGATTTTTGGATGATCAACCAAAGATTCAATCAGAGTTTTGGATAATTTGATTGCAATAAAATCAAATGCTATACCACATTGGGTGTTCGGCATTTGCCAGATGTTGATAAAAAAGGTGATTTTGATAAAAAAAACGGTTGCCGTGACACAGGACAATTCCATGCAAATTAATTTGAGCTAACTAAATATTCAAGCATGTATGGCCACCAATAGCACCATAAATTCACAAATGGAAGATACAAAAAATAACTGCTAGGGCTTGTGTCCACTGCTGAATCAAAGCAGGCACCAGCACATTTCCGTGCAGATCCCCTGCTGCTGGCAGGCAGTTTGCTCATGGCTTCGGGCGCACCTCTGCTAATGTGGTGGGAGCGTGGAGGGGAAAGACGCGGTAAAACAGCAACAGAACAGCTTCAGTCGCTGTTTTCCCTGGTCGTGGAGACACCTACATTGATCTTCAATGGATGTGCCCCAGGTGACACCCCACAATGCTTCTTTGAAGACGCGGCAGCCCACAGCTTCAAAACAGCACTGCGGGCGTGCAGCTAAGAATACGCTGAGTGGACACTGTCTAGTTCAGCAGAATGGGAAGTGTCCTCTCTGTGTCTTTTTCCACACTACAGACGCGCGTCCGCAGCAGGGTAAAGGACGTAGTGGACACAAGCCATGAATGTCCCTCAGTTATGGGCTCTAATGAAGATCTCACTTTGTGGAGTTGCAATGAATATGAAAATGGTGATGAAGCAGCGGAGAACTACAAGTTATGAACTTGACAATGATCTTAGGGCAGCAAGGACCATAGTCACCAAGAAAACAATTGTTAAGACACTACATTGTGAAGGACAAATCTTGCAGGAGGACAAGTGTCAATGAATTTACAATTATACTGTAATAAAGATTAGAGGAGAAGTTGATGTATCATGGGGAAAGACAAAGACATCTACTCTTGGAAGATCTCATAACAGGCTTCCTCTGCATATTAAGGGTTAAACGTTTGTCATTCCCAGATTTGTGAGGTAATATAACAGGGTGAGGAATTATTCATGGAAATAGACTTGCTCTGCCACCCTGTGGCAAAAGTATCTCCACACATGTTCTCTTCATGTTGAAGTGGCCATAATGGAGAAGGATCTCGAGCACCAATCACCATATATACTCTAGTATAAGTTGAATTTTTCAGGACCCCAAATTTGTGCTGAAATAAAAGATATACATCTCAAAATTTCGAGAGCTGACTGTCAGTCATTACCGAAATTGCTGGAAACAAAGAGAAGGGTTGTAGAAAGATGCATGTGCTTCAACACATCTTGTATTTGCATAAATTAGGTCAAGTCAAGTAAAAATTTAAGTTGTCAACTTAAATTTGAATCAGCAGATCTGGAGCAGTTTGTGGGGTGGAGGCTCATTGAGCATCTGAGGATCCCCTTTAACAAAAGGACCCCCAAATCCCTCTCCCCACCCTATTGAATGAGTTCCATTCACCTATAACCCATTCAGAGGCGGTTTGAAAGATAGTTTTAGAAAATAAGAGACAAGACAAAGAATTTTTTTTTTTTTTTATTGAGGTAGGCCAAGGAGAGTTCAAATTGTTTTTAGATCAATCGTAATCGAATTCAAAGTAGTACCACCAGGTTCAAATGTAAAATGACCAAAATTGACGATTTTAGATTTGATCAAAAAACACAGGAAAGAGTCATACATACATGTCACATATATTAATGTGTTAATCTAATACAATCGCCATGACCAACAATCAACATGCTACGATTTTTTTTCTACTTTTTAAATGAATACAGATTAAAAAAGATATCTTCTTATATACAGTCGAGCCCATAATTCATATTCATACCACTGGCAAATTTTTACTTAAAGTTTCTTTTAATTAACCAGCAAGTTATTTTTTCACAGGAAATGGCATAGGTGTCTCCCAAAAGATAATAAGACAAAAAAATGATCAACTTTTATTTACATTTGAGCAAAAAGTGTAATTTTCAAAATTATTCATACTCTTTACAAACTGTAAGGGTCATTTCACACTATGTGCGTTGCGGTGCGTTTTAAAAACGCATGCGTTTTTTTATCACACGCATTTTACTGCACGCGTTTTTACATAGACAACCAATATTACCATTCACACTGTATGCGTTGCGTTTTTAAAAACGTAGCGTTTCCGCATGCGTTTTTAAAAACTCACTGCTGTATGCATTTTTCATTCATTTGTTCAAAAACGCAAATGCAAAACGCAAGCACATATGTAATGTCAACAACACATGTGTTTTTGAATATATGCAGATACGCATGCCTATAAAAAATAGCCGTGAGGACATTTTAGTTCTGTGTGTGTTTTCACTGGAAACATGCTGCAACCACAATGATAAATCTCTAAAGCTGGGCATAGATGTCTGGATTTTCTGTACGATTTCTGTGAGATCGATCACCGGAATCAATCGCCGCGATCAATCACAAATCCATGCATGCACAAAGTGATCAATCGATCGATTTGACCCTAAATTGCATGTAAAATCAATTGAGCAGGAATCGGACCTGTCTGTAAAATGTAGTCCATTGCTCAGGAATCAGGGAACGTTAATGTAGAAATGCGATCGTTCCTATCAATCGACCTGTTGGCGGCCAACCAGTGTGCAGTGTGCGATCGATTCTGTAATTGGAATAGATTCTGTAATTGCATGCACGATAGTTAAATCAGTGGTGGGCCACTGATTTAATATAGAGGGCCATAAGTGCGGCCCTCAGCATCACTAAAGGGCCGCACATAACATTCTCAATCTATACTGACTTGTATAAGCATTTTATCATGAAAAGAGGACAGCATACATAGCTAAAAGACATTTTATCTTATTTTAAATAACAAAATTTGATTTAAATGATTCTTCAAGCATTAGGGAATAGTGATGAGCGGCATAGGCAATATTCAAATTCGTGATATTTCGCGAATAATTCTACTAATATTCGATTCTATATTCGGAAATTTGAATATTCGCGGTATGACCATGTATTGCAAAAATCATATTCGCATTGCGAAAATAATAATCGCATTGCGAAAATAATATTCGCATCGCAAAAATCTTTAAAATGAATGGTCACATGTTATGTTTATTTTCGCAATGCGAATATTATTTTCACAATACATGGCCGTATTGCGAATATTCGCAATTGCGAATATTCGCCGACATATTCGAGATATTGGCGAATTCTCGAATTGCCGATATTCGCGAAAAATATTCGCCATTCGAATATTCGAGCTCAACACTATTAGGGAACCCTGTAGTATGGTAATGCACATTTTGTGTCATATAAATCATCAAAGCCTTTGACTATATATATGGGACACATAACCTTTTATTCAAAAGTTATGTGTCCCTATTCTGAAGTTATGTGCTGCAATATATATTATACAATCACCCCCCCCCCCCCCCCCCCCCCCCCCCCTCCCGTTCGCTTGGAGCAGAAAGAGGTCACTGACCTTGAGTAAGCCACTTGCTCTCCTCTTCTTGCTCTAAGAAGACCCCAGGCCAGGACAAGCCAGCATGGGATCGGTGGACAGGTGAGTTCCTATGCCCTATGTATTAAGAGTTAGGTTTTGGGGGCCGCAAGTGGAGGACAGTGAAAAGAAATGAATCAGAAGTTTGGTCTTTGGAGCCTCAGACAGCTCACCATCTAGGGCAAGACACTTGTACTCCGCAGCGAGATCCTCCCTGTGTTGTAGTACCTGGCCGAGGCATGGCCCCCTCATTTCCACACGTGCAGGGCCATCACCAGGGTATCTGTATGTGTCTCCAGCATCTGTCACCCACTTCGGTGTGCAGTACGGACTGTTTGAGGGCGCATACACAGAGACTGAGATCAGTGCAGCATGGAGGGAGATGTGCTGTTTTAAGGACGCTCTTTGGTGTGCCAGGCAGCAAATTATCTTTAGGAGGGAAAGGATGTCCATTGAGGACTTTTGCAGACTGATCCACAGTCTGCTCAGAGACTATCACCTTATGGACTCTTTGGAGGAAGAGGAAGACTGAAGAGTTTTGTCCCCCCCATGTGTCGATTTATATAAATAAATAAAGCTTTGGACCTGTCTATCCCCCTTCCCGACACCTTCTTCCCTTCCCCCATCACACCCGTTGTTGTTTGTGGATACGTTCTAGAATTTGATGTACAGAAATGTTGTTTAGATAAATGTATAACGATGTATATAGATGCATGGAGGAGTCATGTAGGGTGAGCAGGACTGGAGATTTCTCTGGCACTGAACTCCACGCATTTCACCTAACATAGTGAAGTCAGTGGGCCCTTATGGTCCACACAGTCATGGAGGGGCGTGTGGGGTCTGTGAAATAATATTAATAATATTAAGTACGCCCAGAGGGCCACAGGTTGGGCACCTGGGGTTTAAAAGGTTGATCGCTGGTAAATCTAAACGTCTATGCCCAGCTTAAAAATGTCAGCAAAACCATCACATTCAGCTGTCAGGGATTACAAGTACAGAGACTGCAGATATACACAAATCCCATCCGTAATCCTTTGTGCTGCATACCCAACTGTTCCTTTCAATATCCGGCGGTAATAACGTTCCATTTAGTTAGTATTCACAGAGTGATTATAGTGCCGTTACGTCTGTGACCATTAGATTTAAATAGCGGAGCTTGTTGTACGTTTAACAAAACTCCATATTTTGTTTTATGATTTCTCTGCTGCTTTTAAGAACTCCCTCAGGTGGCAATTCACGGCAGTCATTTCATCGAATGTGAGTTTTATTGTTTGACGAAGCCTGCGGGCTCTACATCTAGGAGTGTTTGTTCTGTCACACCATGGAACGCATTATCATTAAATATATTAATAGTGGTGCCAATGCTGATATAATGGGATGCATAGGAAGCATTAATATGGTGTGTGTAATCGTTAACTGACCCTACAGAGGGCAGTTTAGTGTTCGATTACCGATCAATGCGAATGCACAAGGCTAAAGATTGATCTGGTTTGGCGAACTATTGATAGTGAATCGAATGATTCACGAATGATGCCCATTTGAAGCGATTGATCCAGCTCCAAAAAAATATTGAAACAGGGAAACAGGGATCCGACATGTTGGTACTTCCCTGTTCGATCGCCATTACTCTGCTTGGGGACCAAGGGTTATGGTAAGACTATTCCTCCTGTGTCATTACCTGTACCTGTGTGTTATTGTGTGTTGTATCTCCACTCTAATGTATTGTACAGCGCTGCTTAATATGTTGGCGCTATATAAATAAATGATGATAATAATAATAATAATAATAAGAGGGTCTCTTCCCCACATCCCGGTGCTGTGGGGGTGCAGGTGGGGCCTCATTGAGAATCCAGGGTTCCCCTTTAACAAGCGGATGGATTCCACTCCCCACCCTATTGATAGAGTAGCGAGGTCCCAAGAACCTCTTACCAATTCACATGGAGGTGTTTCCTAGAGTTGAGAGACAAGACAGAGAAAATATCAGTCTGCTCGGCATCTAGTTTCATTTAGTCAGTGGAGGACCAGCAAGGGACCCGCCCTCCACAGGACAATTGACCCTTCGTGGGAAGAAATGGATTTAGACCAGTGGAGTACTGTGCAGGTAGGTATGTGGAATGGTGGAACATTTAATAAAGATTTTTTTCTCTGTCTCATCTCTTTTTTTCAAGAACTCTCTTTAAAACATCCCCCCGCAGCACGGGATTCGCTGTGTTGGTGGCGAGTCCCGCAATTCCATCACCATAAGGGGGACATTATAGCAATGGGAATATGGGTTGTATCTTGTACAATATCTTGTTCCTTTGTTTGCTGCCATATACTTTGGAATGGGATGCTGGACCCCATCCTGAGTAATGAGATCGGCCCAAGAGATACGGACATGTTTGTTGTTTGGCAGATCGATTTATGGTGGGTGTGATTTGCGGCAGATCAATCGCCATGAGCATGCAATGTCACGGATCGAATCGTCTATGCCCAGCTATAGTGATAATAATTCTCACATTTGGGATTGCCAATGCAAAGTCCCTTTATGAGAGTAATTTCTTCATTTCCCGTTATGGGTAAAGTTGGGCATAGACGCTTAAGCTGGCCATACACCTGCAGGATTCTCTGTCAGATTTCCTTCAGATCAGATCAGATCTACCAACAACCATGTAGTATAGTGACCTCCCTGATACAATACATAGTGATTGGAAGGTGTAGAAAGGTCCTCATATTACATGGTTGTTGGTAGATCTGATCTGATCTGAAGGAAATCTAACAGAGAATCCTGCAGGTGTATGGCCAGCTTTAGATTTCATGCCAATTTCTTGGCAGAACAACCACGCATGATCATTATGCATGGCCAGTTGTTGCGAGAATCGGCCGTGCACCCTTTGTGTGCTGCATTTACTTTAGATGGGGATGCTGGCTCCCACCCAAAGTAATGATATCTGGCCAAGAAATATGTCAGTTCTTTAATTTATGGGACGATTCAAGGTGGGCGTGGTAAATTTGCTGCCGATTTCGCAGCAGAACGATCGCCACAAGCACGCACAGCGGTTGATCTGCGGCAAAATCGGGCCCAAATCTAAACATCTATGCCTAGCTTAAAGCTAGCCATACATGTTCAGATCCTGTTCCTTTTGCTGGCGATCGATCACAGCGTGGTGACGTCACCATGCTGCTTGCGCTTACTGGCAAAACAAACGTGAATCGCAGGGCTCGCCACCAACATAGCGACTACAGCGCGATTGTTCCAATGGGGATCAAAGGTCCCCATCCCAAGTAAAGCTGGGCAAACACTGCTCGATTTTTTAATAGAGTCAAGCACAATTGAGGGCCGTTCATGTAGCTCGCTTCACCATCCTGGCGGATCTCTGTGCAGTCCATCCCTGAACGATTTCGACCCTTTTGGGTTAATCGTTTAAGGTGGGCAGCTGCGATCAGCAGCCGATTGGTCAATTATGCGACCAATTGGCCGCGGATCGCAACATGTATGGCCGCCTTAAGACAAAACCAGCTTGTGACATTCTTGTATGGGCAGCTGCTAGGAAACCGGTTCCTACATGCATGGGTGTCCCTGTGCAATGAACCCATCCTTCATCTCTAAACTCCGCCCCCTCACCTGTGTCACGTGACCCCGGACGTGCCTGCCCCGCTCTGGAGATACTTCCTTGAAGCCGCGCTGTCACCATGGAGAAGCTGAGCTTCCCGGGAGCTGCCGGTGCTATAGACGAGTATGTGGAGTACCGGCGGTGAGTGAGTGAATGCCTATGCTGCAGTAACTATTCGTTGTCTGTGCACGGGCTCCGGTGATGGCAGGCAGCTGGAAGCAGCAGTGTGATTATTGTAACAAGCAGGGTGACAGCTATGTTCCCACTTACGCAACGATCACGGGCAGCCGATCGCACACGATTGCTGACGCGACTGGGCGTGATTGACCAAGTTACTTTCACATGTTTTTTTTAAAAATCGCCCCCATTAGGCTATATTCCCACATAGGCGATCAGCCATGGGGCTGACGCGATTTTAATCACGCGTGACGATCACATGCGAATGCTGACGCGATCTTTGAACGTTATTTTTTTAAAATCGCGTTCATACAGATTAAATGGACACGATTTTTGATCGCGATCAAAAAACGCTTCCATTCATGTCTATGGGCGCGATCAGGGCAGACAAATCGTGATCGTGGGTCCAACTGCGTTTGCGGCCATTAGTTGAAGTGGGGACAAGTCCATTCAACTAAATGGACGCGATCAACAGAGATCACTGCGCATGATTAAAGTTTTGAACGGACCGCGATGAAAATCGCCCTTTCATCGCGCACATAGAGAATGAATGAACGCGATCGCTAGTCACACTGCACCCAATCGCGACCTTTAGTTGAGGTGGGGAAAAGCCCATTCGCGTAAGTGGGAACATAGCCTTACATTGCCCTGTGGTTGTTGGGTAATCAGCTGAGATAAGTGAGGTCTCTTTCACACTACAGACTGCAGAATGCATTTTGGTGTGAACTGAGTGACTTGAAATAGTGGAAACAATACGGTAAAATTGTTTAACCCCCCCCCCCCCCCCCCCCCCCCCCCCCGGCGATAATCCAAAATCCAGTTTAGGGTGGAAAAACTTGCTAAAAGCGGGCACCCCAGCAGGACTTGGGGTTAGCTGAAAATACACACAAGCACCACTTACCTGGCTCTGCTGGAGTCCTCGGGAGTCATCGTCCTGCTCCAGTTTGCGAATGCCACGCTTCTAAGTGGGATCCCCATCTTCTCCTTCACCCCAGTGTTCAGCATGCGGCCATCAACCGGGGGTGTAACGGGGATTTTTTGTATTGGAAGGAATACATAAACCTGAATGTGCAATGTGTAACTCCAACGTAAAAAGTTTGAAACAAAATTATGTAAAAATAATGAAATCAATTTTATTATCAAACTTTTTTCTTTTCTTACTTGATTGTATGTTTCAAACTTTACTATAGTCAGGATGTTTAGTAGACCCTTGTTTGTACATATTTCCGTAAGTTAAAAACCTAGAACGTATAAAAGAAATCATAAACCGTGTATGGCTTTCGATATGGATACCCAGACATCAATGCAACACCAGGGAGGTTAAAACAACCGGCAATAACGTGGAGTTCCTTACATTTGCTGAATATGTGACAACCAACCTTCTTATTTGCTACCTAGGGTAAAAATATATCCAATGGGGTCATAGACGGCCAGTGAAACCCAAGTCGCCCCCAGTTGGATTTGAGATTTACCTTTTTCAGTTTCTTCATTATGTAGCATCCAATAAGTAAAGTGCAAAAGCTGGGTTTCTCTGTTCTACTAATTGTTGTTTTTTTTTTAATTCAAGAATCGTTGGTGAAGATGATGGAGGAAAACTTTTTACCCCAGAAGAATATGAGAAATACAAGAAAACAGTACTTCCGACTCGAATGCAAAACCGATTATTTGTTAGCTGGAGATCACCAACTGGCATAGACTGTAAGCTTGTGGGACCAGAGACTCCCTGCTTTTGTACACACAGGTAAAGGTACCCTGCGCCAGTTCATTGTATGAAATTACATTAAAAAAAAAAGGTAAGGGTCATTTCACAGCAGCAGCTCTGTTTTGGCCGGTAACAAACACGCTAATGGTAATGCTACATTGTACATTAACCACGCCTGTAACTGGCAAAACCTTGTGTTACCGCATTGGGCTGCACTTGCTCCATTTGTATGGGAGATGCTTGCACTGTATCCCCCAAAATGCGTGCTACAGGACGTTTGTAAGTGCAAATGCAGGGCCACTGTGTTGCAGTACTGTACCGCACCACAACTACAGCGTGGCTAGAGTCAAATGGCCCTGAGTATGTTTAGTACATTTGCTTTAATGGAGACAGGTCACACTACTACCGATTTAATGGTGTCAAGTAACACTAAGCTAACACTAGGTATAAACCTATTTGTTTTCTTACAGCTACAAGTTCTCGGCCTACATACCATTTTTAAATAAGAGTCTGTTGGCTGTTGTAATAACACCCCAGAATACAAGAGTCCACTGACTGGGGTAATAACACCCCAGAATACAAGAGTCCACTGACTGGGGTATTAACACCCCAATGCTGTTGCTCTATGCAAACTTCTTACAGTTACATGGCTCACATTACCCTCAAGTCTCCAGCTTCACTTTCTCTGGACATTTCCAAAATCTCTTACATCAACTCCATGCACTAATACAATTATGCGCTACAAATGCTTAAATGGACATGAGGATTGGTCTGTACAATATGCTATAACTTATTGAAAGCAGACCTGCTGAATATTCAATTTTCTTATGCTACACCTTAAGTTCATGATCTCTTTGCTTGTTATTTTCTGTCTTTTAGGTACAAACAACATAAGACGGATTTTAAAGATCTTCCTAAGGAGCGCCCTATTCACTTGCCTTGCAAAGTAAATAAATGCCAGTGCAAGTCCTATCATTATGTTCCTCTTAACGGGCCACAGCCTATTCGCTGCCGGTGCAAGCACTTCGCTGATGACCACAGTGCAGCCGGATCCTACCTCTGTAGCAAATGTAAGAGGGTTTCCAATAAATCATTTCTAATGTGGCCATCATCTAGTTCTGCCTTTTTTTGTTTAGCACTTGAAGTAAAACTGAACTTGCATTAACAACTGTTAACAATGAAAATGGGTCATAGGAGATGCCAAGTGAAACTTTTATGATATCTACCAACTGAACACATAAGGAAAGAAACAGATTTATTGATTGGGTAGAAAGCTAGGGTAGTAAGAAAGGATTAGAGACAGAGAACAGGATCAGTATATTTTGGCTGTGTACTGTTCTGCACACAAAATGGCAGATTTCCTTTAGATCTCCTTCTGTTATACCAAAACCATGTAATATGAGGGACTTACTAAACCATCAAGTCTACCTGTGTTCAATGTGAGCGGCCGCAATGCACTACATTGCGGCCGCTGGCAGGCAGTCATTTCCCGTTCGGCTGCAGGAGCGCAGTTTCCTTTCCTGAGCTGCTGCGGGCTGAAAGCAGCTCTGGAAACAACAGTGTAAATTTAGCCTTTATAGTTGCCTGATATTGATTGTTTTACTTTTTGTTGATCACCTTTCATCCCAAACATGAACTAATATTGATTAGCCAATCTGAAAAAAAACAACCCTAATGTAAACACAAAAACACATTTTTTTTGCATGTGTTTTCTGGCCACAGAAGTGGAGCCTAAACAGGATGCTGGATCTTTCAAGTCACACATAAAGTACAGGAACATATTTGTCTGATCAACCTGTATGTAAAGAACCATTATGTGTAAAGTGTGGAGATCTATAAACATACCAGTGTAACCAACCTAATGCTCCTGTGTATGATACATTGAATCTACTTGCCATGATCTGTTTGCCATAACAGGAAATGTTTATAGATTTCCACCCTTTACACACAATGGTTTTGTACATATTTGCATTGTTGGCCAGACAAGTCTGATCCTGTACTTTATTTGTTCAGCTTGAAAGGTGTGTTTTTGTGTTTAAGTATAATATGTTTACAAGGACGAATATCTAATTTGTATCACTGTACTTTCATGTGGATGGTCTGATAAATTTATAACTGATCTGCAAAGGAAAATCTGTAAGATGTTTGTTCTGCACAAAACTGGATGGTTGCTAGTTTGCTCAAGTAATATGAATTAAAATAATTAGATATGCAAAATTGGCACCTTTCTATTTGATATGAATTGAATGATATATCTGATGAGGGAAATTTTCTCTAAGTTGAATACAAAGCTGTAATTCAAATTGTTCTTCAAATGATCGCTCCTCAATTTACCACAAAGTAAAATGTTGACCGGCGCACTGGTCCATAAGTCTCACCCATGATTTCGAAGAAGAGATTAGGTGAAAAAAATACATTCACAGAAAGTCTCCTTCACATATATGTGAATATACAGCATGTTCTAGCCGACATTCCAGCATTTGCTTATATGTGTAATCTCCACAGGGTCTGCAGGTCTGAAATGCACTGTATATGGGTTTTCACTAGAAGTAGAGCCACTTCTCAGAGCCCAGAGACTAACTAGAGTTTTACTTTACACTGGCAACTCACCTGAAACATGCTATTTACATATTCACTCAGTAGGAGGGGTGAGACTCCAGCTCTCACAGTAGGCATGCAGAATTGCAAGTGCAGTGACAAGATTACCTGCTGCGAAAGCCAGAAACTCACCCCTTTTCCTTAATGAATATGTAAATAGCATATTTGAGGGTCAGCTACCAGTGTAAAGTAAGTCTCTATTATTTGGGCTCTGGGAAGTGGCTCAACTTTAAGTAAGTATAAATATGCTGTGTGCTCCAGCTCTTCACACCCTGCTGGAACTTGCTTTAGCCCTTCTCCTGTCAGTAGCCTACTGCCCTTGGGAGTTCCGCAAACACCCAGTGCACAAAAAAAAATATTTATATATATTCACTCTGTAAGTCTTACTGATGTTTCCCTTGATTTCTGGAATACAAAAAGGACATCTCATAGAGTGAAAAATACAGTAAGTGTAAAAAAGTCCATACTCCCATATCAATAGATTCAATGTTAGATGATTCTGATATGGTACTGGCTACTTTTATCCTATAGGTTCTGCCTACTAGTATATAGTATTTCCATAACAAATGTAGTTTGGACTAAATTAACTGTTGGTTTTTTAAAATGTTTTGGAACTATATGACCAAAGAAGTTGTCTTCAGCTCAGAAAAGTAAGACATAAGTTTTGTTGGATTGCCTTTGTTTTCCACCGAACTAATTGTATTTAATATATTCAGTTGTAGATGGTAAACAATGTATGGTGATGTTAAACTGCCATTATCTCCTTATACAGGCTCAGGATGTTCAGGATTCCGCAGTTCTTTTACATGTGGTTGTTCTCAGCCAGCGTTTGCTCATGACACTGTGGTGGAGACAAAGGAAGAGCGTCAAGCCCAAGGAAAACCTGTTGGCCATGATGTCCCCTATGCTGCTATGGGGGGCCTGACAGGCTTTAGCTCTCTTGCAGAAGGATACATGAGATTAGATGACAGTGGACTAGGTAAGAAGAGCTCTGTTATCGGCTAGGCTGACAGCATTTGCATCTGATTGGTGACCGTTCTTCTGTTTTCTGTGTCTAAATGTAGAATGTGTAAAGGTAGCCATACACAGGTAGATTGTTTTACTTTGATGTCACAGAAATTGGTACCTGCCCACCTTGTCCAATCGAGAAAGTGGTTGAGACTGCCTCGTGTTCAGATCTAAAAGATGCCTATCAATGCTAGGCTTTTTTTTTAAATGCTGCATACAAATATATGGCAGCAATAATTATATAGACATATTATGGAATGAGTACACTGTAATTTGGAAGAATGCTTTTGTTTTTCCTAACACAAAAATAACAGATGAGGTCGAGGCTCTTTAAAATGTATCTAAAGATAAAAAAAAATAATATATTTTTTTCCTGTTTCATGGTAATTCCATTCTCCTTTTCTTTTTCACCTGATGATTCTGCTAATACCATACTTCCAATCTTAGCCCTTAGGCTCCACGCTTCGTTAAAACCCCTGCGTTGTCGGCAATGGGGCTTTGACAGGGCTGTCTTAACAGCCCGTCAGAGCCACGGGTCCGCTAGTGTGAGCCTCCGTTGCCTTTAAATCGATGCAGCAAGCTACGTCTATGGGAACGCAATGGAGGCTTTAGCGGATCCCAGGGAACAGTGGAGCCTAAGCCTCACTCACTGCAATAACGGGACTATGCTTTATCTATGTCTGTGTCTTCGGTCCATAATACATTGATTAAGAACTTTGAAAAGTTCGGTAGTGGCCTGAGAAATGTAAAGTATAAAAGAGAGAATAAGGAAAAAAGGGGTGGAGGAGACAGGAAAGGGGTCATTTGGGGATTGATTGGAAGGTAAAAGATAGGAAGGGATAGGTGAAAGGGGGGTGAAAAGATAGTTGGGGATGATCATTTGATTTTTTTACTTCTATGTAACAGAATATACAATGGTTTTTTGAAATTCATTTCTTTCAGGTGCTCCAGACAGAAATTTTTTGGAAGCATCTGAAGATTGTGGATCCCACCCTTTTCTAAAGGTCTACAGCACTTCCCCTTCAACAGTTGCTGGTAACCACATATAGAAAGTATAATGCCATATTAGTTTTAGTATCAGTTTACATTAATTTCTGTTGAGTGATAAATATTGAAAATATCAAATAACAATAATAATGAAGTAAATCATGCTGGGGAACTGACACGGTACTTTTAGATATACTACCTTCTAAGAAAAATTGTGAAGAATAGCAACTTCCATCAGAGGTCTATGCAACTTTTGTTTATTTTAGTAAGTAGAGTGTTGTACCATGTTAGCCATCGATGAATACAAAGTTGGCTTAGCCATTTAAGGGTGTCACTTGTAGTACAAACTCTCTGTTAAGTTAAATAATAAATTCTGATCTTGTTAATAGGATCGAGCAGCTGAATACATTTCAGTGCCACTTGTTTTTGATATCAGTTTTTGTACAGTTCAGCCCCTCTTAAAAACGCTGAGAGTTTTGTTGATGTAAGCGAAATCTAATGGTCTGAAATATAAATAGCATTAGATAGTGGCAATTACTTGCATGAGAAGATTTCCCTTGGGGGTTTCCTACTGCCTAAGTATAAAAATATTTGTGGTTTTACTCTAATAAATATGACAGGGGTTAAGTGGTGAGACATCAGGCTTTACATCACTGGGAAATTTACACTTGCGGTACAACATTAATGCTGTTTAAAATGCAATATTTTCCATGCACACTATTAGTCAGATGCCTGCCTGAGTGCAATGTTCTGTCAGAAACCTTATTTTAAAACTTCATAGCTTCCAGCTTTATATACAGAAAACCCAGACTCAACCGTGCTTCCTTATGTAAATGCTGCTCAAGCATACGTTGTTAGTGCCAGGCTGTAAAATGTGACTCTCTATCAGTTGGTCAGTGGGTTCAGAGAATGGGTTTTAGCTCTATACCTTCTGCTTGAACAAAGACCTGCTTCCTGAGCATGACCTTTTGCCTTGGTTTGAGAGAGCGGAACAAATCCCGGCCTCCTGGGGAAAAAATAGCATCTGCTGTATAGACGCACACACATTTCCCCCCTGATTTTGAGGGTAGAAAATGCGTCCTAAAGTGAAGTTAAAGTCATAAAGTGAAAAATAATGTACATTATTATTTTACAAAAAAATATGTTGTGTTATTAATGAATGTAACTGCACAATTTGTTATCTTTTGTATGTGTAGAGCCAGACCACTGCATTCACTTATTTTAAATATTTTGAAGCACAAGTATCGGCATGATAGCCATGGAATCTATATTCTCAAAATAAATGGTCAGCAATGGTTTGCAATACTGATAAGTATGTAAACTACTGGTTCAAAGATTTTGTTTTCTTTTGAAGGACTTCCCAAGGCAGATAATCAGTTGTCAAGTGTGATGAGAACAGAAGATGACGACATGAGTTACTTTGAAAAGCGATACCAGGAAAGGGTAGGTAAAGCTGCCATAGAATGGAGTAAGGCTACATTTAAGCTAGGCATACGCGGTTCAATTTTAGCATTCGATCGACCTAAAACAATCAACGTTTACATTGATCGAACTTAAATCGTAGGCTGCACACATTGTTCGATCGGAGAAAATTGTGCGATACCGATTAAAACATCGATCAAAAATTAGTGGTGGCGTTCAAGCAGCCACAAGGTCCCCTGATTCTGCAGGGTGTCTCGAAAGGTCTCCCAGGACTAGGAATCTGCCACATGTCAGATTGCGCTGTGATTCGTCATGTTGGTAGATTCCTGTCCGATCCCATTACTTTGGATGATCCTCTGTACCTCATCTTTCGAGGGAGAATCCAAACTTGTATTGGCTACCTTTAGCCTCCTGTCAGATGAAGGCCTGCTCAAAATTAAAAAGAAATTGGCACACAGAAAAAAACTTGTAAACACAAGAGATTATGGAAACTTCCATTTCTGATTGCAAATAATGCTTATTTTCTGGATATAAAATTGCATGGATACAAAAACCAGACACAAAATTCTGGATACAAAACCATCCTTGCAAGTGATAGTTTACCAGGTAATCAATGGCAGCTAGAATAATCAGTCTACAGTACTTTTAAATAGAAACAAAACTTTATGTAGTACTGTAAAACCACCACAGGATGGCACCGTAGCAGTGCATATGGGTGTAGAAAACACATGCGTGCTGAAGATCCCCATCCCAGAACTGCAGTAAATATGTACAATTAGAAACTCTTCCAGACTTTTAAATTGTTAATTCAAACGACAGTCTTAAAGTAATGAAAAGAAAATTGAAGTTGTGCATTATATATTTTTTCATTATTGTTTGTGCTTTCTTTTGACCATGTTGTATGTTTTGTAGTTGAAGAAAGAAAAGGAACAAAAAAGACAGAATTTAAGACATCCTAACACCCAGCGGCCTTAAGCATGGAGGCGTCTAGCAAAATGTATCCGCTTAATCTCAGCAATCCATATATGTATGTTTGATCGCAGACATCTTTGACAACACTTCCAATTCATAAATATTTTTGATTATAAAGAGCAATCAGAGATGTCCCAAGATTAGCGAGCCAGTCAACATCCCAAAATAACATGAAAAAACTAAAAGGAGAGATTTTCCCATATAAAGAATGGGAACCAGGGGACATTAAAGGCCAGTTTTTGCCACCAGACAGAGCCACCCCATCAAGAGGAATGTCTCCGCCAAACGGGTCTCAAGACCTCAAAAATGGAACCACTGGAGGAAAGCAGAAGAACGGAGAGCCACCCCATCAAGAGGAATGTCTCCGCTGGAATCATTTTCAAAATGGTCAAAAAACGGTGCTGGTTAAAATGTCCCAAATCCAGGGAGGGAGAAAGTGCTGAGGTCTGTAATCCCAAAAGAATGAGGGGCTGAAGGTTGCGGTGCTAGGTGTAGCACTGGGGAGTTTCCCCGTAGGTAGAGGTGCTTGCTAGATATCCTCCCTGGTGGTAATGGCCTTTAGGTTTTGTTTCCATTGCGTTGGGAGGTCCCAACGTAACAGATAGACTAACCTGCTCAGCGGACGGGTCTGTCTTCATTGCGCTGATCCGCCGGTGTAAAGGCTGAACGTACTCGACTACGGCGGATGTGTAAACAGAGCATACGCCGGCAGGCAAAGTCTGTGGGATACGTCGGGACCCCTGCTAAGCTTATACGCTTAGCGTAGGGGTCCCGACGTACAATGGAAACAAGCCCTTAAAGTCCCCTGGTTCCCATTCTTTATATGGGAAAAATCTCTCCTTTTTGTTTTTTCAAACATTTTATTTTTAATGGACAACAAATGTATGTGAAAATACAATTTAAATTCAGCTGTGTTTTGGTTTTGTTCCTTGTGCTTTTAAAAGATACTAGAAATCATTACGGTATAAATAGATACAATTGAGTTTATTTAAGGATACCTGTATTTCTAGCACAGCTTTCTTTTAAATACCTGCTCATGGTTAATTACCATCGGTAATCCCCTGGCAGAGCTGCCCAGTACAATTCATATCTATTTCAGTGGGTAGGCCACCATCAGAATCACCAGAAAGGGGTCCAGCTTTAGCCTGAAGAGTTTTGCATGAGCAAGGGAAGGTAAGTGTCTCAAAGTTAAAATTTAACTTATTATAAGGTTGTTAGTAAGACAAAATTTTGAACTCAATAAGCAGAAAAGGCTTGTAATCACACACAGGAACACAAAATGAATGTGTTTGGTCAAGACCCAAAACTGCACCAAGATACACAACACTGCAGCACATAGTATAGTCTATAGTTGTAGGGCCCTAGTATGACTATAGATCAGTCCATTTCAATAAACCCTGAAGTATGTGCTGCCTGGTACATTAGCTCATTTTAATTTACTTTTATCACCTGTATATGTCTAGAATGGTTTTAATGGGTTTTTTTTAAACCTACCTAACTGCAAAAAATTACACTTAAGATTTAGAACTCAGGTTCTATTCTGATTTAAAAAAAAAGAATTTCAGTGCTAGTGCAGTGGTTCCCAAACTGGGGGGCATGGAGGCATTCCAGGGGGGAGGGGCGCAGTTATGGGGCTAAGGGAGGAACAAGCAGCCAACCATTGAGGAACCTGCTGTAGACAGTAAGCAGAGTGTGTGTGTAATGTGTGTGTATGTGTTTGTCTCTATGTGAATGATTTGTGTCTCTGCATGAGTGAAGTTTGTGTGTGTCTCTATGTGAATTATCAATGTTTCTGTATGATTGGTGTAAAAGACAAATAGACAGGGGTGCACAAAATCACACAAAATCATCTAAAACCCAGCTTTGCTATTTTTTTTTTCTTCCATAAGCACATCTGCGGTCAACAGGAGAGGGGAGATATATACGGAGATTACAGTTATATTGTTATATGTCACTTGGATAACTGCAGGAAAACTTTATTAACTATAAAAGGTTGCATTCAGGAGTGTCAAATTGGAAATGTAAATTACTAATTAAAAAAAGATTAGACTTGGATAGATTGGATTGGATAAGGGTGTTGGAGACCTGGGGGACGGAAATCAGAGTAGGCACATGTAGGGTAAAATCTGACAAGAGAAAAGTTGCACTACTGATATATGATAATGAGATCTAGGGGTTCATACGTAATGTGAGAATTACATGTGACCCAAAGCCAGCTGGTGACCTGTGGAAGGAGACAGCTTATCGGAGGATCATCAGGGACAGGGAGGTCCCTCTGCAGCAGAACCTACCATGCAGGAAGCCGATGCAGGAGACAGTGAGGAAGACCACCCTACATATGGGGTGAGTACCAAACACCATCTCCTGGTACTCATCTGAGGACTTCACTTAAAAAGTTTTGTGCACCCCTGCAAATAGAGTATTTTAAATAAAGTTTGAGGGCCATTTACACAAGTACATAATACTGCAATGCAAACATGGCTAGTGTGTAATGGTTCGTAATCTGAAACTGTGTAGTATGAAGGGGGGTGCAATAATATTCCTATCTAGAAAAGGGGGTTCCTGCAGGGGAAATTTGGGAACCACCGGCCTAGTGGTTCACACACCAAGAGGTGACATGGGGGTTTGCAGTAGAAAACACTTTGTATATAACATCAGTGAAATAACACCACCTAGGCGGCTTGTCACAAGAGCGATGGGATTGTCGAGTAATCCTGTGATCTCGGCTCTTCATTGAAGTACACTGAGGAAAATTCACATAAAAAAAAAACATTGAACGCCCCTAGTGGCCACCCGTGATATTGCACCCTGAGTAAAACCCTCGGAAGCCTGGCGAATAAAGATGGAACCTCATACGGAGAGAACAGCAGATAAGCATACTATTTTAGAAACATGACCCCCTAAGCCACCCTCATACCAGCTCAGAGGTAAGTCAAGCTTAAACTTTACATATGTATTTTTAGCATTTTGAGTATACATCCACTTTAAGGACCTATCACACACCTGATGTTTGAGTTTCCGATTTAAAATCAATTCCCAAGCCGTGCACACACATTTCCTCTTCTAGTCATATGTTTTCTAGGTATGGGAGCTCATGATTCTTTTACACCTGACCTGTTTACTTTCAGTCAGCATTGGTCAACGCATCTGGTCTTGCACCAAAAACACTTAATTCCTGCTGAGTGTGATTATTGGATTAAATATAAAAACTGGTCCATGGTTACTGGCAGCCATCTCTCACCAGAAGATGTGCATTGGTTATTCAGTGGGTATGAAAAGTATTCAGACCCCCTTGAATTTTTGTTCAGGAACATCCATATTTTGATTGGGGTAGCAATCCTACACTAGATGCTTCTTAATACATGTGTGTTCTCTGTAGCAGGCAGGCCTGTTCTGTAAATTCTAATACAAGTTGTAGTTTAGCCTAATAACTTTTCATGAAGTAAATTTCTTATTCTAGCAATACAGTATAGTCTGTGACTAAATATACATGAAGCTGTACTTCCTCCAGTCTGCCTCCCGCTGCCGCTATTGTATAGAACATGCAAGAAACCTTCGATTTGGTAGTATGGAAATAAAACTTGTGATTAATATTTTAATTACTGCAGGAAAAGGGCTGATGTCACAGTATCCTTTTGAATTGTTGTATAGTTAATATTTAACACGTTTTATTGGTATGTGTAGGAGGCTTAACACAAATCAAAACCCAGAACTAAATATGTAAAAAAAAATATTACAGTCATTTGCTTTGGTAACTATTAGCTTTGGGCTTTTTTTTTTTACTTGAATTTCACTTGATGGTTTTCCTTTTTACACACTTGAAAAATAATTGCAAGTGGGTTAATATACAGAAAATACAGTCACCACAAAGACCATGAGGCTGCATTCAGGGCAGATTTCTGGCTGCTGATCGGTTTGTAGGCAATTGTAAAATATGACTAACCTTATGGACGAGCTCTCAAAAAGTGACTGGAGAACGCATAGTTTTCGCTGGGCTGCAACACTTTTTGGGCGTCTGGGCCGCCTACTTTTGGATAATGGCTAGTAGCTTAGTGCTACCAACTACCGGCCAAGCTGGACAGAAATCCACCACCCTGGTTGATTGTGTGTGTCTCCCTGCCTAGTGGGACAGCTGACAAGCTGTGTATGTCAGCTTGAGGTGATATTAGATGAATATAACATAATATTAATATATGAGATGTCTGGTCTCCCATTGTGATTCGTCTGGCCAGTCTTTTCGACATCACTGTACTGACATAGGACATAGGTCGGGGATGATTCACAGAGCACCACAAGGACAGCCGCTCCAACACAACCAAGAGTCTTGGATTCCAGTTATGAGTTGAGTTTGACTCATTTCAATATTATTTAATAAATAGTATTCAGATTTAACCTCTGTGGCGTTACGCCCAAACTCAGTACGGTCTGTGCCCATGCCGGGATTTGGCATAGTGTTGATTTTCCGTGAACCTTCAGCACGTATGCCTTACAGCCCCAAGTCTTCAACATCATTGGTGATGCTGAAGGCACCATAGACCTCCATGTTAATGGAAGGGGTGTCGCTTTTCCCCGCATACATCGCCGGCGTCTAATTGATACCTGCACTGTGCAGAGAGCCGGGGGAGGGCAGGGAATCACGGTACAGAGTACAGCGGCTTTTCGTACCAGAAACTTCTCAGAGACGTTTCACTAGCTCCTACTGTGCACTTATGTGGAATGCATGGTTTTCCAATATTTTGTGTCATTGGACGTTCCTTAGAATATATATATGTAACCCAGTGGTGGGCAACGGAGTTGATATGGAGAGCCACAATTGCGGCCCTCGGCATCACTAAAGGGCCACATAACATTTTCAATCTATATTGACTTGTATTAGCATTTAATAAATGATACTTAAAGCATTACAGAACACTGTAGTATGGTGATGCACATTTTATGTCATGTGTACATTAGCATGTGTTTTTTGTTGTTGTAATAAACCGAGATTACAATGTGCAGTGACAGTCATTGTCAATTACTACGTGAAACAGTTGTTTCCTTGCTGTCAGTTTGCTTGACTTTGTGCTGCATGGGCAGGGGGAACTGACAGGAGAGCAACATTGATCCAGCCCCCCACCCGGCTGTCAGATCCCAGCGGTGGTGGTTCAGATCCTGGAAGGCTGTGAAAACCTAGACAGCAACCCAGACCCCCTGGTCAACAAAACATAGTGGCAAGCGACTTATTGCCTTTTTGGTGGCGATGCTGTGAAGCCTAGGACCACCCCTGGGTGCAGCGGTCATATGTAGACCTGGTTTTCCCAATCAACATTGACAATTTTACTAAAGTCATTAGGAGCGCCAAAGTTGATTAGGAAAGCCTTCAACGATGACTGCTACACGTTGTAATATATATAATGCCCCATATATATTCCCTTATGTATATCATCCTAAAGCCTTTGATGATATCTATGGGGTATGTAACCTTTAACCTCCTGGGCGTTATTCCCAAACTCAGTACAGTCACAGTTTGTTTTCTAGAACATTGATCTGTTCCAGCCTTGTGTCTTTGCTGTCATCAGTGAAAGAGGCAGGGGGGCGGCGCCATATACCTCCATGTTAATGAAGGGGGCATTGCTTTTTCTGCCACACATCGCTTGGGCCTTGATGACCGATGGGTAGAGGGTTGGGTGGGAAGTAGGGCCGGTAACGCCCGAGGTTACGATCTTATGGGTAGTGATGGCCGACCTTCTCCATGTCCATCCCAGAAAGGGCAGTCCGTCCCGCCGTCGGCCCGTTCGCTGGCCAGATTCACAATTCACTGTCTACTGCCATCACATCCGGGTTTACGACCGGCTTTCACTGAAAGACCGGGTTCTCTACCGGTCTTTCATGAAAACATTCTTCCTGCGGCGGGATCAACTTCGCTGCCTTCATCCCACCGGAGTGAAGAACCTAAGGCTCCTTCTCACCGACGAACAGGGCGGGTCGAACACCCGTACTGCTCGCTGCTAGGTGGGGCAAATGGGACTGGCATGGTGGTGATGTTAGGAATGACAAGATGGGTAGGAGAGGCTGAAGAGGGGGTTTTTTAGAGCTTTTTTGAAGGTGGCAAAGGTAGGGGCGAAGGAGAGAGTTCCAGAGAGTAGGAGCGGCCCTAGAGAACCTTTGATTCAAAGGTTATGTGCCCCTATTCTGAGGTTATGTGCTGCAATATATTTATAACAAAATCGTCCCCCATTTGTTGGTGGGATAGAGGGAGCATAGTCACTCACCTGTCCGCCGATCCCCCGCTTCGGTGGAGAGGTGAGGGACTCACTCAGGCGCTGTCTGGGTCGCAGATTGGCTTTCACCTATGCCAATTAGTCCCTCACCTCTCCTCATCTTCCTGCTATAAGAGCATCTCGTATTTTGTAATATAAGAACATGAATTAAAAAAATGCTTCAGAAGGTTCTTGGTGTGGATTTTGTGCTGCGGCACCAATATTGCAGATGATCCGGAAGAAGCTGCCAGATATTGTTACTGGAGTGTGCTGATGTGCTTTGTATCACCCTGAGATCTGCAGGGGATGCATGTTGAATGCACCAGAACTGGGCACTATTCTTGGGAAGTTCCTACATCTGCACGTTACAAACTAGGCATCGGTTTCTTCATATGTTTACTTGTTTTCTGACATGCCTTATACTGAATAATATCTTTTATTTTGTGAGTAAAGTCTTCCTTGGTGCCCAAATGCGGCCTGTATTCAGGTTTCCACTGGCCCACAGCCTCAGCCACAAAAACAATGATATGCAGATAAGATCCTTACTGGTCCCAGAGGAGGGGTGATGCCAAATTTTCCATCCAGTGTCTTTGCAGCCATGTGTTGTGCCTGTCTGTGCTGCGTCATCATGCAGATTATCCATACTATCAGCATACGGTAATAAGGTGAGCAGTGCAGATATTCTTCTCTGATTCTCCATATGCCATAGCTAGGGGAATCTTTGGGTCTTATTGGATTAGGTGAAGTGTGGCTGTACACTTGGGAGAACTACAAGTCCCAAAATGTCTAGGGGTAGACTGTATCAGTGTTATGGTGGTGAATGGTTAATCACTGGCGGGGAGGTGGGATCCATAGACAAGGCTTGTTGTTCTTGCAGGATTCAGATGAGGCCACTGCCAACTTTGCCATGAGTGTTTGCAACATTTGTTTTTTGTAAATGGTATAAACTTCTTCCTCTGGCCTCTGGCTTGATCAGAGAAATGACACATCATTCCCATAATCTAAAAGAAAATAGAATTCATCAGACCAGACCATCTTCTATCATTTCATTGTCCAGTTAGGATTCTCGCTCACTAAAACCGTGTCTGTGACGCAGTAAGGAAAATGGGAGCAGTTTGGGAGTGCCTAAAATACATGCACAAACTGCTCCCAAACTGCCCCAGTAAAGCCTCAGGCTTCACTATGAAGGACAGAAAAACACATGCGGAAAGCTTTTTTTTTAGTTCATTGAGAGTCTATTGCTTGTCATGGGCTAAAACCACGGCACACATGGGCACACATTTGAGCCACGGTGCAGTGCGGACAGAGAAAAAAAATACGCGGTAAACAGCAGCCAATCCACGGCAGGACCATGGAGTCCAGCTGATTGGGGGCAATGGGAGTGGTTCGGCCATGGCTAAAAAAAAAATGTGTAAACTCCCAAACTGCCCAAGTGGAGAC
This sequence comes from Ptychadena robeensis, assembly GCA_036250615.1. Lineage (NCBI taxonomy): Eukaryota > Metazoa > Chordata > Amphibia > Anura > Ptychadenidae > Ptychadena > Ptychadena robeensis. The sequence goes on from CM070036.1 coordinate 114,842,200, forward strand.
TTAGGGCTTGTTTCCACTTGTGTGGAAGCCGGCGGCGCGATTGCCGCCGCTAAGAACTGCATCTCATGCGGTTTTTAGCGGCGGCCATTCACCTCTATGGCCACGGTCAGTGCTGCGTGGCCGCGGAATAGCACGGACCGCCGCCTGACCGCGGCCGGGACTAGCCCATAGAACACAATGGGCGCGGATGTATCCGCGTCGTGGACAACTGCGGGCTTCCGCTTAAGTGGAAACAAGCCCTTAGCCTCAATCTGTGAGCTCTGACCATGTCTGTGTTGAATGGAAAGTAAGTGCTCCTCACTTACCTTCCATTAAACACAGACATGGAAGGTTTGTATCTGTGGAGGTTTGTTTCTGTGTGAGAGGACACGAGCCTCCTGTGACTTGGAACATTGACACAAAACAGCCAGATACTCTTCTGGAAGCGTCTCACCATCACTGCCAGTCACACATATAGGACAGGCGCGCCATCTAGCGGCGATACGGACTATTCATGTACAGGAAACAATGCGGAAGCTAGGCACGCGGGGGCGCGGTCTTTTCGCGTTTCACGTTTGTCTTTTATCTTATCGCGAGATTCTCCTGTGTAGTATCGGGAGTGTGAGGCGGCGGAAGATTGCGGGAGTGTGACTTCTGCCGGTTTCGGTGTGACGGCCGTTGAGTGTGCGGAGGCGTGTGTGAGGTCCCGTGGTGATATAGGTATGCGGGGTGAGCCGGGGTGGCCTAGTCTCCGTTATTATCAGAGACATTTATTACGTGTGGTGACTCGTGTCGGTCAGTGACCATCATTAGGCCGATGCTGAGGCGCCCTCACACCTGCCATGCTGAGGGTAGGTGCATTCTGCCATTACACGAGCTCTGACCCTGTGTGAAGTGAGGGGGTTCCATGTTATTCAAGTCGTAGGGAACAGGTGGCAGCCCGAGACACCCAGGCCTCCCCGGAGCATTGCACGTTGTCAGCCCCTCACATCACTGATGGGCCAGTTGTGTCAATAAGCATCTCATGAGTGGGGAGGAGGGTCGGGTTACTCGTGGCCTCCATAAGCTTCTGATGGTAATTTCACTGGATAGTAATATACAAAGCTGACCAGAACTGTAGGGAAAGTTTTTTTCTCTCCAGGGTAAATCTTGAACAGAGCCCCAAATAATTAAAAATAAAAACCTGCCAGGGTAGCTGACATTTGCCATTCTTTCCAAGACTAGAGGTAGCCATACACGCATTGATATGGGCCAGATCGATGGTCGCTTTGAGCGCCACGTGCATTCACGTCCATCTATCTCTGGCACATATCTATGCGCAGATCAATCCTGCTTAAAAACAAGGTTATTGGACATGACTGTAAAACACTGTTGATGTCCATTGCTTTTGGATGGGGACCGCTGGAATTAAAATAATCTTTCTAGGACAAGTGGGGTCTGTGGTCCAAGCGGGTTCAGAGGGATCCGGGAAGTGGTCACTTAGCTGAAACTACTTTTGGTCACTGGTTGACACATGCCATGAAGGAATCAAATTCACTTCCGATGCACCCAACCTATTGAATGTACATTTTATGATTAAAGGTAGCCATACACCAGCAGATTCTCCCTCGATAGATGAGGGACCGAGATGACGTCATCACGCAGGCAGGCAGAGGATCACCGGACATTACTTTGGATGGGGACTGTTATCCCCGTTCAAAGAAAAGGGTAGCGGCCGGGAATTTACCGACAATGGTTGATCTTGCCAGGTGGGTGCACGCGGTTTGCGGAGGAGTGATCGCCGGGCAATTGGCAGAATCAAGCATGACGGTCGACCAGTTGAAAAATCTGGCAGGTATCTGTCCGTGTATGGCTACCTTAAGATCTGCCACTTTCTGAATAAATAATTGTCAGATATCTCTTGGTAACAGAAGCCTATATGTTTATTTTGTTAAAAAATTATAGTGCACCACCCCACTCCTACACCCCCGGCGAAATCTAAAAAGTTTGAGAACCCCTGGTCCTCTAGATCCTAGGTGCCCAACCTGAGGCCCGGGGGCCGCATGTGGCCCTTTGGGCATTGTGTGGAGGCCTCCTTTGGTCCTCCACATGTGGCCCCCAAAACCTAACTGTTAATGCATAGGGCATAGTAGCTCACTTGTGAAGTGGTCACACGCTGACCCAGCTTTTCTAATCAACTTTGGCGGTCCTACATCAGTAAAATTGTCAATGTTTATAGGGGAATCCAGGTCAGGAGGGGGGTGGGTGCTGTCAGGTTTTGACTGCTTGTTGGCATCTGGTCCACCGCCTGCTGAGATATGTCGATGCCGAGGGCCGCACTTGTGGCCCTCCATATCAACTCAGTTGCTCACCACTGCTCTAGATGGTCTGGACTGCATATAGATGATGGCATTCTTCACTTGCCACGTTAACAGAAAATGAGTGGAAATATTGCAGTTTGGTGAGACCTTTTATTTTATCACACGGAATGGATATTCATGCATGTAGAAAACTGCACAGAAACCCTAAAAACATTGTAATTACTGTATTTTTCAGACTATAAGATGCACCGGACCATAAGACGCACCCTGTTTTTAGAGCAGGAAAAACAAATAAAAGTGGGGTTGCATATTGGGACCGTAAGACGCAGGCACTATTTCCCCCCGATTTTGGGGGTGAAAAAGTGTGTCTTATGGTCTGAAAAATACGGAATATTTTTACTTGACTGTACCTCAGCGCTATCACTATAGACCAGTGATGGGCAACTGAGATGCTATGGAGGGCCACAAGTATCACTAAAGGGCCGCACATAATAGTTTCAGTCTATACTGATTTGTACAAGCATTTTTTATTGACAGCAGGCAGAGCTAGAAGACATTTATTTTTCATTTTTAAATAACAAAACTTGTTTTAAATGATACTTCAGGCATTAGGAAACACTGTAGTGCGGTAATGTACGTTTTGTGTCATATATATCATCAAAGGTTATGTGCCTCATAGATATCATCAAAGCCTCTTATGATCTCTATGGGGCACATAATCTTTGATTCAAAGGTTATATACCCCTATTCTGAGGTCATGTGCCGCAATATATATCATACAATCATCCCCCGTTCATTGGTGAAATAGTGGGAGCATAGGCACTCACCTGTCTGCCCACTGCTCCAGCTGAGCAGGCTGATTGGTGTACGTGAAAGTCAATCAGTGACCCAGACGGGGCCTGAGCAAGTCCCTCACCTCCTCTTCCCACTCTAATTCAGAGCAAAGGCTACTCTGCGGGGGTTGGCGAACAGGTGAGTTTCTATGCACGAACAGTTAGGTTTCGGGGGCCACAAGTGGAGGACTGAGAGGGGCCGCTAAAGAACAGGTTGGGCACCTAGGCCATAGATCAACACAACTTACCATATTTTTCACACTATAAAAACATTTTTTTCCCCTCAAAGCCAGGGCTTAAATGTCTGTGTCTTATAGATCAAATAAAAAAATATATATTTTTCATTCTATCTAAATGACATCAACTCCCCCAGCTATTACTGTTGTGATAACTGAGTGTCCTTCTTCTGTTGTCAGGAATATATAATGTGACCTCTCCCATATGTAAATAGCCATGTAATAGCTGGGTGATTTGAGGGAATTTTGAAAACATGAGTTGTGTTATTTACTTTGTGCATTGCAGCAAATATATTATGCCACACACTCGCCTCCTGGTCAGTGGGCTTAGAGAATTGGTACTACCAGGGTATGAAACGTTCAGGCCTACATACTGCTGTGAGTAAAGGTGGGTTTACACGTCAAGATTTTTTCGGCCGACAGATGGACGATGGACGTTTTGGTTTATTGTACAAAATCTGAAACGTCCATTTGGCCGATGGATTTTTTTTTGCCGATCCTGACATAATCGCATAAGGGATCGGACTGTAAACTTTCATCTGTCGTTTATTTTTTCGTGTAAAACGGACGTCTTATTTCCTCGATATTTTTTGACTCGATTTTTTAACCAGTGCATGACGTATTTCCTGCGCAATGAATGTTGGGATTTTTTAAAATTTCATTTTGATTCGTCCATGATGTTGTTTATATTTTCTTTCCAAGTAGAACTTTCGAACGAAACAGTGCAATTGTGTACAACGTAACACTTGGTGTCATAGAAAAATACATATATTTATATTAAATGTTCGGTGTGTGTTGTGTCACTCCTGCATCACACTGTACACACACCGTATCTCACTGCAACAGTGAATGTGTACATGGCTGTCCACCACACTGTTACTCACTGCCACACTTAAATCATTTTAATGTATTCACTTTATTAAACACTGCTGTCTTTCAGAGTCCGCAGGTGGTTTATACACTATGTGTTTAGTCCCTGTCAGAATGCCGTGGCTCTCACTCTACACTGCTGCTGTATCCCCTGTACTTCGCAGATACCCAGAGAGTGCACCTCTATCACCTAACACTGCTTGTGTAAGTCCCCTGTACGCTGTATCACTGAGAAAGTGTACCTGTACACTGAGAAAGAGCTCAGAGAATTTGGAGCCTAGCAACACCCACGAATCACGACACTTCCTTAAAAACCAAAATCTGATAGATTTTCATTCGTGTTTTCGACTATTATTTTCATTCGATATTTTTGCGTCGGTTGTACAAAAATCTAACAAAATCTAATTACGTTCGTAAATGGACGAAGAAATCTGATAAAAAAATCTAACAAAAATCGAATCGGGTTGGTCGAACAAAAATCTTGACGTGTACCCCACCTTAAGCTTTTCCCCTGGGACCCTTTTTTTTTTTTTTCTTTTTCTTTTTTGTGGGAAACATCATATTTCACTGCACTGCACCATCCGATTGTGGGGTTAGGGTCACAGTTTGGGAGGCGATCGAACAGGTCAAGTTGTTCACTATTAACCCCTGGTGGCCGGCCTGGTCAGTGCATTGTATTATGTTCTTTTCCCTGCCCTCCCTCCTCCTCTTTACACACATCGCTGGTTTTCAATGACGGTGGCTGTGTGGGCTGGAAAACAAGCCCCTCATAAACATGGAGGTCTATGACCCCCCCGCTTCTTTCGTGCCGCCGAAACATTGATGGGGCGGTGCTGGAATTGATGGGCTGGCAGAGCATATGTTAGTATGCACGATCCCAGCTCAGTCAGAGTTTGCTTTGTGAACGCTCTAAGAACTGGGTTTGTCCCAAACTATGGAGGTTAATGCCTTTACCTCACTCTCTAAGGCTCTTTCACACTATGAGTTTTTTTTTAAAGCATTCATTTTTTATAATGTTTTTCTTTTTGCACGACACATTTATTTTGCACTTGCGTTAAAAATATGCATGCGGAAAACGCTGCATTTTATAAAAACACAACTCGTTCAGTGTAATGGTACCATTGGGATTCATGAGAAAACGCAGCGCTGTTCAAAATCGTTAACTGTCATGTGTGTAGTTGTGAAAAGGCCAAAAAAATCTTGGTCTTTAAATACCACCATAATACTTTCTGGGACTTTTTTAAGCTATACATTATGAATGTGAAGAGCTAGGGCGGCACTCTTATCCTACTGAATTCTGTATTATTGAAAACAATAATATCAAACAAATATCTTTAACCTTCTGGGTGTTTAGCCCGAGTTAATTCGGGCTAAATAGTTGCTTAAATGGTTTTAGCCGAATTAACTCGGGCTGCTTTTACCTGCATTACCTGCTTGCAGCAGCCCAGGAGACTTTGCTGATCTCTCTCCCCGTGTCCCCCGATTCTGAACTTGAACTTCATTTCTTGGTTTCCGTAATCCCGCGGGCGGGAGCGCGATGACGTCTCGGGAGGGGGAGGGGTCGGGAAGTTCAAAATGTGAAAAAAAATTTTTTATTTTTTTTGTCCTGTATGGTTTCTCCTTTCATTCTGACATTGATTGGAGCGATTCTTTTCCCTCCCATTCATTCAAAATGAAAAAAACACATACAAAATAAAAAGCATAATTTGCTTATTAGATTTTCCTCTTCATGTTGGATTTGATTGGATGTTTTTCTGTATCCAATCAAGTTCAAAATAAAGGAAAAGGCATACAAAGTAAACTTTGTACGGGCGCGCGCCCACAGCGTTTTTTTCCCTGCGGTGGACGTATTGTCTGCTGCGGGGAAAAAGACCAGAGAGTACACTTCCCATTCAAATGAAAGCGCAGATTAGACACTGTGCCATTTGAGTGGTGCGTCCGCTGTGGATAAATAAGCTGCGTGCTGCCAATGTGCGGTCTTCATTGCAGCGCTGCACATTCGCCAGAGACCAAACCGGGAACAGCGCTCGCCACAGTATGAATGCAGTACAGACGCATTTCTGCATTTTGGCTCAACAGGGTGCACTCCTCCAATCAGCAGACGAGCTACCATGGGCAGCTTTAGGTAATCCGCAGAATGTGCAGCGTGCGACTTGTTCCTGGCGCGGCAATCAGACGCCTGTAGTCTTTTTTTAAAAAAAATGAATTCGAGTTGAGCAGATTTGGTTTTCTATTATTTGATCTTGAATTTATTTTAAAAAAATACTTAACGTTTGAAACTTTTATTCGGAGTCTACTAGACTGTTTTTGGACAGATTTGGTCAGTTACAGGCTACAACACGTCTTTTCAAATGAATAAACCGCGTAACGCTTTTGGTACAGAAATCTGGACCTCGGCGAAACGCTCAGGAGGTTAATGTTTGAAAAGGAACTAAATATAGGAGCTTTAGCAACAACAGTAATGTTTATAGGTGAAATTTCCTGGTCTAGCAGGCTTTGATATAAAACTGCAAACGTTATTTTGTTCCTTTTTTTTTTTCAAATTGACTTTCAATAAACATTTAATTTTTTTAATTGTAATTTTGAGAAATTCTTTTTTTAACTAGCTTTTCAACATGGACGGAGTCTCTTCATACAACAAAGGTAAATCCAGTATATGTGTGTGTATGTATGCATATGTCAAGACTAGTCTATAGAATCCTCTTGGAGTCAGGTGCTGGTTGTCACTTTCTTGAATGCAACTTCTTGTTCAAAATCTTTTGTCACTAAATAGTATCGGACAGCTGAGAAATCAAGAAGCTTGTCTATTTTAAAACGCATTAATGTTAAAGGAAAAATGACTATAATATAAAAATGTATATATATATTCTTTCCCCTTCCATTGTTTATTTGCCTTGCAGTAAGCGAGGTGTATGTTACTTATGTGGAAGATGCTGTGACATTTTGGGGACAGGTAGGTTATCTCTTTTGTAATGTATTGTATGTTTCCTATTAGTGCCTGTCTTTCACTAGTCAGTAGGTAAATTAATGCAGCTTTCATTAGTGTTTTATACAAGATTTTATAAGCCATTGGTCAGGTCAGGTTGTTTGACCTCCCTAGCGGTTGAGACGAACCCTGTTCTTTCGGTGAACAGGGTCCTCTCAACCGCACGGGAAGCCGACGGCGGGGAGACCCTATGCCTCCCCGGAAAGCTGCAGCGATTGTCTACATCGCTGCAGCATTTCCGGGTTGGCGGCACCGCCCCGATCGTGTCACGGTGACGCAGAAGGGGGCGGGGGGGGGCGGCGCCATAGACCTCCATGTTAATGGAGGAGCGCCGGCTTTCTCTCTCACACAGCTGTTGTCAGTAATGACAACAGCTGCGTGTAGAGCTCCGGCGATCTGCCGGAAATGACAGGCAGTGTACTCTGTACACTGCCTTGATCGCCCGTATCGCGCCGTTTAAATATGGGCGGTGCGCTAGGGAGGATAAATGCCTTCTGAGATTATGGCTGAGGCTCCACTTGGGCGGTTTGGGAGCGCATGCGGCGCATTTTTTAGCAGTGCCCAAACTGCTGCCATTACCCCCAATGAGTCTCCACTGCCGCAGTTTGGGTGCAGTGCAAGGGCAGAAGAAAATACGTGGTTTATCGCATTTTTCGAGCAGGACCATGTCCTAAATGGCATTGTAGACCACAAGGGGGGTCATTTGGGCACAAAAAAAATGAAGTCTTTAAGTGTTAATTTACTGTGCTCTTGAAGTTCTGCATTATTCATTCCAGTTACTGGGAAAAGCAAGTGTATGACTTGAAGTCTTTGTATTGAATCTTTCTCTTTTATTGTAAAGGCAAGCTGATGAAGGCTTTGCTCATCAGTCTGGTGTCTTTATCCTTAATTTCAGCCATAATTTGGTATACTCTAGTTAATATTGTCACTCAGCAGCACATTAATGGTTGTTGGTAAAGAGCAATTAATGAAAATTTGCTTTGTTTAGTCATTAAACAGAATCCACCAAATTTCTGAGATCGGTGAATCTTTGGCCAATCTTTGTCCTACTTTAAGCCCTGTGTTTGGAAACCTCAATCCTGAGCAGGTATGACCAATACTTCTGTATTCATGTATGCTGAGTTTGTCTAACGGGGAATGGTGGCTTCTGGAAGTGTATTTAAATCTAAAATGCTTGAGATTTCTGTTAAATACTAATAAATACATTGAAGAATACACAATGTGCTTATGTCTCGCATAAACAACGCACTATGCAGACACAGATTTTTTGTGTTGTCCCAAGATATTTTTAAACTTTTTACCACAACATAAGTTGTTCTCACTGTAAATATCTACCCTGATATATTCCAGTTGACCTATTTGTAGCTGTCCTTATGCTTAACAATAAGTAATACATTTAATGACCAATAATGTTTGATTTGCAGGTTTATGGTGGATTGTTTTCAGCAGATAAATGTTGGTATAGATGTAAGCTGCTACATACAGTTAATGATGAACAGGTAAGTTAATCCTTTGTAAAAGAAAAACCCTCACAGGAACATATTAATGAAACTTCTGTAAACGTTTCATGTAGAAACACATAGGCTAAAGTTTTTTGTACATTTTACATCTATGGAGCCTGCGTGTATCCATGGAATCGAAATAAGCTGAAATGGCAAGCTCGCCGGCGTAATCGATTTTTAGGCATTATATTTTTGGATTGTGAGCTTGCAATCAACCTTAAGGACACATGTTTCTGTTGTTTCTAGGAGAATGGTCCTTAGACCTTGTGACTGCTGTGGCCAGGATTGTGGGCTTATTCTGTTACCGCTAAGCATGTCTAATGGCTCAGGCGCTGAGCAGCAGATTTTACCTCTAATCGGGCTCCTCCATTCTTTATAATTGCAAATCCCTGTTAGTAAAATCCTTTGAAGATGCAATTCTTTGGGTAATCGGGGAAATTGGGGCATCCCTTTTGGATGAATTCCGATTTTTTTAGGGGAAATTGGGGCATCCCTTTTGGATGAATTCCGATTTTTTTAGGGGACGAGAGACACCACAGGTCCCCATCCAAATCATCGGCTGAGCTGGAGCGCCTCCAGTTTCTTTTGATATCGGCCTCCGCATGATGACGTCATTGCAATGAGCTCAAAGGCTGATCCACCTCACGGCATTGACCAGTGTATGGCAGCTTTCACAGATCTTAATGGTGTTCTACCCAGAGCACCTTACTTCTGAATCTCAGAACAAAGGAGAGACAGTCAGGCAAGGAAAGGGAGATGCTAGGTAGATTTTCACTAAAGCTGGCCATAAACCTTTAGTTCTCTTTGTCAGATATCCTTTAGATCTACCAACAACTATGTCGTGCTGGGTCCTCTGCGATTGTACACAGGTTGTCTTGATTGTTTAGAAAGTCCATCATATTACATGGTTTTGGTAAAACAGGAGCTCTAAAGAAAGTATAACAGATAAATCTGAAGGTGTATGCTGCTTAAAGCATATGTGATGTGCTGACATGGGGGGTTCCTATGCCTTATGCATTAGCAGTTAGCTTTCAGGGGCCACAAGTGGAGGACTGAGGGGGCCGCTGAAGAATGCCCTAAGGGCCGCATGCTGAGGGCAAAAACTATTCTTAATCAGGAAGGCCTCTTGGGCTTTACTTCGAGATCTGTATTTGAAAGATGTGAAAGCAAAAGACTGCCACTAGTCTTTAGACAAAATCATAGCAGTGGTACAACAGAAAGATTGGATGATCTTACTGAATTTAGCTAATGCATATCTGCATATTCTGGAAGCAGTGGCACACTGCATTTTCCTTCTTCTTTGATATATGAGCAGCACTTCAAGTTTAAGTGCCATCCTTTTTGGTTTACAGTTTTAAAAACCTTTACCAAGGTCCTGTGACCATCGTGCCCTTCTTCGAATGCAAAACATCAGAATCTTCCACTACTTGGATGATGTTCTGGTCTTTAATCAGTTGGCTTAACAGTTGTCATCTGATAATTCTTTAAATGCTAGCTTGCTTTGGATCACTGGTGGCGCTCAATAAGTGTCGGTTGGAATATACTTTGACTGGCAGCAGTGACCGTTTTTCCTTCTTTTGGGAAAAGATTCACTATGTGATGTCCTGCACTTGGTCCCTACCGGGATATTGGAAATTGTACAGTATGCCTCCACTTCCAAAGGTCTTCAACCCCTGTCTTCACTCAGGGCTTTGGCAGCCTTTGGTTTTTCCAGCCGTTGTGTGATTTATTATTTTGGCAGTTGAACTGAACAGAACACATTTATTAAACACTTCATGCTCAATGTCTCCTAGACATTTTTGGAATGTGTACACTTTCGGTCTCTCACTGATTTTAAATGTTACATCCTGTATGGGCTGTCATGTCCAAAATAATTTTGTAGAGAAGTGTTGTACATTGTAAAGAAAAAAGGTTTGATATAGCTTATGGTATTTTTTTCATAAATAAAGTTCAAAATTAAGTCAACTTAAAAAACTTTGCCTTGACTTTAAACTTAATTTTTGCAAAACTGCATGGCTTTTTTAAATGTCCCCACATTCTTTACAACTGCAGCATTGCTGATAATATCATGCTCATACACAGGGGATCAGCCCAATAAATGGAGTAGCTAATGGGTTAATTGGGACAATGGTCCAAAACAAGAGAAGTCGTCGGTTAAGGTGGGTAGCAAGAAAAGTCAGATCAAAATAGGAGTAAACTATGCATATAGTAAGGTCTTGACCCCACTTAGGCGATCTCCTGCGCTTATAATTGTGGTGGGGATACAGCGGACCATCGCGCCCATGTTTTTGATGGGGCTCATTCTTACAGCTGCGTGGCCACAGTGTAAGCTGCAAGTTAAAATGCGTCTCATTGCTGGGGCCTAATCGTGGCCATAGACATGAATGGACCTGTTTGAAAATCAATGAATTCCAAACCCCCCCCCCACTTTCTGCCTGCTTTCCATCGCCTAAGTAGGGACAAGCCCTTAAGGACATAGAGCAGCTCAGGTAAACCGATCACAGACATAGATCCAGTCCAGATGGAGACTTCTGCCTCAACACCTGGCCAGTCCTGGGAAAAAACTCCAACAGATCCTGATAGGGAGATTCGTACAGATCCACAGTGTATTCAGAAGGGCTAGAGACAGCAGTATTCCAAAACCCCCACTGGGTGGCAGCAACGCAGCTCCGACCCCTCTGATAGAGAAGTGTCACCTGAGACATGATCTGAAACCTACAACAGCCCATAACCAAGGGTTGTCACATGAATATTATTTCTTACGAAGTATAATGGTATCTATTATTTACCTGAAAAAAAAATCTATTAGGGTTTAACAACCTATGTATTTATGTGTTTGCATTGGATTTGAAGCATATGCACAGAATGAATCAAGCAATACCAGCTAAATGCTTTCACTGCAGTTGCAGTACAGCTAATTCTCCTGTAGCAACATCAGCCGATATCATTAAACCAGCGGTCTGTTCGTGCAGGAATCGGCACGTCTATGCCCAGCTTTATGGATATTATGGATTTACCCTTCAAATATCAAATCACACCTTATGTTAGGTCCACTTCAATACATACATTTGTGTTTGTGAGTAGTTTTTAAATGTTTTTAAAATGTTCTCTCTGTTTTAACCTCCAGTGTGCTGTTTGTTATGTTGACTATGGGAATTCAGAAATTTTAAATAGATCCTGCATTGTTGAACTACCAGAACATTTACAAATGCCACCTGTTGCTCAGAAATATAGACTCTGGGGACTTCAGCTTCATGCTTCTTCTGATATCCAACTGGTAATTTCCTTTTATGTAGATACACTTTTATTATTTTTTAATATAGGAAATACATTTTTTTATATGCAGTTTGGCACTTTTACCAGTGCTTTTTGGTTTTGTGTACTTTTTTTCTGCTAAAGGTGGCTGAATGATTTAACATTTTGTTATATTGTCCTTTTAGGGCTTGCAATTTCTTTCCCAGATGATAGCTGAAAAAAATATATCTGTGCACCAAAAATCAGTCTACAAAGATGGGACAGTTGTTGTCCAGGTTTTGCTTGAAGAGACTGATCTTGCAGAAGAGATTGAAAAAAAAGGTTTTGCTGAGAAATGCAAGCTTCGATCCCCTGATAGCAGCCGACAAGCAAATGAAGTTCAGGCAAGCAATGGAAAAGTTCGCTATCTGTGGCCTGCTAGGGATGGAGAAAGAATGCCCATGCGTGAACCAAAGTCCTTACCTGTGTTTAACTGTTGTTTCCCTGACCAGAAAGAATCCAATCAGCAGGGAAATAATGGAAGAAACAATTTTCAAGCAGCAGGGTAACCTAAAATATTCTGTTATTAAAGTGGACATTGCAAAAAATTTGTTGTCAAGATTAATTAAAAGCTCAATTGGAGAGATTGCTTTTTTGAAGTTGTCCTCAGAACCAGTCTAAGATCAAAGTACTATATATACTCGAGTATAAGCAGAGTTTTTCAGCCCAAAACATGTGCTGTAAAAGCCCCCCCCCCCCCTCGACTTATACTTGAGTCAGGGTCCCACTTACCTGTCCGGGTGTTCACTGATTCACAGGTGCCGTCAGCGTTTGTGAATGATCCAATGCCCCCTGGGTTCGGCTGGTGAATTGTAAACAAATGGCACAGCAGCACCATCTAAGATTCACCTGTTTGATTCATTCCTAGGGGCTGTGGTGCTTTATATTTTGGTGCTATATTTTTCTCATGTAGAGTCACTAATTGACTTTGCATTTTACACCCTCAGCTTATACTCGAGTCAATATATTTTCCCAGTTTTTGGAGATAAAATTAGGTACCTCTGCTTATATTCGGGCCAGATATTGATATTGCCAGTCCTTGTAACTTTAGGTGAGCGGCACTCAATCCATACCTCTATAATGTATAATGTATTCCCCCACCATTCATGTAAGAGTGATGAAAGAGAATGCAATGTGTTTGTAATTTGACTCCTTTCATAGATTCAGTGTCACCATAGGCCTTGCTGTACACAGATCAGATAAGTTGGAAATACAATGCAATATAAATTGCAATATCAATATTCCCTGTCAATTTAACAATCAATTGGCACAGCCAGCTTTAAGACAGGAAATGTTATTGTGGAATAAAATGGGGGGAAAGCCCAACTGAAAACAAATGCAGCCACTACATCTGGTGATGAGAAAACTAATATGTCTGTTTCCCCCCCCTAAATAAATTGCCTGAAAAGTGACCAGAGGAGTTTGGACGAGAACAGACAACTGAAGGACGAGAACAGACAACTGAAGGACGAGAACAGACAACTGAAGGACGAGAACAGACAACTGAAGGACGAGAACAGACAACTGAAGGACGAGAACAGACAACTGAAGGACGAGAACAGACGGCTAAAGGATGAAAACAAACAACTCCGGGATGAGAAAGATAGTTTGCTGCAAAAGTTGAGAACGATAGAAACGAATTTGCAGGAAGCGCATCTTGATATCAAGGTACATTTACACATTACTCTAATGCAGTAGTTCCCAAAGTGGGGGGTGCAGAGGTAATTGGGGGGGGGGGGGGTCGGGTGCAGCTTAGGGGGCTGATAGAGAGCTCGAAGGGGAAGGCCAACCATGGAGGAATAGAATTCGATTAATAGGGCATTTTCTAGAGAGGCCACATCCCAAAATTAAATATAATAGGAAGAATATTCAATGTGAGATTTACTCACATCGAGCTAAAGAGGTGAATGTAAGCATGAGGTTGAAAACAAATACATACAATTTAATAGAGTATGCACTTATACAGATACATTGCACACAAAGAGAACAGGAAAAAATTATTAAAATAGCTGGCATATCATTTAACATCCTATAGCATGTACATCCAATTGTGATCAATCATGATAATATGGGTAATGGAAATAGTAGGTAGACATGTGGGGTAGTAGTTCAACACTGGAATCCACCCGACGTACGTTTCGTCAATAATAGACTTCTTCAAGGGGTATAGGTCCAAATGTCCTATTAGATTTAAGAAGGTGCCAGCATAGAGGGAGAGATTTAGTAGTAGGTTACAGTAGGAAAAAAGAGGGGGGAAAGAGAAGGATAAGAGAGATGGGAAACGAAAGGCAGGCAGGTCAGAATTGTCCACGGCAAGTCAACAAATTAGTGGGTATAATAGGTGTAAGGTAGGTTAATCAAACTTACCAAAGTATTAAGGTCTGTTGGTTATAGTAATTGATGTTCCATGCAATGGAGAACAAGTGGCACGGCTCAGCCCTAGGCCTTCAAGGTCCAGTGGTCTGAATGTATAAATAGGTGTTAGAACTATAGTAGGACTATCGTAGAGATAGGAGGTGGGATAAGGAAGACCATCGGTGATAGAGGAGGGAGAAGGCAGGGAAGAAGGAGGGAGATGTGAAGGATGAGGAGGGGATATCAAAGCAAGCCAGGTGAACAAAGTGTGAGGGGGGGGAAGGTGTGCCAGTTGAAAATTAGGGGTCAGAGAGAAGACCACATACGTGTGGTGAAGAAAATGAGGACCAGGTATAGTGATGTCAGTGAGGTATAGTGTAGGGGTAGTGCGATGGTTATATGTGTCCCAGTCACCTTAGATGAGTAGGCAGGAGGGGTATACAATACATTACCGAGGTAGTATCAATCTATGGTACCAATGGCAGCAGACAGTAGCCTGATAGTTGGGTCCTAAGTAATGGGTAATTAACGGGTCAGAGATATCAGGGTATGATGGTACAGTCTAATATAGATAGTGGGTCACTTACTGTGTAAGAGGTTTAGGGTAGAATTCGTCCAAATCAGAGTGCCTGTACTCTGTTCTGCCATGTGTGCTGCCTGAGAAGACCGGGCATGGAGGAACTAGCTGCAGACTGTAAGTATGTATTTGTGTGTATGGCTCTGTGAATAAATAATATTTCTGTATGAAATAACAAAGACTTCATCCTCAAAGATCGGTGAAGCCAACATCCCAAAATTATAAAAAGATAGAGAGGGGACTAGTTGGACCCAAATGTGCTGATTTGCCATATCCCAACTAGATATATTAAAGGAAAAAAGAAAATGTTTTCCCTCTCCGTTTAAATCCGGATGAGGGACTTGGGGACTTTTAAGAGGCAGTATCAGACTTAAAGTATCATCACACGTATTTTTAATGTGAAAGTATACTAGGTACTTTCACATTAAAAATACGTGTGAAAGTACACAGTATACAATATTTTTAAAGAAATATAACTAATAACATAGCATCACATTGCATTTGGTTACATCACCAATATCATATATGTCTTTATCCTCAACATGTTTCGCTGGGTAGCTTCATCAGGAGGTGTCAGAAATATATGTATATCACATTTCTCCCAGGTCTCTATAGGAAACACAGCGCATATGTGGAGTATAATCCACATTACAGTAAATAAAGAACTTGTTAATGTTCTACTTATAATTGATGTTATGAAGTTAATGAAAAGGTTAACAATAGTAAGGGTCAAGTCCAAGAATCCCTCTGTATTAGGTTCCACACTTCCCGTTGGGTTGCGACAAATAACCGGCAGTCAGGGGCACAGGGAGCGTATCACTTCTTGTATGTAGTCTCACAATTAGGATCTCGATAGGTTCTAATACTAAGATCCTGTTCACAAATTGGTAGTCTGTATTAGTTCATAGTCGTATGTTTGTTATTATGTTTGTATTCAGCAGGGGTTATCTGGTGGGCAATGAGTAAGAATGGGGGATGGTGCCATATGGTGTGTGGTGATGTGTGAGTGAGTGTGGTTCAGGACTGGATTGGGGAGATGAAGTGACAAACTATAAAGTGTGGAGTGGAAAAAAGAAAGTGGAAAAAGAGCCAAAAAGGGGGAAAGGAAAGGAGAGGAGAAAGAAGTGACCCTAAAAAAAAAAAGGGAGAAAAGTGTGCAGGGAACCAGAGGGAAGATAAGATGGAACAAAGTGAAAGCTTATGTGTGATGGATAGGGTGGGCTGTGAGGTGTGTCACCTATTTGTGTTGGGGTGATACGTGTGTGGGGTGTCCGGGGAATGTAGTGTGACGTGACTGTTGTG
>CM070036.1:114875149-114894495 GCA_036250615.1 Ptychadena robeensis
AAAGAAGATGATGTGGTCAAAATACTCATTTGCCTAATAATTCTGCACTCCCTGTATGTGCTGAAGTTTGTTTTGTCCTATACTCTGATTTAGGGCAGGAGTGGCAGGGCCGAAGCCCTGCAGGGGGGAAATAGCAGGGGCAGCCCCATCATGAGAGAGGATGCCTCTTTGCTGGTGTCTATAAACTCTGTGCTGCAATGGGAGGGGTGGGTTTCAATAATGAGGCCCATCATTGCAGGGGGACATGCTACATGCTTTAGGGCCAGCAGGACTGAAGGGTGAGCACTGTTGTTGCATTCTTAGTGGTAGAATTAATTAAAAGACAAGATAAACAACTGTTCCTGTAGGCCTCCATCCCATGTCCCTCACTATACTCTTACTGTAGCCCTTTCACTGGTGCATCAGCAAGTGACATTAGGATATTATTGTGTCATTCCCATGATCAGTTAAAGTGAAAAGATGGTGTTTTGTCACATGAGTCCTTTTTTTTTTGCCTGCTCATCTATCCTTTATTAAGATTTATGTGCTATTTCAACATACCTCTTGATTATTGAAACTCATTAAGTAGCTGCTGCATTTCCTGCCCTCAGCTTTAAACATGAGTCTACATTATGGTTTTTCCCCTGTGGTTGCCCCCAACTTGCCCTTATGGGAAATGACCCACCTGTGTATACTGACCTGTCATTACATGCGCAAGGGCACGTTGTACCAAACGTGACACACAGCACCCCTCTGTGTCTATAACACCTGCCCTGTTGTACTCAATTCATTTTTTTTAGGTTTGTTATTCTTTTTGGTGTATACTTGAATAAATACGGTAAACAAAATCAGATGCTGCTTAACAGCAAAGAGTTAGCATTTACTTCTGTTGATTATCTTTGGTGGAATATTTTTTTTATATTATTTTTTTAAATATTAAATAGCTTTTTTTGTATGTTTACTAGTATACTTAATTATTAAATATGTTTCTAGGGGTATTCAGTAGGAGCTGATACAGAAGAGCAAGTCATTGTAAGAGCTGCTGAATATATTAAAGCTTGGACACTGCAGGAGGAGGACTCTGGTATTATGAAAATGCTTTACCTGTTTTTCTGTAAGGTAAGTATACTAACTTATCTTGCAGTGTTAAATTTTTCTAAATAGTTGTTACCATTGTGGCACAAATACAAAAGTTTCTACTAGAGAACAACACTTGCTAATACTTCTAAATAAGACATCTAAGGGCTTTTAGTCACTTCATAAAAGAGGCAGGATAATGAGACATGGCAGCAGAGGCAGTAGACGACACACACATCACAAGTATGGAAATAATTCACTTTAGACCAGTGGTTCCTATTCCCCCCCGCCTGCCTGCCTGCCTGTGTCTAAGGGCAACTAGCACCCCCCCCCCCAAACTGCTTCCCACATGCATGCATTAAAAGAAAATTTCCTGTGACCCTCCTAACTTGCATGTACACAACCCTTCTTTATATCTCAAGCAATTGTGGGGATGATAGGGGTTCAGGTGCTTTGTAATTTATGCGTCAGATAATGGAATGTTCCAAAAGTAATTCTACCATCTCTAGTAAAAAAATTACTAAAATGTCCACAAGATGGAGCTGCTGCTTGTTTAGAATTTACCAGCCAGAGTCTAGCTCCACTTTCAGTGAGGTTTTTCAGCCCGAGCTGGACTTAGTGACCATGAGGATGTGATTTTCAAATGATTACCATGTGGCTACTCTACAAACCTGGGAGATTGGTGCTTAATAGCAAAACACCCATGTTTGTGTTACTACTTTAGTTACATGAGCCTTAACAGCATCATTCAATGATCATTTATGCTTGCACAGCAGAACAGAAATTGAACATCTCAAATTGATATGCAAGTATACCCTGGATGCTTTTACCATGTACCCCTTGATGTCCTTGCTTAAGGCAGGGTGAATGTACTACAATATCCTAATAATATTGAACGGTGGCTTCTGTAATCACCAGGTTGAGATCCCATGGTAGTAGTGTTCAACAACATTCTAGTTTTGTTTGCGTAGTTACTTACTACTGCAGGTGGTTATATGAAAGCTTAAGTTGTGAACTCATAAAAATGTTTTTTTAATAGTAGTCACTAGAAGTACTAGAGTGCCTGATAACATAATCCTTGAAAAAAAATTATAATTACGACCAGAAATACATGTCTGACTTCTATCGTTACAGTCTGATCCTATGGTCTATTTGGTAGTTCCTTTTTATCCTGGGGAGAGTCTGGCTACTGTGCAGGCCACTAGTCCTTTGAATGTGTATGTAAGTATAATCTTTTCAGTGTTGTCCTGTCATTTTTGGAAAGACTAAGAACTACACTGTCCTACCCACCAATGTTCTCTTGTTGCACAATAGCCTTTTTTTACTTAACCTCCTTGGCATTTGGCCCGAGTTAACTTGGGTTAAGTTTCATCCATCATGAAACTCAGCCCGAGTCAATTCGGGAGAAACTTACCTGTCCGCCGGATTCCCCCTGGTGATTCCGGTGACGCAAAGGGGTAGGCGGCCCCATAGACATCCATTTAATATAGGGGGCGTCGCCTTTTCCCTGCGCAAGTCAGTTGTCTACGGGACCTCGAAGCGGTAGGAAATTGTGGCGGAGTACTTTTTAAAAAAGGAATTAGGAATACTTATTGGGACTACTTGCTTCTGATCTTGGAAAAAATATGCTTCCTTACCTGTCACATAGATATACGCCTTTAGTTATTGCAACTGACATTGAATAGTAGCTTCTTGTCAATAACTAGGCCCCATATGGCCAGTTTAATAAATTGCTTGGTGTTTGAGGAGGCATACTTTATAGCACTACCAAAGATGTCAACTGTTCTAACCCTTTTCACTCTGCATGCCTTTTTTATTTTTTTTTGCTAGTGTACTAGAAAGTCGTATTAGCTCTTCTAAATATGAACAAATCGTGTAAACATTTTTTTCATGGTTCTTTAAAGTGCATAATGACCACTTGGAACACTGCTCACCATGAGTGAATTGAGACCTTGGAGAGTAAGCTTCAGGTTCTTGTGGTTACTCAAATTGCTGCGGCTTGGCATTATACCTTTATCCTGCCATGCCTTTCTGCTATGCAGTCACAACATGTCTGTTCAGGAATCCCTCAGTGCTGAGTGTCTCCACCCTACAACTTTCTTCTGGTTTTGAGAGGCGATTCCCTGAGTTTTCCTCTCTCTATTTCTGCCTGAATGGCTCAGAGACCTTCACAATTTGTTGTGACCCCTCTATCTAATGTGGCTTCCTGTGATACCTCTAGGAACATTCAAGGGAACTCCTTGCTGGGCCTGGACACAAGGTACAAGTTCAGTTCCTGCATAAGACCTGCATAAAAAAATGAAACCTTAGGCTATTTTTATTTTAATTGTGGCTTGTCCCCACTTCAACTAATGGCCGCAGTCAGGCACGGTTGGACCCACAATCAGAACGATTGCGGCTCCCCGAGTTCTGATTGCGGGCGGTGGTAATTTTTCTGCCCTGATCGAGCCCATAGACAATTGAGGCAATTTTTGATCATGCAAGCATTTATTCTCTATGGTCCGGATTTTTTTTTTTAAGTAACTACTACAAATACTCATCTCTTTGCCTGTTGGCTTGGATTAGTTTGGCTAACTAGGATGTACCATAAGATTGTGGGAAATGACTTCCTTTCCCACATTTTATTTTTGTTCTTCAGGAGATTGTGAATGTAATGAGTGGGGTGGCACAAGGCATGCTGACCCTCCATACAGCCAATATAATTATTGGCTCTTTACATGAGAACAACATATTTGCTATAAATCGAGAGAAAGGGATCATTGGAGACTTGGATTTTACCAAAGATGAAGTAAGTAGACTGTGATTTTTGTATTGACAGAATTGGTGATTGTTAAAATAAACAACTGACATCTCAAATTTTGTTTGATAAAACTGTTATAAGATGACTTTTCTCTTCAGTGTTAACAGAAAAGAACATACTTGTTTAATAATCTTTTTGTAGTCTGTGTGATTGTCCGTTTCAATTATGATATTTTGAGTTCTTATGTATTGTCGTCTTTATTGAAAAAAGTATTCAACCTTCAAGTAAGTGTTTCTGAGGTCTCTGCCCATGATATGTATAGTAAATTCTACCCTGACAGGTTGTGTGCTTGACAGACCTTGCATTAACTTTTTTATATGTTTTGAACATATAAGCTTCTTCATGTAGCCGCCCTGTTGTTTGCATTGTTAATCCAATAGATTTGTATTTGAACCAAAAACAGCCAAAAACATGTTCCGTGTATATTGGACAACATGCACATAAAAAACCCCCCTAGGAATGATTTGCTATACATGCAATACATAAATAAAACTTTCAAGTGGACATTTATTTTTAACAATGGTAAAAGTTAATATAGCCTACTCTTTAATAGCTAGTGTTACCCTTTGGACTGAACTAACTGCAGTGAGATGTTTCAGTGGTTACTTGCATGCACAGCCCATTTAAAGTCACCCTACATCAGCTCAATGGGATTAAGATCTGGGTTTTGACTTGGTCACATCACAACTTCCTATTTCTTAGTTTTTTAGCCAGTCCTTTGTGAACAAAGGTGTATGTTTCAGTCTATGTCCTGTTGCAAGGTCTAATTCCAATTCAGCTTTAATTGTACTGGAATGCTGTAACAAGCGTGTTCTCTGAGCGTAAAATTGATTTGGACACCAGGAACCAAGTGATCTTTGTTGATGTTCTCTCTGCCTAACATCATGGACACAAGGCACACCACCTAGTGCAAAAAAGTATAGTTCTGTTAGTGGTAAAGTGGTAAAAGAAAATAATGCAATGAAGATACAATGCAAGCTTAACAAGCAGTTGTGATTTCCATCTGGGATACAGAGGTTGGCATTGTCACTTGTGCGGCATGGATTACAGCTGAACTTAGGGAAAAGGACGATTATGTTAGTGCATTGTGGCTAGGTCCCCACGAGGGTCTGCCATCTAAATTTTCTCCACTCACTATGGCTTTTAGCGCAGAATTTACAGTATTGAATGTTTACAATTCTGAGTGTCTGAAAATGTCCTTGGTGTCCTCCAGGATCAGTTATGGTGAGTGAGCTAATAAGTAAATTCCCTTAAAAGTGACTTTCTTTTAAAATGGATTTTATTATTTTTGGTGATACTAAAATGTCTCAGTTCTCCCATGGGGGGTAATGTAGGTGACAGGCAAATCTTACCAATTCAGTGCAGATGTAGTAAGCAGCTCAATGCATTTCTGGCAGGTTAACCTCCTGGGCGGTTTGCCAGTGGCATGCTTTTTTCCTGCCCTCCTTTGGACCCCAAACACATTTCCAGGATCACTGTTGACGGCAGAGATGTTCTGTTAAAAAAGCGACACCACCTCCATCACATGGAGGTCAATGGTGCTACCTACTGCCCAGCCCTCCTGCGTCATATGAGACATCATTGGGGAAGACCTGGAAAGATTGCCGGGTCCGCCGATACAGGCAATCGACGGGAATTGGACAGGTGAGTATGCCCGCAGTTAGCTCGGGGTGAGTTTTATTAGCAAGTACTCACCCGAGTTAACTCGAGCTAAACCTCCAGGAGGTTAATTGGTATTTTTCTATATATACAGGATCTTTTATTGCAGAGCAGTGTCCACTAAGTAGTTGAGGAAAAGAATAAATCAGCAAGCTTCAGAGTCAGACATAAGGGATTACCTTTTCAGGAAGGCCAATGTGTACCATTTAATAGGTCGGGCGATCGCTCCCATGTATTTGATGGGGCTCATCCCCACAGCTGCGATCAGGCACAGGCTGCGATCTAAAACATGGCTTAACGTGTACGTGGCCATAAACATTCATGGATACGTCTCAATTAATTTAGGCTGCAATCAGGGGCCATCAGGCATGGTTGGGCAAGATACGCCGTCCGCCGATCACAGACGACCGCCTAAGGCCATGTCCCCACTTGGGCGACTTGCCGCGATTCTAAGAGGAGACCGCGGTAAATCGCTGGCACCCAATCGTGGGACAATACATATTGCCCCACCATGTCTGATGTCAATGGGTTACAAATCAATGATATGGAGACGCGTTTTTAACTGCGTCCATTGAGCTCTATGGTCAGGGGCAATCGGCCCGTGCTCGGGAACACGGGCCAGATGTGAGGATGTCCCCATTTAAATATATGGCAGAGATCTCCGCTCCACGATTATAATTGTGGGAGATCGCTAAAGTTTGGACACGCCCTTTTGTTGAAGGTAAATGTAGGTGAAGATAGTAACTCTTTTATACATCACATTTTTGTTGCAGTCATAACTCAAGTTTTATGCATGTAAGAAATGTGTTATTGATTTTGTTTTTGTATTTTATTGGTTTTTAATTAATTTTCTTTTGTATATAAGCAACAACGGATTTCTGCCACCTCCATTTGTTTTTCCCTGTGGACAGCCCCTGAATTCAAAGCTGGACAGCGTGCCAATACTTCCACTGATGTGTATAGCTTCGGAATGATCTTGCTATGGGTATTTCTATTTCCCTCATGTTCACAATGTTTCATATTTTTGTAATATAATATTATCAGAACATCGGTTACAATCCAATAAAAGCTGCATAATGCCTTTCTGTTTAGTCATTCTTGTGGCAGCAACGTTTTATTTGGTATACTCTAAAACTGTGACAACATCCTTCTACCCACCTCATAAACATTAGCATAAACTGCTATTTCATTTGGAAGATCTAATGGATATGGAAGTTACTTTCAATGCAACATGCTATGAAGTGAACATGAGAATATCAGTTTAGGAATTGCAAAATTTGTTTAACCTCCCTAGTGGTTGAGACGAACCCAGTTCGTTGGGTGTTTGGGTTCGCCCCAACCGCAGGGGAATGGGCATTGGGTGTAGCTGATACACGCGCGGAAAGCTGCAGTGATTGTCTTAATTGCTGCAGCATTTCCAGGGGGGGGGGTCTGGCACTGCCCCGGTCATGTCACGGTGACGCAGAAGGGGGCAGGGGTGGTTCGGAGCCATAAACCTCCATGTTAATGGAGGAGCCGCCGGCTTTCCTGCCCACACAGCTGGCATCATTATTGACACCGGCTGTGTGGAGAGGGGCGTCAGGCCAATGCTTGGTACCTTAACCCCCGGTAGTGTTCCTGAGCCTGGCTCAGGGGAGTTTTAATTACCAATAGTGGTAATCCTGATCTAGTCCTAGTCCAGATGTCAGTAATGAGGGGGGTGCCCTCGCTATATGCCTGTATGTCAATACAGGCATGGGCATCCTTGTACCTGGTAATGCCTTTGTATTTCCCATACCACTTTTGATTAGAAAAATATAAGGTACTGCCAGGGAGATTAAACCTAAAGATTCCTCATATGTATCTTCTTACTGTTGCTTAACATTATATTAAAGTGGCCTTTAAACCTTTTTTTTTTTACCTAAAAGCTCACCAAACTCCTAAAACAAAAGCAAAGTTTCTGTGCCTTAGCTGCTACATTATTCAATCATTACGTTTTCAAGTTTTAAAATTTAAATAGTTACCTTGGCTTATATGTATGACCGAAAGAGGATTTTAATTAGAAGAAAGGCTATTTTGTAATTAGAACTTAGTTTCTTCAATACATAGGACATAGTAGACGATGTGGTCCATTTAGTTTTTCTAATACCTTTTGTTGTGTGAAGAAAGGATCAGAAATAATGTTTTTTTTTTTATATTGTAATTTTGTTTATCTTACCAAATAGTCTGTTTGTCTGCAGCTCTGCATCGGTAACAAAAATATTCCAGTCAAACTAGATGGAACGCCTGATCTGAAGAAGATTGACATGGTATGTTCTTCGAAAATACTTGTCAGTCATAGATGTACCCTAAAGATTTTTAAAACCTTTTACTTGGTTGGTCTTCAGTAATCTACATAACAGCTTATAGTACTTTTTTAAAAGGAAAAAAAACTTGTCAGTGACCTCTCAGCTCCATGCACAAAAGGATCGCAGTGATGATAGAAGTATCAACCATTACCAGGCTATTATAGTGCCCACTATAGCATACATTTGCTGTCTGCAGGATGCTTGGTAATCTTGACATAAACGCTTTGCTGTGGCAACCCATACTCCCAGCTTGTGCCTCTGACTTACAGACCTATGTCTAAACATAGCAAATTCAACATGGCGATGGCCTCCTGATTAGACAACCTATTTAGGCTCCATGGTCCAGAATGTTCCTTGTTTTAACAAAAGGTTTAAGCTTCCACCTGCAGTGAAGTACTGGTGAAAGATCCAAATAAGTGTTGTTTCTTTCTAGTTATTAGATGATTAGCACTTCTCAGTTACACAACTTGATGTTTGCATAGTGAGGATAATTCTTTTCCAGGAAGTATGATTTTTTGGTTGGTTGCCTATATCCATAATGACGTAGCGCATTCTTGTATTTTTTGCACCATAAGACACCCCCCCCCCCAAATCAAAAGCTCTGTATGTTAAGCGACTTCTTCAGTCCGCACACATACACAGATCTGCAGAGTGTGAACAAAAGGAAGAGAAGCATCTGAAAGCTTCCCTGCCTCCTTTAGCTCCCGCTCTCTCCGTTGAAGCACAGAGCTCCGACCAGCAGAACACCAGTACCCTGGTATTTTTACAGGGATGCGTCCTATACTGCGGAACATCTTATAAAAATGCATGCCTTTTTAAAAAACGTATATAGTGTGGAAGGGCCCTAAATGGCACCTAAATGTCATGTGCTAATCACACAGAACCACACTGCAGTTCTGAAATTGTATCCCGCAGGGTGTATCACCCGATTCTCTATAAATGATTTTTAATGGAGGGAAATCGCAAGACACATGGGGGACATTGGACTGGGCAGGTTTGTCTCCAGATACTGATGTTTTCTGGCCTTACCCACTCAGACCTCTTCCTTGTCTGAGATGTTTGTTACTGTAGAAAGCCCTTAGCAGATGTATGTATATATGCTGACCTGGATATATGCATGCTGCTTACACAGTTGTAATGCTTTGAGTTTTTTTGGTGGCTCACTCAAAAAGTGTTTTATTTTTCCCATTTTTTTCAAGTGTCCTCTAAACATGGAGGTTTACTAGTTTGTGGCCTTACAGAGCACCAAGGAAAGGATTTTATATTGTAAACTACATTCTAATTTGTTTATTTTTAAAAAAAAGCAATATCTTTTGTAGCATATATTTTTACATTTTCTTTTGTTTCTCCTGACCCAACCACCACCTTTAGGATACCAAAGCAAAGGATCTTCTATCCAACTTACTCTGTTGTGGCAAACGCATTGACGCCAAGCAGATCAAAGATCATGAATATTTTTTAACTGCCCATGCAGAAATGATTCCCTTGTCAGAAAGTGAGGAAGAGTGTGATGAAAATACACCCGCTGACTTTGCTTAATCATGCAATGCTTGTGGAAGAATCACATTTTTGTTGTGGGAAAGGAAAGAAAAGACATATTTTATCTGTTATATATCACATTGTGATAAGGCCTTACGGTGTTTAGGCAGCTACTATAAAACGTACTGTTTTGTGAACAGTTCATAGTTCTATAATTTTTCATATTGTTCTGTTAAGTTATTCTGTTTTTGTTTAGTTATGATATAAAGAGTTTGAAAACTAGTTTTGTGGTGTGGTAATTTTTTAAAACCTTTTTAAAAAAATAAGTATGTCATGTAAGCTCAACCTTGCTGAGATATTTAACACACTGAAACTTTACTTTTTAGAGCTAAAATTCAGAGGAGTAAAACAATAAAGTGTCATAACCTTGTGCATCAGTACTTTCACTGTCCAGTCACAGGTAGAGATGGTTGAGTTTTTGGACTAGCAAAGTTATGGCTTGTCCCTACTTGTGGGGACTGCATGCACATAGAGCAGAGGTGGGCAACCGAGTTGATATGCAGGGCCACAAGTGCGGCCCTCGGCATCACTAAAGGGCCGCACATAACATCAATCCAGACCCTCATCAACATATCTCAGCAGGCGGTGGACCAGATCTCGACAGGCAGTCAAAACCACCCCCTCCTGCCCCTGGGTGCAGCGCTCATATGTAGACCTGGTTTCTGTGGTCAACATTGACAATTTTACTGATGTAGGACCAACAAAGTGGATTAGGAAAGCTGGGTCAGTGTGTGATCACTTCACAGGTTAGGTTTTGGAGGCCGCATGGGGAGGACCAAGGGGGGCCGCCGAACAACAACCAAAGGGCCGCATGCGGCCCCCGGGCCTCAGGTTGGGCACCTAGGATATAGAGAATGAATGGACGCGGTTTAAAATCGCATCCACATGCGTTTTTTTACCCCATACATTCATGCCTATGGGCGTGATTTGGGGCCGTTGCAGCTCATCATACTGCGTCGTCGATCGCACAAGTAGGGACAAGCCCTAACTGGGGACAAGGCCGTTTAAATCAATGGAAGTGGTCTGCCATGCGTTTTGCGACCGTGACCGCATGGCAAAACATGCTCGATCAAGCCCGATAAATTATTGAAAGCAGTCTGCCACGGTACGGGACAAGCCCTAAGTTTGATTGCAAAGCCACTAAACATGGTATCATCACCAAAATTGCTTGAGATGAAATGAAGGGTTGTGGGAACCCGCAGGTCACCATCTGGCTTTGGGTCACATGTAACTCTTCCAGTACAACACCGTTTGAAACCCCCAGATCTCAGCATAATATCTCAGTAGTACAACTTTTGTCTTGTCAGATTTTACCCTACATGTGCCTACTCTGATTTTCATCCCCCAGATCTCCAACACCCTTATATGTCCAATCTTCTTTTTTTTTTTTCATTCGTAATTTGCATTCCCAATTTGATACCCTTAACTCCAACCTTTTTATTAGTTTTTAAAGTTTCCCTGCAGTTATCCAAGTGACTTAAATTGTAAATGTAAAACAAAAAAATTGCCAAAAAGTTTTGGAGCTGTAATCTTATCTGCAATATCAGCTTCAGCCACCGGATGTCATTAGAGAGCACTTTCCGTCAGAGCACAACGCAAGTACTGCTCACACAGCAGGAAGGAAACTGCGTGCATGTCTTCCTTCTCTCTGTAGTACACGGATGCGCTTAGGGAGAATATTAAAGGTAAGCGCAGCTAGGAGTTAGTCCATTTTGCGTACCAGCGTACTGCTTATGTGCACCCCTGGCTATGTATGTCACTAAGCAGCAACACAAATGCCACCAACAATCAAGGCAGTACTTCATGATTCTGTGTATAGATTTCTGGACCTACCCAGTGATCTATTTCTGCATTGTATTCCAAAGAGAAGTACCCGTGAAGGTTATGGTGAGAAGGGATGAAAGGAATCAAAAAGCCCTCAACTCAAGCAGTGCATAGCACAATCAAGCCTTCTTTAAACAGAAGGTATTTACACGGCCCAATCCAGCACAAATCCCAAAACTTTAGGTGGAAGCCCTTGTTTTGGGACAGTGGGCGGAGCTATGCAAATGATTCCTTTTCGCCCCATCAGCCAAATGCACATCTAGAAACCGCTGGTGTACAGTGCAAATATAGCCTTTTTGGTACAGAGCCATTTATTCCAAACTGCATACAGCTGTTTCAGGCTACTTGGCTATCATCAGTGCAGTGCATGGAAACCATGGCTCTATGGTGTGTATTCCATAAGAGTAAGCTGATGATAGACGTATACTCTGGGAATACACACACCCCAGAACTTAGAGATAGGAATTTTACATCTTGCATCTTTTCTGTATACTTTTTTTTTGAGAAAACGCAGCTTTACTTTGGGCAGCAATTTTCTGTTATTGAAATAAAAAAGTATATCCACACCATTTTTACAGCCATACACAAATTCCTCTGAAACATTTTCTTTCTTGGTATCAAAAATTACTTGGGAGCATTCATTTATTACTGTATATACTTGAGTATAAGCCAAGGTACTTAATTTTATCTGCAAAAACTGGAAAAACATTGACTCAAGTATAAGCAGAGGCAATCACCATTGCCCCTAGGAATGAATCAAACAGGTGAATCTTAGTGCCACAAACTCAGGTTTCTTGTTATTACAGGATAAGGTTTCAAGGCAATTATGTTCAACAATTAATTTCCATATAAAGATTCTTTATTATTATTTTTGGAACCAATACATAGAATGGACACTTATTTTCCATTAGTAATACCAGTAACCGGCCACCAGATGGCAGTGTGGTGTTTATTTACATTACATCAGCTGATGTCTGAAACAGAAGGAGCTTCACGGAGGCTGCCGGTGTCTGACGGTACACCAGTGCCTCCAAATCTGCAACCCGGGACAGGTGAGTGGACCCTGACTCGGGTATAAGCAGAGGGGAGCTTTTTTTCAGCTTTGGGCTTAAAAAGTTGGTTTATACATGAGTATATACGGTAATTTCATAGTAGCTAAGAGGATCTTCAGTTCTCCCAAATTATGAGCAAAATCTTGTGACAGCCCACATCTCTTGGTACATAGGTGGTTATATTGTGTGGGTCTTTACATTGCTTTAAGTCCTGGGTATTTAAGGTTAAATAGTGAACTGATGTTTTTCTTTCTCGCCTGCTCTAAGTTGGGCTTCCAGATTTCATACCACTCCTCAAGTACAGGAGTATTATTTCTGCATTGCTATGGGAACTATGAATAAATAGGTTTTTTTCTTTATTCGGCACTAAGCAGTTCTACTCTTGAACACCAGATGTCATTGCATCCTCTAACTACAACAATTCAGAGAGTTTGTATGTTTTGTTTCATTTCCAGCTGAAACTTTCTGTTGGCATTGAATGCGTATAGCACTTATTTCACCAATATAGTACAAAACCGTCAGCATATCTTTTTATAAATAAGCAAGTTATAACAAATTATTTGAATGAATCTCCCTGGGCCCTGTTTAATACTATATTTATACAGGTACTCATATTCCCAAAAGTGAGTACACCCCTGTCGTGGTTTATAGTTTATAATATCTTTTTATTGGACAACACTGAAGATATGACACTTTAAAACAATGTACAGTAGTCAGTGTACAGCTTGTATGACATTGTAAATTTGCTCTCCCCTCCAAATAACTCAACACACAGCTATTAATGTCTTACCCTCTGGCAATAAACGTGTGTATAACCAAACCGACGCCCCCCCCCCCCCCCCCCCCCCCCCCCCCCCCCATATACTTGGAAGTCTATGGCACCACCCCCCCATCCTTCCAGCGTCACTGATGATGCTAAAGGGGTGGTTTCAGAACCCTGGAAATGCTGCGATATAGAGAATCGCAGCAGCTTTCTGGGGGTATATTGGAACGATGCCGAACTTGGTTTGTCTCAAACACTAGGGAGTTTAAATACTTCCTTGTGGCCCAGTTTCCAAAGAGAGGATCATCTACAAAAGCATCACCTGATGAAGCAGAAACCTGTAAAATGTGTTTTTGCTTTAGTCTCTTGTTAGATTGCTACTCCATAATATATTGTAATCAGATCATTGTTCACTATCAATTTTAGAGATGTTAAAAAATGTATTGCAGTTTATACTCTCTTGCTTTAAAAGTCCCCTTGTTCCTTCTGGGAAATTTTGAGAAAAATTTTTTTTTTCTTTGGTACACAAACGTGCACATGAGTCACATGACAGCGGAGAGAAAAATCAGCTGGGGACAATTTGGACATAGGGTAGTACTCACTGTTGCTAGAGGGTTAGGCAATAATGGCTGCGTGTTGAGTTATTTTGAGGGGACAGCAAATTTACACTGTTCAATAATCTGTACACAGACTACTTTACATTGTGTTAAAGTGTCATATCTTTGGTGTTGTCCCATGAAAAGTTATCATTAGCTATTAAGGGGTGTACTCACTTTTGTGAGATACTGTATATGAATATAATATATTCTATTGCAGGACAGTGACTGACTAAGATTGCATTTTATATATTTGTAATTTAGACTATCTGAACACTTTAGGGGAAGGGTTAGTGAATACTAATTTAGGTAGTAATCTAATCACTGAGCTACCCTAACTAGTGGTCAAGACAAACTTACATAAGATTTCCGGTAGCTCACAACACCAGATCAGGGACCCCATCAAACAGGATGGACATCGATTCCTGTTTAAGTGACCCCACACTGCGATAGATTGCATGGGTATCAACCTGTGTATGGGCACCTTAAGTGATATGACTATATAAACTCTAATGCGCTGCGTAATATATCAGCACTATACACATACAATAACTTACTTCTGAATATTGATGCGCGAACCCCGGAATTGCCGTTCGCGAACTAGCGCAGAAGTTCGCGAACCGTCGAACCCTCCATTGACTTCAATGGGAAGGGCGAATTTTAAAAAACAAAGGGACCAAGGGACCATTTCTGGCCACAATAGTGTTGGGAAAGTTGTTTCCAAGGGTCCAAACCACCTGGTTCCACTTACAATGACAGAGGGGAATCCACTGGCCAAACCCTAGTTTTTTAAAAAAAACAAATTTCTCACAACACTATAAAATCTGCCACCAAGGACTCTGCAATGATAGTCAATGGGAAAAATGAAAAGTGGGGGGCATGAACTCGATTACCCTTAGACCGTGGTTTGATCTCCTGGTCTCCTTTGTATGACCCCTTCACACGGGGCAGTGTGGGCGCACACACAGTTGTTGCACAAGGGCGCTGTAAGTGATGAAAAGCCGTGCACATAGGCCCTTTAAAATTAGGGTTGAAAACAAGCTCCCTGGGGTAAAAACAGAAGTGCCACCAGATATGAGCACTTGGCAGGTTAGGGTCACTGTGGTGTGATATGTGGGCTTTGATACCTTTTGGGGGGTCTTTTCAGGACTCTGTGGCTGGAACAGCCAGAGTAACAGCTTGGTGAACACGAGGTGGTGATGATAAAGACGTCAACCCCCCCCCTGTGTTTATTCTGGGATAAAGTGTTTGGCTATGGCACGGTATGTGTAGGTACCCCAGGTAGTCTCAGATACGTCTGAGATGAGGAACCAGCAAGGCATTGTATGGGCAGGGAATAAAGTCCCAGGTATCTGCCTAAGGCTCAGGCCTATTTGAGCACACCTGTTGCTGAGGATTGGGGGTGGGAGAGGAGCAGTGAGAGAGTTTAGGCTGGAGTTCAGTCCTGTTGTGGTTTTTTGGCCCTGAAATGGGAAAGAAAAAACACGTTTTATTTTTGGCTACGTAGCCAGGAGGCTATGACTTTTTTATGTTGCTGTTTTTGGGTTGCTGACGCAAAGCCCCTGTGTTTGGCCAAGGTATGCCTCTGTTTGGACTTACGACGGACTGATCAATAAACGACTGGGCAGGAGCCCTAATAAACAGACTTTATGGTGTGATTATCGCCTGTCCCTGAACGCTGCTTGACCAGTCATGAGTTCATCGCCCCAAACGAGCAAGTGAGGCAAGAGTACACTGCTAGAAGAACACGTGGCCGTAGCTAATAGGGTTTCCCGTAGTGCAGCGCAAGCTCCTCTCTGAGTCTCTGATCGTAAGCTTCTAGACGGTCCCTTCAGCACAGTCGTCGTTCAAGCAGATCCATGGTGAACACTGTGCGTACCTCGTAAAATATCCTTGCATTGATTGTCTAGTGCTATCAGGGGGTGGAGCATTTTGGTTTCCGTGAGGTGGGTGGGGGGGCAGGGAGTGGGGTGCGTTGAGTTGGTGACTTGGCTGGATTATGTCTGCTGACTGTGACTCACGTGTCAAAGTTTAACTGATGTAAAAACAGGGGGGGCGGGGTCGAACACTCGACATTATGTCGCGAAATAGCGCGAACATGCGATGTTCGCCCATACAGGATCGGATAGTTTCTCTCGACCAGAGTGATGACACTTTACAGTGGCTCTGGCCACAGTCACAATAACTTTCTGAACTGGTAAAACCTAGTGTTTTACAGGAATGTATTTGTGCTTTTAGTCTGCCAACTGTTGTTTTTTTCTCATTTGTTGTTGTTATTGCTTAAAAAAATACCTTAAACCACATCACAAGCAAGTGCATTAGTTTGAACCTATGTACTATAGGAATTGAGAAATGTATGAGCTGCTTAAAGTGCAATGCATGAAGTGTAAAATACCTAATAAAGTTAAAGCGCACCTAAACCCCTATTTATGGGGATGATCTGTAGAACAAATTAGGAGTTATACGTGCATGTCCGCATCTCCCCTTTCCTCTATGCAAAATCTCTGCGGGGTACTGGTTGACAGACTGGACATCTTAAGGTGCTAGTCTTCACGTCTCTGTTACTTATGTCTTCTCCCATCAAAACCCCCCTCTTTGCCATACACGTCACTGCAGTTATTAACCACTGGAATCAACAGGGCGACTTCCATAGACTAGAGCATGGCAGATAACTATATTTTTAGGACTTTTTAATGACATTTGGACAGCTCAGAGATTTTATAAACATTAACCTTTTTTATGTGCACTATATTACACCTCTAAAATCTCTTATTTGTAAAGTTTGTCAGCTTTTAAAAAAAGTCGTGGTAAGTCAAACAAGTCCATGTTGTGTGTTGAAAAGAATGTGTGACTGGAGCCATCTTAATTTTGTTGCTGTTCATGCATTGTTCTTATTTTTGTCTTTCCTATATAAGATTTATCCAGCAGTTAAACGAATCCTGTGTATTCATTGCGGTAGGAAGATGTTTTCTAACATGAGAAACATGAGACGCTTGTAAATCCCACTTATCGTTACCACCAAAATAATAAAATATAGAAATTTGCATGCGGATCCTTTATAGTATCACTTAGGATACAGCCCTGCGGCCTCACTAGCTGCGGTGTGGAGATAAACTGTTTTATAGAAACTGGAATTAACTTTAAGGAATTGCAGATGAAGGCAAACATGATTTGTTGTCTATACAGGTCCTTTTGTCATAAAGCAGAATGGTTGTTGGTGTACATGGACATTAGCATAGTAAGTCATAGTAGTCAGGATCCAGGACAGAGGGGTCGACCAGACAGGCAACACACACTGACATTCAGACAGAGGTATGGGGTAACAAAATGGGTTTAATGTGGACTCACAATACAGGAACAACAGGTGCAAATAATCCAGAGTTCAGGAGAAGAATGGGGGAAAATCAGGAGTGACAGTCCAGGGTCCAGGCTCAGACAGGGATTGGTATAGAAATGCTCAGCAAGTGTGTCTGAATGAAGCACACCTATATAGCCCTAAGGCTAACATGGTAGGTGTGCTCCACAAAGCCCACACTTGCAGGGAGCCACCTGCTAGTGACTGTGGAACAAACCCATGGAAGGGCAAGCACAGTGCCACCAGCAGGGAGTAACTGGTACAGCCGGGGTCCTCACAGTAACACTTTATGTACAGGGAGGCATTGCTTTGTTTCATTCTGAGGCGCTTAGCACCCGCCCACTTAAGGGCAATCAAACGTGCCAAATGGAAAATTTGAAGCACCAACCAGTGGGACAGGGAGGCTTAAAAAAACCTTACATTAAAACGGTAAATCCAGCTGTGAGAGGAGACAATATGGAGGCAGTTTAGTACAAGGTAAGGGAAGCATGGAGAGAGAGTATCTCCAGACCTGTTATTGACAAATTAAAAAATGATTTAGATGGATTTACCTATACCATCAATGTTGCACAAATTATTATGTTCTTTATTCAGAATTGAATGTACTTCAATTCTGACCTACCGTTTTATGGCCTAAAAGATGCACAGAAATTCCCCCAGGAAAACCCTGAGGAAGTCCAGCAACTGGATGAAACGCGTTGGAAATGACCTGGGAGAACACTCTTAGTTTGGACTCTTAAGGTCGCCATACACGGGTCCGATTCCCAACGGATTCCAGGACGATCGATTCCAGGCGCGTACACGCCAATCGATCGTGGAGGAATCGCGTGTAGCCCATCTTGACTGATCGATCATGTCCGATCGATTGGGGGCCCAGAATCGGATCTGCCAGAGAACCAACATGCTGGTCTTTCTGATCCGATTCAGCACACATCAGGGGGAGTTGCCATTTGTGAAGTAATCGATCGGGCACGGAATCGTCCTGGAATCGGTGGCCCAAGGTGGTAATTGGCCGATCGATCGGACATCCGATTCCCTGCGGCATCGCTGGAATCGATCGGATGGGTGATCGATCGGCCATGGAATCGCAACATGTATGGCTAGCTTTACTCCTGGCGAGGAGTGTGCTACCTTGAATCATTTATTTAATGTTTTCTGTAAACCTTGGTGTTTATTGGACTGCATGTATATCATGATCATTAAAATGTTTGTATAATAAATGTGGTTTTAATCTCATTCTTGATTTGGAAAAAATTCTTACAAATTGCCAGTAAAGTCCCAGAGACTGCCCATCTCACATAGGATTGTTCACCCTACCTTTCAATATCCTTGCTTTGTTTCATGCTGATTTTTGCAGCCAATAGAGATGTAAACCTAATGGTGTTCAAATAGAAAGGTGTGTGAGCAGAACCTTACAGACGTTGGAGAAAGGACAGAACTGATGACCAATCTTGAATGGTGGTAGTCTTCAGTCCCATCCGAAAAAAACACAAATCTGAAACTCACTGCATGCTTTTGAAAATTTTTATGGTCTGTAACGTTTTTCTATTTTCAGGTGATATCAAAGAGCAATAATTAGCAATAATCTTGATCCCAAAATTAAATGCTGCAAAACAAATCTACATCTCTGGCCTTAAGGGATTTAGATACCTTTCAGACATACAATACTGAAGGCAAGTCAAATGTAATCAACAGTTATCTTCTAACAAAAAAACAATATTAAAGCACACCTAAACCCACTAGATACACTTTTGTCGCTCGTTGTCCAACCCTCTATAATTGGGGTAATCTAAACAAAAATCCTTACCTGTAAGAAGATATTTTTGTGTTAACCCCCGTTGCTCCTCCCCTCTCTGTCCCCCTTTAAAGAACACAGTGGCGAGATCGATGTGATAGATTGCACCTTCTTAAACAGCAGTCTATTTACTTTCGGGTTTATCTACTGAGATACATTATATCTGGCGGTCCCTGGTGGCCATTCATGTTACTGTAGCCTTTACCTGAAAGTCTGGAAGCTACACAGAAGTCAATATGGCGACTTCAACAGATGAAAGCAGGGTAGGTATATATATTTTTTTAGGTTTTCCATGTGCAGGGGTGCACATAAGGGGTCCGCCAGTACGCAAATGGGGTGAAGCTATGCTGACCTATATTTTCATTATTCAACACATTTGCGTTTCAACACTGCCAGAGAAGTCTCAGCCCGTCAGACATCGCAGCTCTGTCATCCCCCTCCCTCGATGTGTGAAGGAAGCCAACGTATTAGACATACTTACAACATGCTCACTAGAGCTTGAAACTGGTATTGCAGCTCAAACACATTAAAAACCTGCTTCAATTCTCACAACCATGGGCAAGCTGAGGTCCCGAAAAGA
>CM070036.1:114899711-114914735 GCA_036250615.1 Ptychadena robeensis
CTAGCTTTAGTCTTACAAGATTTAGGCGGCCATTTTAGGGGGAATTATCTTCCTAGATTCATGAGGTAAACATATTTTTGTATTTGGCTCCTGTACAGACTTTCTATGTGAGTCTCTGCTACATAAGGATCCTGTCCTGGGGGAATGCAGGCACCTTGCTGCACTCCCCCAGGGGCTGCTATTGTTATTGTGGGAGACAAAGAAGAAAGAGGAGTATCTTTGATAGTGATGACCATCTGAAAGGAGGAGCCCTGTAGTGCTAAGGATGGTCAGAACTGTTTGCAACGTTTAAGCTGATGTATCGCATATTGACTGTATGCACATGTTCAGTTCCTTTTCTTCATTTATGATATGGTGTGGACTGATATATATATATATAAAAATAATGTTGGGCCTGTTATCACTGAAGTGTTCCAGCAACGGAAGGGATGGCATCTGGTCATGCCATGGGTGTACAGAAGGTACATGGAAGTGGGTTTGGGATGGAGTTGTGGAGCTGGACTGAGGGCTGATCTGTGGTGTAGTCATGGCCCTCTGGGCTCACCCTGCACTGACTTGGTAAAAGTTCAGTGAGGAAAGTGTGAAATTACTGAACCCAGTCAACCTTAGGGCCCAACTAGAGCTCTCCCTGATTACCCCATAGTCAGAAAGTCTAGACGGATCCGATACAGATGTATATTGGCCTATGGCCTAACATCGAGTACAGAAGAATCTTGAAAGCCCCCCCATACACCTTAAGATCGATCCTTACAATATCCATTAGATCTACCAACAACTGTGTAGTATAGTAACCTCCCTGATAGAATACATAGTGATTGGAAGGATTAAAATGATCCTCATATTACATGGTTTTGGTAGAACAAAATTTGATTGTACAGAAAGTGTATGGAAAGATTGTAAGGTGTATGGGGGCCTAAAGTAAGTTTAAGTTGGTCCCTTGTTTACACGATACGGGCAGACCGCTAGGAAGGTTAAATAAAATGTTTTTTTTCACTCAGTTCTGGTTGCTTGTGTTAGCTAGTGCTAGCTGTTCAGCTGTTGGGAAGATCGATGTGTTAGATTGCACATTCATAAACAGCAGCTTTTCTGTTTACTTTCGGGTTTGTCTTTTGAGAGACATTGTATCTGGCGGTCCCTGGTGGCCATTCACATTACTGTAGCATTTACCTGAAAATCTGGAAGCTACACAAATGTCAATATGGCATCTTCAACAGGTGACAGCAGGGTATGTATATTTTTTTAACAACTTTGAGCGATTGAGACAGTATATAGGTAATTAAAATGTTTTATTACATTTTGTATTAAAAAAATTTAAAAAGTATGTATGTGAAATAAAGAAGCAGTACACATGAGTGTGCAACATTGATAATGTGTTGTAGCTAGAAGCGTTTATATACATGTATTTGTCACTGATTGAGGTTGAGAAGATATGACTTATCTCCTAAACCATAGTCGGCAATCTACTGAACACCCCCCCCCCCCAAAGATTTTGAATTCGTTTTTCAAGTGTCTTGTAAAAGGTTACCTTGTTAAGTGTGTGCGGCTGTATTCTAGAGGCTCCTAAGTACCTCTCACATACCAGAATCCCTACTTCTATTTTCAATTAGAAAATCAAGACAAAGAGTATCCACTTGTATCCTCTACATATGTCCGCTTTATTACAGTAAATCTTCAGTTTTACATTTGTGATTCTGGTTACCTGTGGTCATTAGTTCGAGCTGTGGTGCCTGGTTAATATATCAATTAATGGGACTTAATCACCCGTCTTAAGTAAAGCAATATTAATCTATTCAGTAAAGTTTCTTTTTTATCGTGTCACTTGAGACATGTAAGATTGTGGCACAACAGTCTGACAATTAATGAACTATAGTGCAATGATGTAGAGACACTGAAATTTTATCACAATATTATGCTAAAAGCTTTTGTTAAATGGCAGTGTAATTTTATTTGTCATTTTCATAATTCACACTGCAGAAAATTGAACATGAGTCAAAATTAATTACATAATTTTCCTCTGAAGCACCCCATACTGTATTATTAACTGGAACTGCATGACTCGTTACTAACTTGGTGACAGTTTAGTCACATCGTCACATTAAATGTCCTTTTGTTGCCCTTTACTTCTTCTTGAAAGGTTAGTAGGGGAAGCATGACAGTACCGTTATTTACTTTACCTTTTAACTATAATCTTGTTCCCATCAGTAATTCTGAGAATAAATTGTAAAATAATTGCACATAGGTAGAGTTGTGTGTTGAATACTACCTTCAATGTAAAGTCTATTTTAAATTGACTAATATATTCAGTTCTCTGAAAAATTACTTTCTAAAAAAATACTTTTTTGCCTTCTCTTAGTTTGGCAGCTACCTGACCCTCTTCTTCTCAATATAAAAAATCTGAGTATCTCACTTTTTGTTTGTATTCGCAGCCATATGACATCTTTCAAGGTAGCCATACATGGGTCGATTTGTCAACGATCGATTTCTAATCTGATCATTCCAGGCGATGGATCAGATTGGGAATCGATGGAACACTACCATGGGAATCTGATTTGTGGTTGATTTGAACATGAGCCGATCTCCAAAATGGCCGATTCCACAAAATCCATCCATCGGAAAGGCTGCTGCTTAGGGAGCTATGGGTCCACCAACGTACTTCGATTGCCAAACGATCGTCCAAAAAAACCCAACATGTCGGTTCAATTTTTAGTTGATTCTGATTTTGTTTGGTTGATCAATCAATCAGGGTGGGCAGAACTCGATTGATCTCCGATCGATCCCGTGAACGTGCACGGTGATCGATCGGTCAGAAATCGAGTGAAAAATCGACCCGTGTATGGGAGCCTTAAGTCATTGGTAATGGTAAAGACTTGTTATTTTCTTCTACAAAGTAAGAGAGTTCACAGTTTTTCATGACTGGTGATCTTGCCTCTTTGCCTCTTGTTGCATTGAGTGTCCTCCTAAACTGCACAAGCTGCAGTCCAAGTCAGAAGCTTCAGTGCATATCGTGCTAGCTCTGGCAAGTGGTCCATATCCAAGAGTCTGTAAGGTCCTGACTAGTGATGGGCGAACATCAGCCGTGGCTGTTTGCAAACAGGTGGATCAGACTTTAGGAAAAGTCAGAGTCTACTTGTTCATGCCTGCGTCCCTCAATGTCTACCAACGAAATGATCTTGAAAGATGCCGGCGGTATAGCACAGAACTGCCACATTGACTGCTGCTTAATTAAAGTGATGCATTTTAGGCTCCCTCTGGGGATGGATAAGTTCTGTATATCCACCACACCCTAAGGCTGAATTCAGATGTTCTGCATCTGCCCTGAAATGGAGCCACTGTGTGCACATATTATGGAAATACTATTTACCCCATGCTATCATTATGGGCAACTTTCTGGAGATCTCCCAATGAAAGCAATGTCACTAGTGATGGCTCGAACCCGGAATTTAATGTTCCCGAACGGCGAACGCAAACTTCCGTAAAAGTTCGCGAACCCGGCGAACACGCGAAACCCGCCATTGACTTCAATGCGAGGCCGAACAAAGGGACCCCTTTCTGGCCACAATAGTGTTGGGAAAGTTGTTGTCATCACTCAAAGGGGTCAAACACACTGGACAGATTACATGTCAAAGGGAATCACATGACAAACCCCAAGAAATTTTTTTTTGACACTAATAACATCCCACCAAGATTTCTGACCAATGAATAAAGTCAATGCGGAAAATAAAGTTGCCAATGATGATTACCCTTATACCGTGTTTGAATTGGACCTATCTCCTTTGCTATGACCCCTGACCACAACCCTGAACCTTTCACTGTCACTTTTTTCCTGAACTCACTCCCTAGAGGGGGGTTTTGGAGGATTTCACACAAGTCATTCAATTCACGCGGTCTCAGTTTTCTCAGATTAATCATGCCTTTTTGACTAGGCAAACGTATCCCCCACTGTCAGTCCACTTCGAATCCATGCCTTGTTCATCTTCAGGAAAGGTGAGGTGCATCCACACTTTTTTGACCGAGGCTACTCGACTTCTCGGTCACTATGCGGGCCCCTGCCAGCACGAAGGTCCTTTCTACCAGGACACTAGAAGCAGGACAGGCCAGAAGTTCAAGAGCAACACTGGATAAAGCTCTGGCCAACAGGGGTCAAGAAGTCTGCACACCCAGTAGTCAAGGGGTTCAATAATATGCGACTTCTTCCTCAGCGTGTCCCAAATCTGCAGTTAAGGCCAGGTAGTCTGCGATCTGTCGTTCGAAGTCGTTCTCTCAGGGTGGACCCAGAGGGACTGCTGGCGAGGCGGTAGGACCTTACAAAGCCTCCGACATGTCACTCAATCAACAACACGTCCTGTGAAGCTCCCGTCCTTGTGCCAAGCGCGTCGTATGTAGACAGGAGGATTAGTGTCACCTCTTCCCCTAGTAGAGTCACGTTGTGCTGTGAAATCATCTTAAAAGGGGTTGTTAGAGCAGAGTGTGCCTAGCTCTCAACTGCTGCATCCTCTCAGACCTCCGGGAAGCCCGGTAACATTTCCACTACTTTCTGCTTGTAGCGGGGTTAGTAGTGTGGCCACCCAGTACAGATCGTTCTCCTTCATTCCTTTTGATACGAGGGTCCCTAACAGGCACGACAGCATGAAAGACCCCATTCCACAAGGATGGATGCCGAGCTACTCAAATCAAGTTCTCCTCCTCACTGATCTCATTGAGGGTCTGTTCTCTCCACCAGCCACGTACAACACCACGGGTCCCAATATGGTGACACAAAGGAGCACCATGGGATGCTGCTGAGGGTTGGTCTTCCTCCCCTGAAAGCCACCTCTACTCTGACTCCTCAAGACTCTTCTCTCCTCTCTCCATCTGAACTTTCCCCCTGTTCTTCCATCTTTGGTGTGGGCACCACGTGACATCCACGGACACATCGTCATCATCTTCAACTGCTCACTTGTATCTGACACCCCAGACAAAGGAAAGCAGCACAGTGGGTACAAACATCACCATCATCAACACCGCACCTCCATGTGTGTAATGCCTACCTGTCAGAGGCATGTCCATGTCATTACATGCTCTGGCAATAATGGTTGCGCATCACTCATTCCTCTTCAAAAGGATGTGAGAACAACTCCTCTGATGGGTCAAATGTGCGGACTGTGGTGCTAGTATTGGGGGCGGGCAGTGTGGTGGCAACTTGAGAGTTGTCAGCAGCCGAGCATGGGAGGATGGTGTGTCCAGGGACAGAGTGGTGATGTGGAAGATTGGGTGTCCCTTGGAAAACCAGTAACAATCCCCAGCATTTCTTGGGTTGACGTAAGTGGCCTCTGAACACTGGCCATTATTAGGGCCAAAGGAAATTTCACCACCACGACCACCACGCACCCTGGGGATGGCGTGCCCTATGCCTGTCATTTTATGTTTTTGAGTACAAGGCCCTGTGGCAGCACAGAACTATGGGTGGGCACGGACAGTTGGCAAAAGGCGTAATGGACGGGAAGCCGTGCACTTTTATTAAACTCCTAGCGGTTGTGACGAGTCCAGCTCGTCCAGTGCTGAAATGCTGAAAGCGCACTGGACAGAGCTGGACTCGGTCAAACAAGATCGCGAGCCCGCGAGCGTCATTAAAATCCAGGCGTCGCGGCGCTCCGATTCCCTGGCGGATTCTCCCTGACTGAAGGGCTCCTCTGCCCCCCCGGCGGCGTGACGTCGATGACGTCAACCCGCCGGCGGTCGGCGGGAAGCTTCAAGATGAGCCGGACATGCATATATCAAGCCTCGCAGCGCGCCACCACAAGACAGTAAGTGAGCGCTGCTGGGCTCCGCGGTTTAGTGACATCGCCTTGAAAACAGGCGATGTACACTGTAAAGCTCGGAGACCCGCAGCGCTCAACTTACCAGGGCGGCGGCTCCGAGGTTGTATATGCAATCCCGGCTGCTCACGATCATGGCAGGCATTTGAATTTGCCGCCGCCCACCGATGTCAGTGGGCGGACGGCAATTCAAATGCTGCATGA
This sequence comes from Ptychadena robeensis, assembly GCA_036250615.1. NCBI lineage: Eukaryota > Metazoa > Chordata > Amphibia > Anura > Ptychadenidae > Ptychadena > Ptychadena robeensis. The sequence goes on from CM070036.1 coordinate 114,905,711, forward strand.
TCAGTGAGCAGCCCTGTCATGCATATACAAAGCCTCGGAGCCGCCGCGCTGGTAAGTGAGCGCTGCGGGGCCTCCGAGCTTAGCGTGTAGATGCCTGTTTCAAGGCGATCTACACGTAAAGTCGGGAGCCCCACAGCGCTAACTTACCGGCGGCGCGCGCGATCCGGGCTTCTGTATGCAATCCCGGGACCTGTCATCTACTGGAGGCATTTGATTTCCCGCTGCCCAACGATGTTCGGTGGCGGCGGAAATTAAAATGCCTGCCATGTAGAGGGAAATTTAAAAGTTCAAAAAGGGAATTGTACTGGGCACAGACCAATCACTGTACCCAGTACAATTTTACAGTAAACACACACACAATTTACATTTAATAAAATTTTTTTAATACATCAACAAAAGTAAATTATACTTGAAATAACTTTTTTTTTTAATGTAAATTTTTTTTTCGAAAATTTTTTTTTTACATAAGTCTATGGTGTGCTTTTCGGACAGAAATCTGTACCTATGCAGTGCGCTAGGGAGGTTAATAACCCCTTATGGATCGGGTGAAAAAAAGCTTGGTATTACCCTTCCACCAGATAACTGTGCTGGGCACTGGGACAACAGACAGTTGCACAAGGTGCTAATGGACGGAAAGCCGTGCACTTTTTAGTACATACCCTTTATGGATACGGTGAAAAAAAAAAGTAGCTGGGTATTACCTTCCACAGATAACTGTGGCTGGGCACACACCGTTGCGCACAAGGCTGTAATGGACGGAAAGCCCCTGCAATTTTTACTTAATACCTTTAGGATAGGGTGAAAAAAATTGCTTGGTATTACCCTTTCACCAGATAACTGTGGATGGCGCACACACAGTTTGGCACAGGCTGTAATGGACCGGAAAGCCATGCAATATTTATTAATACCCTACAATAGGGTGAAAAAATACCTCCCCGGGTAACAAGTGCCCACCAGTAACTATGGTGTGGGCACTGGGCAGTGTTGGGCGCACCACACATTGCAACAAGGAGTGAAGTGGTGAAAAGAGCAGTGCAATGAGCCTAAAAATAGGGTGAACAAATCCCTGGGGTAACAAAGTGCCCACCAGAAACTATGGGGTGGGCACTGGGCCAGTGTGGCGCACACACAGTAGGCACAAGCGTGTAAGTGGTAAAAAGCACTGCAAAAGCCCTTTAAAATAGGGTGAACAAATCCCCTGGGGTGACAAAAGTGCCACAGAAACTATGGGGTGGGCCACTGGGCACGTGTGGCGCCACACCAGTTGGCACAAGGCTGTAAGTGGTAAAAGCACTACCAATAGCCCTTAAAAATAGGGTGAAAAAATCCCCTGGTAAAGTGCCACCAAATATGAGCACTGGCAGTAGGCACTGTGTGATATGAGGCCTGCACAATCACTGCCAGCAGCCCACAACAGGCAACAGGGTAGCGAAAAAATAGCCCTAATAAGGGCTTTTGGGGTCTTTTCAGGACTCTGTCCTGACAGCAGTTTAAGAAGCACTGTACAGGAGTAGACTGCAGATCACACTGAACACTGACTAGCTAATCGTTCCCTATACAGCAGCAGCAGCTATCTTAACTAACTGTCTCCATCTGCAGCAAGATGTGAAATGGCGTCTCTCCTGTGCTGTGAGATGGGGGGTGGGATGGTCCGTGACGTGGTGGGTGCTGATTGGCTGTATTGTGCCTGCTGACTGCTCCAGGGTCAAAGTTTGTTCAATAAAAAAAAAATATGGGGCAGGTCGAACTCGCCGTATGTTCGCGAACACGTGGCGGACGCGAACATGCGATGTTCGCCAGCGAACAGTTCGGTCCATCACTAAATGTCACATTAACAAGTGGGCCTCAGTTCCAGGTAAAATAAATGTGTTCCCAACCACCCATCTAAATGTATCCTATCACGACGAAGGCATGTGTTTTGCTACTCTATGCCTCATTGTGTGCTAAGATTTTAGTTGCCCCTGAAAAAAAAACTTGTCTCCAACATGCTGCACATGTCTTTAATCATTAAGCCAATATGCATACTTTAAGAAGACCTTTACTCCCTGATCTCTGTTGATGCAGGCTTTGTGGCAATGTTGCATGGCCAATTATTTGCAATGCACAGGAGTGTCACAGATCATATGGTTGGCAGGCAATTAGTGCTGGTGCTGTATTTCTGCCAGAATATCATGGGCCAGATATGACCTCTTAAAGTGACTTTATCTTTCTTGTCTAATGTCACCAACATATTAGCATTTAGACCAGGATGTTATATGAAAATATATATGAGAATGTTAAGTGTTGAGCTCTTACCTGACCCTCTGTGCCATGATTGTATTACACTTTAGCTGCAGATTTTGCTCTCACCTTGCATTGTGGTAATCATGCATTTCTCTATATGTGTTTCCAGAACAGATTGTGTTTTCACCACGGCTGACATGTGGCAGGCAATGGCTGAAGTTCTCAATGGTGGTGTCAGCAATAGATATGTTTGAGAAGGGATAGCAATACCCTTAGGTGGATTCATGAGAGCTGTGTCCTCCAATGTTTGGAAGCTGCCCCATTACAAAATCATCCCTTGTTGTTGGTCTGTATCTCTTTCTTAACGTCACTACTCTACATGGCACTCATGCATAGTCTACCTTTTCATCACTGGAGCCTATTTTCTTTTTCCAGTAGCAGTGCCTCTTGCTGCTCAACTTTTGTCTGGAGGAAATAGAGAAAAGCTATGGATTTGGCAACCTCTCTTGCACATACCCTTCTCACATGACATAACTCTATAATTAAACCTGTATAGGGTGAAATCATTAAAGGAAGCATACTGTTATGCTTGCCATGCTTTTGTAGCTTTCTAATGTTTTGCATTCACTGTCAGTACGGCAACACTTTCCCTATGCTATGGGGCAGGCAACAATGCCCATGTTCAGGATGGTAGATGACACTGGAGTGGGGAATTTATTTCCTGGCATAGAGAGGGCATTATTTAATGAAAGACACCTTAAATGCTCACCCAGCTTGCCTGCTTTTGTAGATGTGTAGCACTGTATTACTCCCCCTGCTCAAACACTTGCTGGCATTCATTAAATTCCTCCATCACACTGATAACTTAAACAAACTTTTCATAGTGAGCGCCTCGCTAGTAGTACAATTTATTTCCAGAAACGGAATACACAGGTTTCAGGTTAAACCATCACCATCAGCATACCTGAACGCCAACCCTTGTTACATCAGATTTATTATAACTGCTAACTTCACATTATTACTGTTTGAACTGTCTTTTTAAAATTATCCTGCAGTTGCATCCACGTACATTATTGCAATTTTAGAGAAACTGCATTTATTTTACAAACCAGAATCTTTCTGAGTCTTTTAAGAAAAGCTTACTTTGATATTTGTAAGCAATTAGAAAAGTTGAGAGGTGCCGCGTCAGCAAAATGTAGTTATTTGCCAGACAAACTTTGTAAATGTACTTGTTGTTATGACATGAAACTATTTTGATAAAAAAACATGTACCAATTTTATCTTACTATTTTCTATATTCTGGGATTGTTTCTAGCTGCCTGCTACCTATCAAATCACAGCTTGGGCAAAAGCAAAATAAATAATTATTCCTCAAACTCTATAATCTAAAAAAATTTACTACCATTCTACCACTCAAAACAGGGTTGGCAAGTCAAGCCAATTGTATTATCCAGACAGGTTGCAGCCTTTAAAAGAAAAGAACCTAGAGTGATCATGTTGTAGTTAAAAAGTCTCTCAAAAGACTGTGGGTTGATAGTATTATATATTATTATAGTGGAGTATAGTATTAGTATTAATGTGGAACTGTTGGTAACGTCCCCTCCCTCCTAACTTGCATGCACACAACCCTTCTCTATATATGGGGATGATATCATGTTTGTAATTAACTCGCAAAGTCAGCTAGTTACATTTTTAAAATGAAATACCACCAAAAAAAAGTCCACAAGATGGTGCTGCGGCCTGCTTGCATTGTCCAAATCCAGCTCGTGATTACTACTTTCAGTGAGTTTTATCATACATTCTAAACCTCGCCTCAATTCAGTTGCAGAAGTCCATTCATAGCCTGCAGGCTGCTCAACAGGAATAGCTGTGTCCCCCATACAGCTATGGACGGTCTTCTGTTTCAGATGAGGAAGGAGCCCCGGCTCAATTATGCACCTCACATGACAGAGCAGGGGGAGCACAAAGCTGAGCTTGCAGCCTCTTTTTCTGCAGGAGACAGGATTTCATCCCCCCTCCAGATGGTATCTTGTGCGGCCCACACTTGCTTTAGGATGCCACTAATGGTGCGCACCCCCTGCGATCTAGGGTTGCACGGACCCCAGGTTGGGAACCATTGCTTAAAGTCACTCTAACCTTGGATTAAACCAAATTATTTATGTCCTAAACATTCTTTAGTTATATGTGATTCAAACCTTGAAATTTGATCTTGGAATTAGAAATGCAAAGGCAGCCCAAAAAAAAATATATATACTGCAAAATGGAAATTTCTGTGCACCTCAAATTGCACTGTGTGTGATCAACAGCGCTTAGGGTTGTGAGCGAGCCCTTAATGTAATGTGTATATTACCTTGAAAACTTTATGAATATATCCCACTAGTTTCCCTGTAAAGAAGCCGCATGTTTTTTTATTTGTGGAGATCCTTCAATGAGTTAAGTCTCAGTGTTTCACAGTTGTGTATTTTGTATGCCTAGTACCCAACAATTGATCTTTGCTGCATGAAACCAGCTATTTGTTGCTGTTTGTTGTTCCTCTGATCGTTTTTTTTCTCCCACAAAATATATATATGTGTTCAGTGAAATGTAATTGCAGGATGAGTCTTTTCCAGCTGCAGCTGTTGTTTTTGTTTGGAGCGGCAATTGTTGAACAAAAAGCAGAAGATAAGCCTCAGTACCTGAAACACCTGGCAGGAAAGTGTGTGACACCAATGTATCACCCTTGTGCAGGACATTGGGAGGTCAGGGTTTCTGACGACTATGTCTAATGATTAGAAATAGGATGACAAGTTCCTTTGGATAACATAACATAACAGCTACACCACCCGTCACTCTGTCTGCCCAAAGACCCCCTTATGGGCCTCCAGGTGTGATTTCTGTAGTGCATAAGGAATTGTTAAGTAGACAGTATAATGCCCCTCTATGATATTTGGAAAGATGGCAGTGTGACTAATGCTAGCCATACACATGCCAATAAGCGGACGATTTTTATTTCTGACCGACGGGCGTGTGCGCTCTCGCCGTCGGTCAGGTTAAAAATCGGCCGCTTATCGGCATGTGTCCACATGGGGCGACAGATCCCTGTCGCCCACAGCTCGGCCGGCCAGAGAACGGACATGTCCGATAATCTCTGGCCGGCGCAAGCCGATGGAAGCCGATGCCATAAGCTGCAATGAAGACGGCTCTTCATTGCAGCTTATGGCCGGCACACAAAGGGTGCCCGGCCGATTGAAGGGGCCCCATAATGCACCGGGGTGCTAACGTGATGACGTCATCACGTTAGCCTCCCGGAACAAATCGGGACTAGTCTACCTGCACACCATCGGCGTGTGTATGGCAGGCTTTAGGGGTGTAAAAAGGAGTGGAAACAAATGTGGGATACGACCTTCCACTCTGTTAATTCACTGGCAGTAAAATCAAAGTGAGGCTGTAAAACGTTTATCATTGGTTCCACAGCGCCAGTTCTACTTTTCAGCCTCCTCCCACTTATGGAGCTGTCAATCTCTAATCATGCGCTACCATATCCAGGTATCCCTAAACAGGTATTTCTAAACCTCAAGCCTCCTAATTCTGCCCAGAGAGAGATGTGCTTACTGATGTTCTTGTTTACTAGTGCTAAACAGACATTGGCTAGGCCATGGTGGTCCGCTACTCCCACTTTAGCCCAGGTTAAAACATTTGAGCTCCTTGGATAAATACTTAACTCTGTATTTTGAACACTATTGTCTATATAGATTTTAGCGACTATGATGGTCTATTTGGGTGCTGGGGTGCTGCCGAGTGGACAGGGATCAATGCCTTTCTCCTCTTTCTTTCTCCATTTTCTTTATTTTCTATATTATCCTGCTTTTATTACAATTTAGGGTAGTCAGTCATTTTCCCATTTGCACCTTTGTAGTTACTTGAAGTGGGGTGGATACTGGTTGGAATAATTGTATTATTATTGCTTTTTTTTGTTGTTTCTTGCAGTTTGACAGATGTTTACATTACATAGCAAATCTGTAATATTGTTAAAACTTTAATAAGAAAAACTACACAAATCTATACTGCCTACTCCCCCCACCTGAACTCATCTATCAACACTTCCACCATCTAACAACCCATCTCAATCATACTGTATATGCATGGGCTTCTCTGGTCTTTACCTCCCTATGGCTTAAAATGTTCTTGAGTGCTAGTAATGGCTATAAGCTACCATTCTAACTGCGCCCATTAATTCCCTATGGGCGCCATCAAGGAGGGTGGGGCAAGATGTCCTGTCCCACCTCCCACTTCCTGTCTGCAGGTGCCTTGCCCCGATTTTCACCCCAAGCGACTGCTATTGCGCCTCAATTAAAATCATGGCAGACAGCCCAAGTGGAAGCATGCCCTTTCTTTTTTGCATTGAAGTAAAATGAATCCTAGTGGAGTGGGCTATAGTGGGAATTTTCATTGACACCTATCTACCGGGATGGTCTATGCTTCTGGGTTAAATATTAAAACCAAGAAACACTAGGCATTGCAATACTTAGGAGTATAGCCATGAATAAAACCAGATTTGAATATCTGCTCTGTGTTTTGGAAAGTCTCACAAACAAGAAGGTTGTATGCTTCATCTGATGTATATACTCCGCACCTCTGTATGCTGAGTATTTTGTTTTTATATTAATGAAATGTCTGTTCTCCCGCAGCATATAAATTATTGAAACCATTTCCTTTGATCTAGAAGATAGTTAGACAATGTTATTATCTAAATCAGATCATTTTAGCGGCTCATTACTTGAACATACTTGTAACACTGATTGTACAGACACAATAAACGATCTTAATTAAATGCTTGATTATTTGTGCTTCTACTGGGCCTTTTTATTAACTGGCAATCATGCTGATGTTATTGCCCCTGGCAGAGTTGCCACCAATGGAGATTAGTGATATTAGCAAATAACCTTTCTGTCGCACCGGGTGACACCAAAGCAGGGGTTACATAGCTGGTGACACTGATGGTATACAGGAGTAGACCCACTGGACTAACAGTACACAACTCCTCTGGTCAGGACTCAGTGCTGTATCTTCATCTAAAATAAAAAGAACACACATTTGGGGATTCACAAGTTCACCTTCCTTCTGGATAGGGAGGAGGACTAGTTTCGAAGGGGCCACATACAATGCCATTGTTATTTAGTTGATAATAAGATGCATCAACATCTTTCTTGTGCATCCTTATTTCATGGAAGTCATAGTAGGTGCTGTACATAGCTTAATGAAGACAGAATATTGTGTTAATGCTGATCCTCCAAGATGCCCATGAATAAAAAAAGCGTTAGCCAAGGACAGCAAGAGCAAAGATTCCATGGTAAGAGTAAGCAAAGGGCTGATTTGGTAGACCACTTGTTATATACTTTTAAAATTGACCTATCACCCACTTTTCCACTTGTAATAATTAGCACCACAAAGTGCTGATAATAGGGCAGAATGCAACTGAAAAAAACACTTACCTGCAACTAGTAGATTGCCAATGTCCCCCATAGTCCCCCTTCCTCCTTCTCTGAGCCACTGAAGACATCTCACATCTTTGAGAGCAGTGACAGCCATGAAAAACATCGTCACCCTGTCTAATGTAAACTACACAGGCACTTTCCCTTATTCAAAACCATTATATGGAGCCCTCCAGTGGCCACTTGCAATATTGCACTAAATTAACCACTGAAAGCCTGACAGATAGCATTAAATCTCTTGCATGATTTTAGAGAACTACAGGTAGTATATTGTTTTAGAATTGTGGAGCGTTACCCCACTATTGTGCTGGCTCAGAAGTAAGTCAAATTGTAATTTTATGTACTGTATTTTTTGGACCATAACATGCACTTTTTCACCCCCATAGTGATAGGGATAGTGCCTGCGTTTTATGGTCCAAATGCGTAACCCTGTGGCCACTTGGCAGAATCCACTGCGCCCCCCCCCCCCTTCTGCCTGAAGTGTGCTCTCTAGTGACATCATTTTTGTGGCTGAAATTGGGTACTGCATGAATTTTTTTTCCAAATGTGAACATTTACATTTTTTTTGTTTTTTCCTGCTCTAAAACAGTGCATCTTATAATCCGAAAAATATGGTATATATTTTTTGAGTATACATCCCCTTTAAAGATAGGGCTGGAGTTTTACTTTAGGGTTAAGCTAAATAATAAAAGAGTCTCAATCCTTAAGTGAGCTAGCCAACATCCCATAATAAATCAAATGATCAAAAGGACTAGGGGTATGACATGAAAATCAAACCATCGAGTCTGGGTATCCTCTGTAAAAACCGAGGCAAGGGGACTTTAGTGGCTAGAATTGTCCATTAGGGTAGATAGATATTCAAAATAATGATGATAATCACAAAAGTAAATTCTTCTTGATAACAAAAAAGTTACAAATTTAATAGTTCATAAACATCACTGTGTGTGTCCGTTCATGGTACACAGTAAGACAAGTTGACACGGCGCCCTGGAGTCACTCGTGGGGTGTTTTCATCACCTTTCCACAGGATTAAATAGAAGCATTGACAGAATAGATCACCCTGACGTACGTTTCGTCAAGATATAGACTTTCTCAGGGGATGACGTTTATAGGGCAAGATAGTGATCTGTATAAAATCCTAGATTATAGGGAAAGTTAAATTAATGTTGTGGAACTTTATAAATGTGAGTTCAGGTTGTGTGTATATTTAGGGTTAAGCTGTTCTAGCAATTCATCTAACAAATTCCACTGAAACACAAAGATTTCTAAAGAATTTTCCTGGCTCACCTCATGTCAGCCCACCACGGGTCACTCCTCCCCTTGACCCCCTA
>CM070036.1:114927581-114938945 GCA_036250615.1 Ptychadena robeensis
CCACTGCAAAAGTGTCTGGTAATTGTAATGATCTTCAGGTAAGAAGCCCTGTGAAGTTCACAAAAAATATTGGCTTTAAGTGGGTTGTAAAACAAGTCATTACAATCTAACTACTTACCTGTAGGATGAGCAGCAAGGCATTTCACATTAGCAAAATATCGCAAAATTTTGCACATATTCTCAATAATAAATACATTGTGTACCTTCAAGAATTGTGATCTCCAGTCATTTATAACCATAATCAGCAACTTTTACATGCGCATATGGAGAATGCAAATGTTGGTATTTCCGCTGTTAACCTTCAACACGTTGCAATCAGCACTTCTCTGTGCATATGCGAACGCAATGCATGGTAGTTCCTGGTATGATGTATAAATCTGAATATTGGTGATGACAAAGATAAGATATAGCACTATATTCGAGATCTTCATGAATCTGTGAATTCACAATTCGAATATTACCGATCACATTTTTTTTACTTAATGCCAATGGGGAAAACAATTCACAAAAAGATAACATCACAGTACACTTTCTCACTCCATCAGTCCCTGGTGCCACCAGTTTTCTTTCCCGCTAGAACTTGCATTCCGAATCTATTCCTCCGCTCTTCCTTATTTCTGCCAGCAAGAGGTGGCGTTTGTTAATGCCTAAAATAAAACTTTATTCAACCATGAGGCCAGCAGGGGTCTACTGTAACCGATCATGGCAAACATATAGCTAAAATCAAAATTAGTATCAGCAATAAGTCCTAAGAATTATTCCAACGGAAGTTGCTCTAACGAACATGGGAGGCGGTATGGGCAACAGGTTCTCACGTAAGGCCAGGGGGGCGTGTGCGGATAGGCTTCGGATGTCAGTGGGTGTGGGTGCAGGTATGGTGGCTGGAGTCGCGCACGTACACCAGCAACAGCTCCACGACAGTCTGGCATGGCCCAGGAGAAGGGGCCAGCTGCCCACCCCCACTGAACGGCAGTACGGGTAGCCGGTGGGAATGCAGTGGGACCATCTGGGTATGGGAGAGAGAAGGTGTGGTCCTCTTGACAAAGAAATAAGAGTTATTCTCCTCACAGCCTCAACACTATTGGTGGATTTACTCCTTCTTGTGCTTGTTAAGTGGTTTAATGCAAAATATTGTAGTGGTGTACTATAATACTTTTATTAAGGTTGGGAAATCTCAGTGTTGCTATGAAGAGTTCTTAAAATGTGTTGTATGTATAGGCCTTGACTCTCTTATATTCTCGATGTAGAGATGGTGAATATTTCAACGGTTTTCGACTCTAAATTGCAAAGACCCTGAGCATAGTATCAGGGGTATTATTCCAAAAAAGAAAGTATGACTCTAACACAAATAGGCTTTCACAAATGAAGTTCAAAGTTAATAAAAATTTTGAAAAATCGGAAATTTCGACTTTAACTTTGAACTTAATTTATGCAAAAACGACATTGTGATAGAGCCATACTTTTTCTTCAAAAATGTTCCAAGCCCTTCTCTACATCTCCAGCAATTTGTGATGATACCATTTTTAGGGGGGGTAGCAATAGGCTCACCAAAGTTACGCAATTCGAAAAATTCGACCATCTCTTACTCTGTGTGATGAATACATTGAAAGTTCAATATCGTGTCAACATTCCATTGGTGTGATCCAGTTTGGTTCCGGCGTACAAAGCTGTGGGGAAATGTAGCCTCGGCTGGAGCAGCGGTGTTTCGTGTGTCTACTTACTCTCCTTTCCTTGATGAGCAACCCCTGGGGCGGAAATCATCCGTTTATCCTGTCCCTGTCCCGAGGCATCTTGCGTCCAGCGTCTGAAAGGGCCTTTGCATTCATCGCGCAAACCCTATGCTACCAATACAGTTTCATAAAACATATTTGTAGTTTCTCAGGGTCTGCACATTGCATTTTCTAAAATAATCTTCATGCCCCTAGAAGTAGTGAATCAGGGGTCTCTATATCACAAAAAATGATCACCACTGCTCTCTAGAAAGTAAACAGTGTTTTTTACATAATTAAAACATTTAAAGATACAACACCATGGCATCCATATTGCAATGGCATGACAGCTTTAGTGATAGGTAATAGAATCCAGCACATGGAGCACAAGGTAGAGCAGCAAGATTATATTATCTGCATGATTTACTTACCGAATAAGAGATCATTTTGGTGTGCAGTGGTTTGTTTTTTGTACAGATGTGATAGCTTGCAGGGTCACATTGTAGAAATTTCACATGTGAAAGGTAAGAGAATTGTCATGTGGAAAGGAAAAAATCTTTGTATAGGTAAACTTCTTGTACAATCAGTATAACAGCATCTGGGAACAAAGCAATTACTGAGGCAGAACGAGAGAGGGCAAAGCATTCTACCGCAGTGCTCGACTCCTGATCTTTCTGGAAAGTGTCAGATTGGACTCAGACGCAGAATATAAAAAAATTGAAAATAAGGCTTTAGTACAATAGACAATATGTGTAGGAATACTATATAGGTCATTATGGAGTGAAGGACTTAATCAATGATTTGAGTTGTAGGCAATAATTTTCTTGTTCAAGCCAACACAAACTTGGTTAAAGCACTTGATTATATCTATGGACGTTAGCAGTTTCAGGGTAAATTCAAAGTAGATTTTCTTTGGAAAAAGTGAGCTTGTAAACACTTGTTGAATCGATTACCTTTTCAAGATTAGTGCATTGCAAGATGACAGTCATGAGACATGGAAAAAATAGAGGAGGCTTGAGCCTGGGTCTTCTAAGACAACCCAAGCTCAGGTGCGTCCTCCAGTGGAGGTTATTGACGGAGGACGTGGTGAGGAATGGGTCAATTAAAAGGGAAGTGATGGATGGCATTGGCCAGGAAGGGAGTCAGGCATCAGATAGGTTAAAGTATTGTGGTTTGGGCCAGCCCCTTAATCTTTTTATTGTGATCACTTCCCCTACCATTTAAGAGAATTAAATAATTATATATGCACACCTCTCGACTAGGTTCAAGAACCATTCGGGTGGCCAAGCCCAGGGACCTTAACGTGGCCTATAGAGTGTGTATATAGCCCAAATATTGATGAAAGAGCCCATGTTAAGTCCCCTGGCTTGGCCAAAACCGAATGGTCTTGACCTAGTTGAGAAGTATGCAATATTAAATGGTTTGGTTAATGTTGGAAAATAGTAGTAATAGATAGTTGGGAGTACCACCCCCCCCCCCCCCCAAGCTGGGTAAAAATTTTGGAGGCTGGTGGTATGGTTTGGGTATAGTGAGTTTACCAGAAATTGAGGGTCACCGTCAGGGACTATTTTTTACACTTTGTTTTTCTTCATTAAAAGCCGGTGGCCAATTTATAACTTACATTTATTTCCACTTTGAATCGAATTTGTTGTCATGAGGTCTTTTTTACTTAGTGTTAAGAGAATTTAAGGGTTATAGCTTTTTCTCTCAGCATACATTTCACCCTTACCCAAGGTCATCCTTATATTTTTACATTGATTGATGGTGCCATGTTTTCCATTTGGAATATTATACAGGGAGTGCAGAATTATTAGGACATAATGAGTATTTGGACCACATCATCATCTTAGCGTGTTGTCCTTACTCAAGCTGTATAGGCTCGAAGGCCATATAGCTATACCAATAAGCAGATTAGGGTGATGTGCATCTCTGTAATGAGAAGGGGTGTGGGTCTATCTTAATGGACATCAACACCCTATATAGGTGTGCATAATTATAGGCAACTCCCTCCACCTTTTCCTTTGGCAAAATGGGTCAAAAAAGAAGGACTTGAACAGGCTTAGAAAATGTCAAAATAGGAGATATCTTGCAGAGGGGGATTGCAGCACTCTTAAAATTGCAAAGCTTCTTGAAATCTGCACTGGTCCCTCAAGGGGATTGGTTCCAAACCCCCACCTCCCGGGGGGGCTATTGGTGAAAAACCCAGAGCCGCTAAGACTCCCTCGCTCCCGTCAAGTCAAGCGCATTACCCTGGTTGGTACCCGACTGGTGAACCCCTGCCTGGTGAGTTCATGGAACTGGTAGGACTACATTTAAACAGCCCAGGCTCTCAGAGCTGTTCTGCATGGGGGCAGTCCCCTGCCTCAAGCACACCAGGGCTAACGAGGTTTACCATAATTCCCGCGCTACTCCGTCGGGCTTGTAGCCCCACATGTCCCAGAGCACTCCCTGTGGCGGGGGCGTATTCCGTCTGTGCATGGTGTCTAGCGTTTACGTAGCGTAGTTCTACGTGACTCTGGAGCCCTCCGGTTCATTGCGTACCCACTGATGTACTATGGGTTTCCAGACCTGTCTAAAACCCAGGAGTAACACCGCCTCCGGTATACCTGCCCTAGTGCCTCCAGTTCTATGCATAGTTGTTCTGCATTCAACAACACCATCCAGTCTGCCCTATCTCCAGAGTAATGGGCTTAGCATGCCTTGTTCCCTAGCCCAGGCATAAAACACCAGTAAGATAACTAATATAACAGTAGAGGAAACAGCCCTCTTGGTGTGGATGCATGAGAATTTGCATAAAGTAATCCTTCAGAATCAATTGATCATAATAAATAATAGGCTGTATGAGACAGAAGGCACATTTATTAAGCAGGAAAATCTGTAATTAAGTAACATGAGAAAATTGTAATGATTTTAGATGGTTGTGTGCGAATGCCATGAATGGAACTAGTAAGGATTTAACGAACCTACCTGTGATATACACGTGACACATTAAATATCCACTATAATTTTTACACCATGGCACATCTCTCTTGATGACTAACATTTCGTGCTTATTAAATTATTCTCTTGATGACAAAAATTCATATTCACTTCCAAGTATATTGGGAATGATTCAGTAAGGCCGAGGAGTTGAGTAAGGAAATTAGAATTGGAATTATTTTATGCCAACAAACAATATCACCTTATGTGAGTCAGAGAGGTGTGGTATGGACATGATTAGAAGTAATGTGATAGAACTTAAAATAATAGATACCTAAAAATATTGTCATTGCTACAAGTGGTGCTTCTTCTTACAAGCTCTAAAGGCTAAACAATGTTAAGGATGGTATGTAGAGAAAAAAAAATGCCTAAATAATGGTACATTGAAAATGATTTTATTATTGTACAATGATTGGGGGTTGGCTTTAAGAAGTATATTTATACATTACTGTGCTGGTTGTTGTCTGATATAGCTCTTCCGGCATATGTGTATGTGTGTACTTTGTAGTGAAGAGTGTAGTTTCAATAGTTCTGTAAGGTTTTGCCGACGGTCCCGAATCCACATTAACCTGCTTAGAACCCGGCGGTTCCCATGGCATTCTGCCAATTCGCGGCGAAGGTGACATACTGCATACATTGGACCTTCCCGGCGGACGGATCGGCAAGGATGCCGTGGAATTAATATGCGTTTGGAATGCCACTGCGGTTAATGGATCCAATAAACACAAACCCATTCGATAGGGATGCGTAGGGATTCATCAGGGATGCGCATTAAGGTATTGCTTTTGTCGATGTTCTCTTTGGTTGGTTGGTTTTTGCTATGAACAGATGGATAATGCATCAAAAACAACGCATACATGGCGTTTAAGGAAACTCAAATCATTTTGTTGCCTGGGCTTAATCATTCTGCGTTTGGATTTTTAACACAATGCAACGCTGGAGGGGTCTTACCAAACGGGGGTTAGACACAGCCATTTGACTTCAATGTATACATCACATCAGAGACAGAAGAGGTCAGGCCTATTACATACAACACATTTAAGAATGTTTTATATGGGGCATAAATGACAATATATGAATTCAAACAAATTAAAGCGTCCAAGAGAAGAGATCACTAATAAATGTGAGGAGATTACTCTTATTCTTTGTCAACGAGGACAAAACGAAGGGGACCTCACAACTTTCCAATGTGCAAGGTAGCAACAAAGCCTAAAGAAAGCTGAAGCTGGCCATAGCGGTAATTTGCTGCAGATCGACTGCCATGACGCTCGTGCAGCAATCATCTGCCCGAGATTGGCCACAAATCTAATGCGACCACTTAAATTCCAGGCAAGAATCGCCCCAGTAATTGCTTTGCCAAATTACGGACACTGTCCATAAATGTAGGTGATCTCACTCCATGTAAATGCCGCACACAAAGGGTGCGAAGGCCTATTATTGCACGGACCGTCTCCAAAGGACTTGGGCAACAAAATCTGTCTTATGGCTTAGGTCAGATGTTACTATGGGCTGGATGCAACTGGCATGGTGGTAATGTGTCCAGACAGTAGAGATACCTAGAGAAGTCTTTGAAGCCGCACATATAATGATATAATGAGTGGAGATGTCGTTAGTAGATCACTGGAGGAGTGGAGGGGGCAGGTAGGGGTAGTTATTACCAGGTTTGAAAATGTAGCCATGTAAAGGCCTGAACCCTCATCATTCTATTCAAAGTAAAACATATCTCTTTATCACATAGTGATAGTTGCAAACCACATTGACGGGGGATATGTGCCAAATCATAATAATGCTTCCAGTTTTGGTGTGGCAAAAACCGCCATCGAATAGAAATACAAAAACTGCCAGTGAGTGACTCAGTGATTTCAGTTGTTTGCCCCATGAAACTGCTTGCCAGTGGCTCTCTACAGGTCTACAATGCAGTAGCATGGGCCTCAGCAAGCTTTTGCTTAGATCTTGTAATATGCGCTTTTCAGTTTCAGAAGGTCCTCTACAGGAATAGTTTCCTAGTAGGGGAAGCATTCTTATGCTCTTCTGCCTTGTCAAATAGGTTATATTATTATTAATAATTATTAATTATACAACATTATTTCTGTAAGGTGGTTTAAGTTTTAACTATGTAGCCAAAAAAAAAAAAAACGATTACATGGCTCCTTGAATAATATGAAATTGCCAAATCTCTTCCTACTGTTCTGGAGGATACAAAATCGATCTCCAACCAGTCATAAAGTGGCCATACATTTCAATTCTTATGTTAGAGTCGACCGGCTTGTGCATTTTTTAAATATGGACTGATATGAGTCTAACACCAATCGTACCACCGATGGCAAATGATGCAACAAAGGCCTGTGCGCTGCTCCATCATTACCACAATAGTATAGAAATCCATTGAGATACCTAGAAACCCGTCTGAAGTTGAACCGATTGATTGAAGTTTTCCAAATGTTCACGTTTGATCGCTCAATTAATTTCAAATATTTTTAATTTTTAGTCAATTGAATGAAAACTCAACCCATGTATGCGCCACCTTTACTATGGGGAGGCTTAATATAACAGGGTTAGAAATGGCCAATGAAATTAAAGTGGGATACACGGTAGATTCCCCTGCAATGGACCGGCGATCCAATTGCAGCTGGTGACGTCCCCATGCTGTGAGTGATCATGGCTCATGAAGGATATATATAGCCGTCTACTCCATTTTAGTCTATCTTGCATCCATTTGGACAGCTTACACCGTAGAAAGTAGCTAATTAAAATTTATTTTCTTGTGTGTTCAACTTTCAGGTTTAACTACCGAAACAGTTGAAAAGTTTTGTGTCGTTCATTTACCAACCGATACTATTGTAGCTGAGACCGAAGTTCTACCATTAGAGCTCAGGGAAGAATATGTTAATTGTTAGTGAAACCAACAATGTGTACAATGTCTACCACCTGGGTGTTGTCTATATCTTAAAGAGGCTGTTCCCAAACAGTTCGTGATGGGTGATTGCAGATAATCGGGGGGACTGGACTGAATTGATCGATAACCAAATCCTTTCAGATGGGGTAGTATCGGGATAGGACACATAAAGAACTTCGGTAAGTGCAGGACCTTCCCTCACCTTAGAAGGGCAAACCTGTTGCTCCGAATTTTCTGTTGTTCCTATCCTTGAACTTGGTTTATGTGTACTGAAAGGTGTTAAAAACTATCTTTTGGGAAGATAGAAGACAGGGCTTTTGTAAGCCTGTTATATAATAGAATACAGTGCTTTGTAGCTGTTACAGTGCTTTTGGTAAGGCCTGTTTAAGGTAGATATACAGTGCTTTTGGCAAGCCTGCTGTGCTACTGTGAGTTCGGCCCAACTAACTTAGTGTGATAATTTCTTTTGGAAGGAATTTATGAGATATTGGGAGATGGTAACTTGAAGAACGTGGTCGTGATATGCTGGTGTTCCAACTTTCATTTCGCTTTTAACGATTTCTATCGCGTGAAGTATAAGATAATTTGTTGTGTGGATTACGGAAGAGTCTATAACAGGTCGGCGGTAGCTACCAAGATGTAAAATCATGGCGACAGGCGAAAGGTCTAAAAAGGTTCTTAAGCCTGAGATAAATGAAAACGTTGTAAGATTATGTTGCAAAACTTGTGCACGGATTATTATCTTGTTACCCCTGGGAGGACAATCTTGCCAGGGTGGACACAGAGTATGGAAGTGTAGATCCAGTTCCAAGGGATGGGGCCAATGATGCCTTTCACATGGATATGGTCAAAGGACTAGCTTAGGGGATATAGAAGCATGGCCATACTTTCCACCCGATCCTCAATGAGACATGTTGTAATGAGGAAGGGTGGGGAAAATGGCTGCGCTCATGCTCCCTATTGGTACTCACGTCTTACAAAAAATGTCAAGCAATGTACATGATCATGACAAAAATTTGCAAAAATGCGTTGGAGAAAGGACATGTTAGAAAAGGAACCCCCCCCATACAGTCATTAACACCCCTTCACACCCACCATCTCAACTCGATCATCTCTGAGTAAAGGACGATATGGATTTTTGGCAGAGAGGTTGCTGCTGTACAATCTGTGCCCCACTTTTTGTGCCTGCACCACCGCTTGCTAAGTACAAGGGCCAGTATATAGGACGCCCCAGATACAAACTACAGTCACCAACATGACCCAAGCATTTGCCAGCAGGTCAGGTGGGTAGTCACCGATCAGAGTGCGACAGTGAGGGTGCCGATGGAGGATAGGGAAGTTAGGGAGCTGGAGGCAGGACCGTTCCAAAGCAAAACTAAAAGCTGCTGAACTTTTCTCCTATATGCACTCGCAGTGGCCTCATCTGTAGGTTCCTCTCAAAATCGAAAGTAGAGGGAGGAATAATGAAAATAATCATTTAGACGGTGGGAAATATGCTTTTAAAGAACAACAATTGAGTTGGGAAGATATCAATTAAAATTGTTATAAACACGGCCCCAAACCCACCATTTCATTCATCTGCCACTTATCATTATTTGAGAAGGGCATGTAAAGGCAGAAATATACACAAGAAGGAAATGGCATCTCATGGATGGCATAGTTTGGTCACAGTACTCCTTGGGATTGGGCCAAAGGTCCCCACTATAAGTACTTATACAACCTTTCTCTGTGACAGCTTCAGATTATCCTCTTATACATGATGTGGGAGAAGAAGCAAAATGTGGACGGAGTTAAAGACTGAATTGGAGAGATGTTTCCAGGCTAGGTCTTCACTCCCCACTGCAGTTGCTTGTACAACAGGAAGTAAGGTGATGAATCTATAGTGGATTTTGGGAAAAAAAGATTTTTTTTAACGAGGGAATTGGACTCAGGAAGCTGGTCACGTACAGAACAGAACAGATGCATCTCTACTCATCCAGACCTTTGGTCAAATCTCAAACATTCCCTGCAGATTCTTGTCAAAACACAAGTCTCAGAGTTGGCCCACTCTGGACCAGCTTAAAATTCCAGGGTTAAACTATGGAGAAAGAAGCGGCTGGCTTGTTTGAGATTGTCAACACCTAAAGAGGCTAATTTTCAGACTCAGCCCCAGGCTGCCCAAGGCAGGGGACGGACATCAGAGGTAGAGCATTCAAGAGGGCCAGGGGGAGGGGGCTCAGTATCGGGTAGAGGAGGAAGGGAAACAATCCAACCAGAAAAACCAATGGTTTGTTTCCAATGTGGAAAGAGAGGCTCATTGGATCAGACAGGTACCTCCCCCCAACCCAGACCAGACGGAAAACACAGCCTTTACCCACACATCCTCTTGCCACAAACACTGCACAACAACATACTGCTGCCCCAGGACCGAGGTTCCCCATTGCATGGGGACAAAACAGCCACATGAGGCTGCCCGGAGGGACAGTGTCCCAGCATTGCTTTGGTCTCTGAATCCTATAAGGATTCCCCCGTATTGTTTTAATGTTCCCAAGGAAACCGTGCCCCTTCCTTGTTGATTCAGGTTGCAACCTGTCGTACATGAGCGAGGACTTTTATCTTTATAGGGGACCTCGAGAAAATGCTGAACCCTCCATGGGAATAAATGGGATACTCACTATATTTTTCAAAACACCACCCTTAGATGTGGGATGCCATTCTACAACACCCTTTTAGGATCATTCCAAACTGCCCAGTTAATCTTTTGGGAAGAGATCTTTTTGCATTTTTTTTTTTTTGCATCTTTTTTCTTAAAGAAAGGCACCAGCCCTGTGTACATCAAACAGTACCCATTGTCATAAGAGAAAGAGGAGGGTCTTGAGCCTTCGCTACAGTTCTTTCTTCGTGCAGGAGTTATTGAGGAAATTATTTCTCCTTACAATACCCCAATTAACCCAGTGTCTAAAAGTGACGGTACTCATCGCTTTGTTCAGGATCTGCGTGCAGTAAATGCTCAGATCGTGCCCATTGCCCCAGTAGTGCCAGACGTGCCATCTCTGCTCTCAGCCATTCCTACAACAGCAGAATTCTTTACTGTGATTGATTTAAAAAATGCATTTTTCAGCATGTTGATGCAGAGACATGGCCACTATTTGCTTTTACTTTTCGTGGTCGCCAGTACACCTGGTGTAGAATGCCCCAGGGCTACGTAGACTCTCCTGTAGTCTACTCCATTGTCCTCCAGGCCACCTTAAGGCACTGGACTGCCCCTCATGGTTCCGTCCTACTGCAATATGTTGATGATTTACTTGTCTGCAGTTACACTCAGGAGGCCTGCCAGGCAGATAGTGTGGATCTTTTGAACTGGTTACATGAATGTGGTCACAAAGTGTCTAAGAAAATGTTGCAATGGTGTCTAGAGAAAGTTGAATATCTTGGTTTTCTACTCAGTAAGGGAGAGAGGAGAATCAGCCATGCTCGGGTTAAAGCTGTAGTGGGTCTGCCCCGCCCACACACCAAGAAGGACATGCTAACCTTCCTTGGTATGATTGGTTACTGCCGCCAATGGATACCCGACTGTTCTCATTATGACAATATATTGAGACAAGCCACAAAAACAGATATGCCAGATTTTGTGAAATGGACTGATGAAATGTTACAGGCTTTTGGTTATTTGAAAAGTGCAATGGTGTCAAGTCCTGGCCTGGGCCTACCTGACTATGGCGTGATGTTTCACTTATTCGACAGGGACAATTGTAAAACCATGGCGGGAGTCCTGGCCCAGGAACACGGGGGCAAATTCCG
>CM070036.1:114939045-114966360 GCA_036250615.1 Ptychadena robeensis
ATTCCGCCTCCTCCTTTGGCCCCTCCTCCATCCTAAATGCACTGCTAGGTCTCAAAGGAGCACGTGACGAGCTGCCACCCTTTCATGACTGTACAGAACTCATACATGACAATACCTCTCAACGACCAGACATGCAGACCACGCCCATTCCTGACGCTGACACTGTGTTTGTAGATGGGTCCTGCTTCAGACCAAACGACAATGTGTTCCATGCTGGTTATGCAGTAGTACAGCTTCCGGATACTGTGCTGGAAGCTAAAGCAGTACCATTCCAGTCAGCTCAGGCAGCTGAGCTTATTGCACTTACCATGGCATGCAGATTATTTGAAGGAAAATCTGTTAATATTTATACTGACCGCAAATATGCATTTGGCGTGGTTTTCGACCATGGAATTATCTGGCAACGCCGTGGTTTCATTGCAGCTGATGGCAAACAAATCTCACACTCCACACTGGTAAATGACCTCCTTTCAGCAATTCAGTTGCCAAGTGCTATAGCGGTCTTACATTGCAAAGCACACACTGGCCTAAACACCAAGATCGCAAAAGGGAATGTCCTTGCAGATAGTGCTGCTAGAACTGCTGCTCTCTCACAGTCAGCCACTATCCAAATGCCCATGCTTACACCTGAACTCACGGTTTCTGACACGTTACTGTTGGACCTACAAGCCTATGCAACTCAGGAGGACAAAGACCTCTGGTGCAAGGCTGGTGCACAGTCAGACCCGTCTACAGACCTAATGTGCAAAGAGGGGAAACCATGTGTACCACTTGCAAGCACCCCTCTGTTTATAGCACAATATCATGGTGTAGCCCACAGAGGGGCAAAAGCAACACAGGATCTCATCAATGTGGATTTTTATATCCCAAATCTCCGGCCTTTAGTACAGACTTATGTTTCCAGATGTCTCATATGCATCAGTTAACCCACACAATTCTGGTAAAGCACAACATCAACATCTTGCATACCCTTCCTCACCTTTCACTCACTTGCAGGTAGATTTTACACACATGCAAAAGATTGGGAACACACAAGAATATGCTTTGGTCATAGTTGACATGTTTTCTAGATGGCCAGAAGTGTTTCCCACAACCAATGAGAAAACACAAACAGTGGTCAAAATTCTTTTGCAGGAGATCATCTCTAGGTGGGGTTGTCCTGTTCAGATTAACTCTGACAATGATCCTGCTTTTACGTCTAAAGTCTGCCAAGAGTTGGTAAAAGCCCTCCGAATAAACTGGAAGTTTCACATTCCCTACCATCCACAAAGCTCCAGCGTAGTGGAAAGGATGAACAGGACAATTAAGGACAAGATTAGGAAGGCAACTAGAGAAACCTTTTCCAATTGGAATCCAATTCCAGTGGTCTTAGCAGAGATCAGGATGCAACCTCACAAAATCACAGGATTGTCACCTTTTGAGATTTTGATGGGAAGACCTTTTCCCACCCCTTGGAGGAGAAAGCCTCCCCTGATAGACAAAGGAGATCTCGAGGTAGTACAGGTATATAAGAAAACTAATTGAAACATTGGACACTGTTGAACGAGATATTGCTGGCACCTCTCCTTTCTTTTCACAGGGACCTACTCACCCATACCAGGTCGGAGATCGAGTGGTGATCCAGAGGCTTACTAAGGGAAGGAAGCAAGCGGA
This sequence comes from Ptychadena robeensis, assembly GCA_036250615.1. Classification (NCBI taxonomy): domain Eukaryota; kingdom Metazoa; phylum Chordata; class Amphibia; order Anura; family Ptychadenidae; genus Ptychadena; species Ptychadena robeensis. Next base: position 114,940,699 of record CM070036.1, read on the forward strand.
GTTCCCCTTAGGACCCCCTACCCATGTGATTGCTGTTACCAGGACAGCTGTGCTTACAGAGGACTCGCCCATCTGGATTCATGCCAGCCGATTGAAGAGGGGTGACCTAAAACCCCAGAAGCAAGACAAAGCTAAAGAGGGTGAAGCAGGTGTAAAATCCCTGAACAAAGAGGGCGAAGTAAGTGTAAAATCCCTGAAGAGTGACTTTCCACAGTCTGAAGATGTTCCTGAACTACTAGAACACTGGCAAGATGTGTTGTATTCTACTGACAATGACCAGTATGGCTGATAACTAACTGTATATATCACCCTGAGGACTTGGGGGCGGTGCAGGGCATATGTGGTAAAGGGACACACATAGACAAAGACCTAACTCTTAGTAGAACACGAAGGGAAGTACAGTCTAATTCCAATTCAACCCAATATGTGGCCATTACAGAAACAGGTGACATCACCCGGTTCAATTGGGGTCCCAAGAGGGGTCCCAAATGAGTTCAAGGCCAGAGACCAAGTTAAAGTCGGTTTTGAGTCCCTATTTCCCATAATTACGGTTAATAAAAATGTTGATTGGATCAATTACATTTATTATAATCAGCAGAGATTTGTAAATTACACCAGAGATGCTTTAAAGGGTATTGCTGATCAACTAGGCCCTACATCCACCATGACTTTTCAAAACAGAATGGCCTTAGATATGATACTGGCTGAGAAAGGGGGAGTTTGTAAAATGATTGAAGGTACCAGTGCCTGTTGTACATACATCCCTGATAATACAGGTCCAAATGGTAAAGTTACCCTGGCCATAAAAAAAACTAGAGGACCTCTCTGTAGAATTAAAGAAGAACTCTGGTATTTCTGATCCATGGGACCAATACTTTGGCTGGATGACAGGATGGTTCAAAGATCTGATTATGATTATTATGATGGTTTTGATAGGTGTGCTTATTATATACGTCTTTGTTAAGCTTATTTTGTGCTGTGTGACTAGAGCTACTGCTTTCCGCAAAGACCCTCCCCCTCATGGATATTCTCAATATTTAGCTTTACATCTCGGGAAACTGGATCTTCCTGGTGTACGTTTACATAATCATGTTTATTAGTAAGTCATGGATATGACTTAAGAGGGGATTGAAGGATATATATAGCCGTCTACCTCCATTTTGTCTATCTTGCAACCATTTTGGACAACCTACACGTAGAAAGTAGCTAATTAAAATGTTGTATTTTCTTGTGTTCACTTTTCAGGTTTAACTACCGAAACCAGTTGAACTAGTTTTGTGTCTTCTCATTTACCAACCGATACTATGTAGCTGATAACAGAAGTTTCTTACCAATTAGAGCTTCAGGGGGAGAATATGTTAATTGTTAAGTTGAAACCAACCATTACACCGTGTTACAATGTCTTATCTCAGGTATAAAAAAGCTGAGCAGAAATCATTAAAGAGAGCAGCTTCTTGATACCACAACCTGTGTGTGTGTCTATTTCTTTAAGAGGCTGTTCCCAAACATGTTCGTGGGTGATTGCAGATAACAGACTGGACTGAATTGATCGATAACCAAATCCTTTCAGGTCCATCGAACAGTTATCAATGTGCACTACATGGGCACATCAATTCCCGTTCGATGGGGACCCAGTTTCCCTGTGGTCTCCCGGGTCTCTGCTTATCCCCAGCCGGTCAGCCAGCCTGCATGCCCCCCCTCCCTGACACATGCTGGCCACACCCCTTTCACATTCACACAGCAGCTACTGTGTTTCCCTGATAATAAGACATCCCCATCAAATAAGACACCTCCCCCCGCAAAGCAGACACTCACTTTAAAAAGGACACCCACAATCCATGCCCGAATCTCCCATCACTGCAAATAAGACAACCAAGATCCGTGCCCAAATGGAACTGTGTGCCTTCATTGGGGCTGGCTCCAGTGCAGAGCGGAGCAGGAAGTTACTGCAAAGGCTCGCGCACGCTCCTCCGCGCCAGAAAGGAGAAGCTTCTGCCTTCTGCGGCTGCAGGAGTCTGTTACCCGGCCGATTGAACCCACGAAAAGTGAGTGTGCTATGCAATGTCCCCTTCAGATTAAGGCATCCCCGATAATAAGACCTGTCTGATATTTTTCACAGCCTGTCCCCATTTAAAGTAATTGTTTTTGACCAAGGTTTTCCAACATGTTGGAAGCCTGTTTAGTCGAGTTCCTTCGAGCAGGATGCCTTGATCCTGCTCGAAGGAACCGTGGATGAAGAAACAGATTAGCGCAAGATCGAATGCTCTAATCTGTTTCTTCATCGAGCTCGATGAATAATAGATACAAGTACATGGCAGTTATTACCTGCTGCACCCTAAGTTAACTCGCAGCCCTAGTTTTGGTCCTTGTGTCATATGGAACTTAGTTCAATGATAAGCAGTATGCATAGATACTAAATAATTTGGACAATTTATTACATTAATGTAATAATCAGTTTTTGGCAGAATGAAGGGACAAAAATGTAATCCATAATGTTATGATTCAAAAATGATCTTTGTCAATTAGAGCATTTTGACAGTAATCACGATTACTAGATTACTTATGAATAATTCACATATCCATGAAACTATGTATCTATATAAAAATCTTAGTGTAGGTAGGTTTTCTAGTTATAGCATACAATTAAATCAATTATATTGTATTTTTCCCACCTGCATCTGTGAATAGAAGACAAAAAAACCCACATTGTTATCTGCCCTAATATGGAAGCTTGCATTATCTGCACCAGCTGACTGTTTGGCTAATGGTCACCCCAATTACCAGCATGACAATTTCATGTCACACTATTCTTTGGGAAAGGCCACTGAGCATTGTTAATAAAATACCTGTTATTTTTTAAAAGAATGGAGCATATAAACCAGCAAATGGCACAACAATCAGCTCACAATGTTTGAATAGATGAGAAGGATCTTATAGCTTAACAATGCAAAAAAACAAGACAAAAAATCATATAATTTCTCGCAAGCGAAGCTGTGTACATCATAATTACCGAATGCTTAGTGCAAACGCAATGAGCAATCCACTCAGATGTTGGGATGGCAGCTGTGACAGACCTGATGCTCTCTACTTCTTAAATGTGTTTTCTACTACACGAAACAAGGCGATGGAAATTTGTATATCGTTGCTCACAGGACCAGTGCAGGAAAAATCTTGACAATACTGTAAAAAGTCCTTTTAGTACCATAGCCATTTGAGGTTTACATTTTAAAGGTTAAAAAACAACCATACAGCAATATTGTATTTAAACTTTTAAACAGGCCCATTGGATATAATGTGCACTTGTTGGGCATACATTATGCATTTCCCTGGGGATTTTAAAACAGATAGTTGTGACCAGGACCATGGGCAAGTCATGAACAGGCCGTATTCTAGGTATTATCTTTATAGCTCTGGATAGTTTAGGTTACATCATTATCAGACCAAAAGGGAAGCAGTGCAATACAATTAAGGTAGCCATACACGGTTCAATTTGCAACAAATTGATCATCAATTTGATCGAAGTATTTGACCATTCAATGGTATATCCATTTGTTATTTAATTGAATGACACACCACATTGAGTTCGATCTTAAACATTTCCATTACTGCAACAGCAGCCTCAAGATAACCTAACCTATGCATATTAATCATAGTGGTCTGACTACAGTCAAAATGGCGACTGAACGGATGGGGGATTATTACTTGGGCGGGAGTATGTAGTCTCTCTATGCAGTCTCCGCTGCATCATACTTTTACTACGATCAAATTCAAGCACACTTCCTATTATGACAACTTTTTTGTTCATGGGTAAACATTTCCATTACTGCAACAGCAGCCTCAAGATAATCTAAACTATGCATAGTAATCATAGTGGTCTGACTACAGTCAAAGTGGCGACTGAACGGAGCGGGGCATTTTAATTTGGCGGGCTTGCATATTCTCTCTACGCACCTTCACTACATGGTACATTTAGTATGATCACATTGAAACAAAACTCCACTAATGTCCAAATGGGTTTTTCCTGCAGAAAACTATTTACATTACTACAAATTGGTTTATATTACCTATAGCGTATATACTGTCATGTTAAAAACGAAAAAATTCTATATATATAGCATACATATACATAGCAAAAACGCCCTCCCTGGATGTTACACTTGCTAATTGATTGGATCTAATCACAATTGGTTGGGATAAGGAATAGTATTTATTTACACTCGATGTGGTAGCAATCAATTAAAATTTTCCAACTGGTCCGATCAAATTTCGATCGAGCAAATTTAAAATTTACATTGAATTGAAACTATCTTGTAATGTGGACATGATTAAATTTTCAATCGACCGACTAAAAAAATTGGTCGAATTACATTGATTGAACATACTAGCTTTAGTATGTTTATAGGTTGATAACTCATTTAAATAATATCTGGAGCTAACTCGAGCAAGCCCATCCCAAGGAAATTTATGATACTAATAAACGGTTTGTTCCTCTTCTAGATGGGACTTTACATGGAATGCTCAAGGCTTTATATAACCAGAGATCACCAATATGATAACAATTTTATGTAGACTTAATTATGTCCATAGATAAAACAAAAACATACAGACACTATACAGCATATAGGGAAATTCATTTAAATCCTGTGTCCATAACAACTAACAGAGAGTTTGGTGTGCCTAGGCTGTATGGCATGTGCCTATATGCTGTATAGTGTCTGTATGTTTTTTGTTTTATCTATGGACATAATTTAGTCTAAATTAAATTGTTATATCATATTGGTGATCTGTGGTTATATAAAGCCTCAAGCATTCCAAGTCCCACCTAGAAGGGGAACAAACCGTATACTAGTATCTCAGACTGTTAACTCATTGTAACTAATTATCCAATTCTACTGATATCCTCACCTATCTCACTGATAGGCCACTGCTTTTCTCAGTGAATGCTAAATTATGACAGTATTCCTTAAACTAACACCAGTAATGGGGTGCAATTTCTTCTCCAGAAAAACTATGGGAAATTATTCTTCCCAGTGACAATAATGTATTCCTTCCAATGACGCAAATGACGGGGCACCATCTTTCCACGGCACTAACGATGGTGCACCATCCCTTCCATTGACATACAATTGAGCACTATTGTTTTCTAGGCATTTTAAGGCCCCCAAACATGTAGCGAGCCGCGGGCGATTTTTCTGCCGACCGATGTACGTGCACGCTCGCGGATGTCGGTCTGTCACCCAAAAGATCGGTCGGCCAGACAACGGACATGTCCCTAAGAGCCCCCATACACCTTTCGATTTCTCTGTCAGATTTCCTTTAGATCTCCTTTTGTTTTACCAAAACCATGTAATATGAGGGACTTTCTAAACCAGTGATGGCGAACCTTTGGCACAAGTGCCAGGGGTGGCAATCAGAGCCCTTTCTGTGGGCACGAGCCAGCACAAAGGAAAGAACTGCAGTGTATTGGCTTTCGATGCTGTCAGTTTTCTTCCCCTATCTTCTGATTGTACTCTTCTAAGAAAGCAGAGTGTGTGTATATGAGTTGTGTATCTGTAGGTCAGGTTAAATTAAAATGCTGACACTTTGAGATAAATAAGTGGGGTTTAGGTTTCTTTTTGGGCACTCGGTCTCTAAAAGGTTCACCATCACTTTTTTACACAATCAAGTCTACCTGTGTTCAATCGCAGAGGACCCTATACTACATAGTTGTTGGTACATCTAAAGGATATCTGACAGAGAGATCTAAAGGTGTATGGCCAGCTTTTATCTCTGGCCGATTAGCTTGCCATTAGTTTGAATGTGATGTCATCACATTGTACTCCACCACTAATCTGTCGGCCCCCGTTTGCTACGTGTGTGTGGGCCTTTTCACTCCAGCTGACCACAGATTCAGGGACATTCTGTACTTCACTACTGACCACTATTTTACTTTCGTTGGTCAGCAGGGACAATGTTTTCTCCCACCTGCAACCCATCTGAAAGTTTTGTTTAAATTAACTTACAATAAATAAGTGCATCAATAAAAAACATACTCAACGTCCTACAGTCTGTTTTAATTTAAAGCAGCTATAGCCTTGTTAGATCTTTGCAAAGAGATCACTGCTTTCCCACAAAGAGCAATAGTCTTGACAGGTGATATGCTTTTGTACTCTTTTACTAGCTTTAGGCTGAGACTACACTGTGTTTTCTGTGCGGATTACCCGTGGTTAACCCCAGTGGAGCCTCAGCGTTGTGGTGAAGGTCTGACTTTGGATGAGCATGTCAGGGTAGGGACCCTGGAGAAACGCGACACAGAACAACAGTTGCAGAGTGAGCTCTACTGGCTTTTGGCGCCCTTTCCTTGTGTCTGGTGGAGGATAGGGTTACTGTTATGGGCGAAGCGGGGATAATAGCACCTGGGTTCTGACAGGTGGTCAGCGGGCTCCTACTTCACACAGATCTATTTGTGATCAATGTAACCACGACACAGTATTCAATAAAAGAATGTCCCCTCATGGTTGCTGCTGAACTGGGGGCTACATTTCTAGGCAAAGATATTTACACTTGCAGCGCTACCTCTGGTCCCAGAGATAGGGTAAAAGACTTGGGATGATTCAATCGTTACAGAACCTATCCCTGAAGGTATCCATCAGCCCAAATAGGGATGTTGGTTTTCCAGGGCGGTGAGAGAATAAGGGTGTTCAAATTTACCCTTGCCCTTTGGGGAAACAGGTTACTCACATATTTAGCTGGACGATTCTGCACACCCCAAGCCGGAGGCCTGTCCCATGGGGGTTCTGATGGAAAGATGGAAAATAAATTCTTTCAAAGTCATGAGAAATTTTCTTGGGTCGACAGGGGGTCCCAGGCCACTATCTTGCATAGGGCCCCCAAAATGCTAGAAGCATCCCTGCAAAAGTGGTCACAAATAAATTAGGTCAGTGATGGTGAACCTTTTAGAGTCCAAGTGCCAAAACTCTAATCCAAAGCCTACTAATTTATCTCAAAGTGCCGATGTGGCAATTTAACCTAAATTACAGACCCAATTTGCTGTGTAAAGAAACTACAACATCGGAAGAGAGGGGAAGAAAACTGACAACATTGAGAGCCAATGGGCTACAGTTCTTTTCTCCTTCTGTGTAAGCTGACAGGTCGAGTGCCCACAAAAAGGGCTCCGAGTACCACTTTGGGCACCCGTGCCATAAGTTCGCCATCACTGAACTAGGTCATGGGCACCAAGGATCATAGATGTGAAATGTGGGTTCTGGTGCTAAAAATGCTGGCAATGGTAAGAACATATGAGAACACAGTATGCTGCTTATGGTGCTGTGTAGCCTCAGACCAGTCCATGCTGTCTCATATTCACCAACCTAAGATTGATGCATGAGTATCATTGTTACTTTAAGTGACCTACATGAAATATATTCAGTAAGTGTCAAACATTAGAGATGTATTCAAAGCAAGTGTATTTCCTTTAAAAAAATCACAAAATGTTTTATCCTATCCTGATCCAATATGTACCAATGTGTCAGACTCAGAGAACAATGACAATCAAATCGGTGGAAACAGAAATATTTTTTGTTTATAAGGAGGAAGAAGGAGCTACAGCAGAATAAAGAAAGGTTATTATGCTTGGTGTGACACCATGCCGACAAATCAATATACATGTCATATTTAGCTGAGTTCTGCAGCAAAGCTGTCCAAAAGTCACCAGAGATATAGAATGGTCCGAAACTATTGCTAGTTAATTAAAACAAGCATACTGCCAGAACTTGCTTTCACAGTTATTCTATATTCTGTGATCCTGTGTGCAGGAGCAGCATGAGAGATCAATGGAAAAAACAGACCGGAAGACATCGGCTCTTCCTTTACCTCTGCATAGGGATGAACTGTCTAGTCCTAATGAAGTAACAGTTATTTTTACATACTCTAATACTTATGGTGGGTCAGGGCACTGCTAGTTCTGGGTTAAAGAAAACCTGGAGACACATTTGTTGACCCCTTTTGTTATTGTATTGTCAGCCATCATAATATCTTTTTTAAGTCATATTGTAACAAGCAGGTATCAGGTAGAGGACACAGGAACTTTTGGAAAAACTTTACTTAAACAATAAACAGTACAGGAAAACTTCACAAATGAAACAGGACAATGGAAAGAACAGAAAGTCCCTCTAGGCCTCTGCAGAGGCGGCAGTAGAAGTTTCAAGCGGGACGATCATTAACTAGGTTGAATAAACTTGCTTACATCTGAGTCCACTTGAAGGGTCGCACTTTATCTCTGGAGGTTTCCTTCTCCAATCAGCGCCACAAGCTTCTTGATGCCCAGATTACCAGCCCATGTTTCATAGCCTTACTGACCTCAGCAGTGAGGATAGGCCAATTCCAGGGCAGATGTCTTACTAAATGGCTGTTGCACTTTGGTGTGTTTCCCCCTGGTAAAAGCAGGATAATTATTAGGTCAACCCTACCTGCTCCATCCTCCATTTTCTCACTATGTCTCCACTGCGTTGTGTGCTCCATCGGGACCCCCTATGTTAAGTGCAGGGGTCCCGATGGAGCACATACACATTACCTGCCTGGCGGATTGTTCACATGGTGTTGAGCCGATTCGCCAATGCCGGGTTAATGTAGTGCAGTACCTTACCTGCCCGGCGGAACCTCTGTTCACACATCCGACTATCAGGTAAAGTGCATGTGCTCTGTCTGGACCCTCTAGGTTAAGCGCAGTGCTTGGTGGAGTGGAGACATAGCCTAAGAGCAAAACCACTTACAGTGCCTTGTTCTGTTAAGGCTCACCCAGGCTATTGTTACCTTTTGGGAGCCAACAGCAAGATCGTGGTGGAAACGTACATATAAGTTGTATGTACATATAACCCATAGAGCTGACACATCTAGAAACCGGACATCGATTAGAATGCCAGAGCAGATATTGTTACTGTTTCTACTGGTCCATTGGGCAGACATATCAGTTCAGGTCTGTTTAATTCTTTTATCTGGCTGGCTCCTCTCTGGTCATTCCTTGCAATGAGTAGAGATAATGACTATAGCAGTCCAAAAGTTGTGAATGATTAAAACCCTTCATGAAAATTTGCAACTAATTTGGAAATTCAAGAGTTATTACCTTCATTGCAAAGATTTTCACAATTAAGGGTATGTTTCCACTACAAGTCAGGATTCCCTCCGCTAAGCGTATTGCTTGGTGGGGGTTCCGACGGAGCACATGGACCTCACCTGCTTGGCGGATGCTGTGCTTAGACATGGGCTTGTAACGGACTCCACTACGTTCAACCTTGCATCGGCGGAACGGCTCGGTGCAGTGAGAACACAGCATCTGCCGAGCAGGTCAGTCTATGTGCTCCGTCGGGACCTCCCGCCAAGCAATACGCTTAGCGGAGGGGGACCTGACGTATAGTGGAAACATAGCCGAAAAGTGTCAATGTTCGCATATTGAGGATGTCAACACTACTGATGTAAAAATCTTGAATATTCGCAATTGCGAAGATATAGCACTATATTGGAGATCTTCGCAAATTCTCGAAGTGAAGATATTCTAAAAAGGCACATTTTGCGAATGTCTATATTATATCTAAGAAATTACTTTAATAGTTTTACTTTCCTGTGTTGATTTATTGTGGCTTAATTCACGTGGTTGGTTTCAGGGCAGCTGACAGTTGGCCCATTGTGCCCCTAGAAAATCCTAATGGGCAACCATCTTCTCTTGGTCCGGCCCCTCTGCCAAATGTAAGAATCCATTGTGGCCCACGAGCCAAAAAGTTTTCCCACCCCTGCCATAGGGTAAAGTTGACTGAGCTAACAGATTACATAGTTAATAACAAGCTTGGTGGTAAGTAAATTAGGTGGTATGTCTTAATGATGTATTTTAAAGACTCTTACTCTAGCTATAAATAATTTTTAGGTATAAGGACAGTGATATATGAAGATACATGAGGCACTGACAAAATTTATTCACACATCATAAGTGTTAGAGTGTAGATTTCTATACATGTGTTATCTGGATATACATGTTTTCAATCCTTTTTACACAGATTGTGTTTTCATGACAGCCAGTCAGTTGGCATTGCCAGCTTGAATACTTCTCTTATAACAGGATTCCATTAAAACCTGCTCCATTCCTCTTTCCTAGGTATGTAAAGCAGGGCTACACACTGCGAAGAGAACAAACCTAGTTTATTTGAAACAACCCCACAGCCAAAATATATATTTGAAAATGTAAAATTAAATTTACATGTAAGCAAATGCAATTTTATATTTCCTTACATTTCACTAGTAAGCTCTCGGCTATTCATTCCTCATTGTAATCATAAATATTTAAGACAGCCTGACACCGACATGCAGATCAAAGTGGGTGATTGATGTCTTTATGGTCTGATGTATATATTTTTCGCAGATGCGATAATGGCAGAATATATTTATTTTGACAATTGCGATTTAAGCTATTTTATGTTGAAATAGACTACAAAAGAATAAACAAATATGTAGTGTTGGCAGGGGCTGGCGGAACCCTATGAGTTTTAGCCTGACAAGCTCTAGCCGATACTGGCGGTAAATATACTACAGGCACTGTACAAACTGCTGCTGATACCAAGTTTTTTGGGGGGTTTAATTAAAAGTGTTGCATTATTGGACTGTGGATCCTAAATGACTTTAAAGTGGTTTTAAACACAAAAGTTTTAAAAACACATACATTAAATAAACACGATACTCGCCTAGCAGCGGTTCAGATCCTGGAAAACTGCTACACAAAAAAAAAAAATACTTACCTTCCTCACGTTCATTCCTGATGCCAGCATCTTAGATCCTGGAGAACTCAAGCTACTTCCGCCTCTCATGCCTGCCCCCCCCTCCACTAGGCTCTGTCTCCTCTCTGTCTCTTCTGTTGGAGAGCTCCATGGGGGAGGGGGGGGGGGGGATTCGGCTGGTGTGATCCTGCTGTCTGAAAAAGTTTGTGCTGCTGCCGATACTACGAGGTGACCTATGAGGTGGTAAGCCCGCTTTTAACTTAACCTGTTTTACAAAATATTTCTAAATACACTGCAAAGTGATGTCGGGATGTTAGGATCTTCCATCTGCCCTGCATTGTGATAACTTATAGCTTCACTAACCCAGTGCAGGGAATGCATCATAGTAGGTTGTAAGATGTTATGGCCAAAAATGTATTAATTTATATGTAAGTCAGAAACATAAAATCTGTAGATATGAGTAGATTGTGGTTTAAAACTATTCTGTGGAATGTATTTTTGAATTACCTGAGGGAGTTAGGTGGAGGAACCTATATCTATTCAGCTGTCCTAAAACAAAAGTATGTGTCGAAAGTTTTTGACCCATTGTAAAAGGCACCAGGAACACAGGAAACCCTTTTAATGTTTTTGGCAAGAACCCGGGATAGGAAGATGCTAATAATCTAAGTTTCACATATTTATGCAAAGATAATCTCTGCTAAAGATGCACTTCAAAGGGATTTTGGGGCATAAAAAGAGACAGCCAAGGCCAACCAGTCAGACACCAGTCCAGAGGAGAGAAGGAACCGAGAGGGCAGATCGGAGGGGTCCACCAAGAACTTACGTCAGGCCAAGTCAGAAGGGCCAGAGAGACAGGGATACATTGTTTAAGTCTTTAAGTAATCATGTACCTGAGTGTAATAGTTTCATATACTGTTTTGTGTTTTATGTATACATTATTGCAGCATTCTGTAATATTGTACACAATATATGTTTTTATACTCAATTGTTGTGTGTCCCTTCTTACTGACGGCCACCTACCGAACCTACAGAAGGAATTTTTTTATTGAATTAATATTCATATCCTAATGATGTTATTATTATTTTCCACAATAATAATTTTCTTACAGGTGACACCATACTCCCAGACCAGGGCTGAACCAAACTTTACAATGAGATCATTCTTGTATACATGTGGCTAAAGGGCTTTCAAATCAGCAACAGGAAATTTTCCACAAGAACCACATCTGATATGTCAGTGTCATTGTCTATTATATGACTTATCTGACTAATGTGACATCCATTTTATGCACAGTTTGCCAAAAAGGCCAAGTCCAGAAGCTTCTGCTAGTTCCTGCAGCATTTCATATCCCATATGCATCCCCAGGAACCCTCCAGTCCTGATTCATACTTGTAGTATGTCTGGAGATAAAAAAAGTATTTAGTCAGACACGAATTGTGAAAGTTCTTCAACTTAAAAGGATTAAAGAGGCCTGTAATTTTCATCTTAGGTGCACTTCAACTAAGAGAGACAAAATGGGGGAAAGAATACAGAAAATCCCATTGTCTGATTGTTAAAGAATGGTGGCAAAAAAGTTAATCTCAATAATGTTATATGCGCCCCTTTGTTGGCAATGACAGAGGCACGAGGCAAGGGTGTCTTCTCTCACCTCTCCATTTTGCTTTATCCATCGAACGCCTGGCAGCTCTGATCTGTCAGGATACTAGAATTAAAGGTTTCAGGTATGGGCAGCTTCAGGAAAAAATTATGTCATATGCTTTTACTCCTGGCAGATACCAGGGACTTCCTGAGGGCAGTGATAGATAAAGTTATTCAATTTGGGTCATACTCAGATTTGATTATTACCTGGACCAAGTCATCCCTACTCTACTAAGATAATGCCCCTCAAGTAGTCTCAAGTCCAGAACCGGTAGTAACCCAGTTTAAATACAAGGTTGCTACACATCACTTAGGAATGGTGAGATTTTGAGAGTCTTAACCTCCCTAGCGCTCTTGCAAGGTCCAGATTTCTGTACCAAAAGCGCACCATAGACTCTAATGGAATTTTTTTTGTGTTGTAGGCCTGTAACTTCCAAAAATATGTCCATACAAGGGTCATCCTGAATATAATTATGAAACACACAATTATTATAAAAAAGTACATAACATTTTTTTTCATAAAATGTATCATTTGAATGATAAAATCTCTTGAATACTTATTTGGTATGAAATATTTCAAAACAGAATTTATGTTTGTTTATAATAAAAATGTTTGTCTTTGTTTTACTTTGAATTGTATTGGATACAGTTATCAATGTATCCAATACAATGTCATTTGGGACCCTCTGAAAGGGTTAACTTCAAAGAGCAAATCTTGAAATGACACTGGGGGTGATTTTCCAGATGTGCTCTTTGAAGATTGGCAAATTTGCGGGGGGGGGAGGCGGGACATTCATATGCAAATTTGGCTGGGAGAGGTATGACATCGTCGACCGGCTTGCTTCAGTGAAGAAGCAAGCTTCAGATCCCCCGGACAGCACAGAACAGAATGTGCTGCTGCTGGGATCTGAGCTTATTTACTGTTGTTAATACAATTTATTGTGAACTACCATATTTTTCGGACTATAAGATGCACCTAACCATAAGACGCACCCAGTTTTTAGAGCAGGAAAACCAGAGAAATTTTTAAAAAAAATATTGGATTGATGCAATGGTTGAAATCAATGCAATACTAAATTCCGCCACTAGATGTCACCATCAGTACTACTATCTTGGCACACACCTCATCTTACTCACTGATCAGAGGACGAGGGGGGCAATGGGGGAATGTCTGCAGAATCTCTCCTCTCCCTCTATGGCTGTCAGTGGAAGCTTGATTACAGCTTCCACACACAGGGAGAGAGAGATAGGATAGGAGTTCATCTATCTCTCTCTTCATTGCTTATAGCAGCAGGGCTTTGACAGCTCCCCGGCTAATTTTTTGCCGGGAGAGCTGGCCAGGAGCCAAGGCGTGACCACTCATGGCAGAGTGGCCATGGGGGTCTCGCATTTGGACCATAAGATGCAGGCACCGATTTCTGGGGGGAAAAGTGCGTCTTATACCCCTAGATTCCAGCTAGAACTATTGCAAAATGAGGTCCTGGAGGCAGGTAGTTTTGATATCTCCACTATCCCACTTTGCTTTTGATGCACAAGGTCTGGTGGAAATTTAAAAATCTTTTGGGTTCACTTATGGGCACTCTTTGGGTTCACTTATGGGCACTCTTTGGGTTCACTTAGTTTACACCTATATGGCAAAACACACATTACAAAGTGCGATACAATCTTCCTTGTGAGGGGTACTGGAGTCTATGCTGTTCCTGTATTGATGCAGGTGGTGAAGGGAAGCGTACTATTACCCTTCTCTACTCTTCAGTCTTCATTTTCACTCTCTGCCTCATATTTCTAGCTACAGCGTGCCTATGTGGCATAGACCCCCTTTCCTTTGTCACCTCCCGCTGTGCTCTTTACTTACCCATACCCCATCTCTATGCAAACTGATCTCTCAGGGATATCCCTCCTCAGCCTTCGCCTTGTGGGCCCAATTGACCCTGACCTTTGGGAGGAGGTTTTGGAACAGGTGCCACAAGTATCTATTAATGTAGGACATCGCCTTTCACAGGTATACAGTGCTCTGTTTAAATTATACCCCCAACCATCTGTTTAATATGGATGACTTATCTGACTCTATATGTCACAAATGTGCAAGAGATCATGGAGATCTTGTCCACCTGCTGTGGCAGTGCCTAAAGTTGCAGAAGTACTGGGGGGCTCTTATCTCCGCTATAACTCATATTACTAATCCTCTGGATCCCCTTATATGTGTACAGGGTGTTAACTCCTCTGTGACTGAGGATGCACATGTTGCTACAGCTATCACTAAAGTCTTGTTTCAGTCCATGAAACTTATCCTAGTGCACTGGATTCATACCACAAGCCCCAAGCGTCAGGAGCGGTGTCCCTAAGCAGATTAGAAAATATTATATACACTCACAGGGGTGCCTGTGGGGTTGCTGGGAAAAAGCTGAGCATTCATCTCCATTTTTAATCTGTTCCTAAAAAAAAATTTTATTTTCTTTTCCTTTTACCTTACCACTGTTTACCTTACCATTTTACCGCCATTGTCTCTCTCCTTGAACATGCTCTGTGAACAAATAATGGACCACATTGGACAAGGTTATGGAAATACATTTCTTGAATAGCTTGCATCTTATGTCATTACAATATGCAACTATGTACTGTAAAACTTTTTTTATTTGTTGGCTGTATGTAGATATAAATTTGTGTAATAACAGTTGATAAAAAAATACATAATTTTTTTACTGCTGTGTAGAAAATGCATAACTCATGTCATCATAATAACATCAAATCACTCAGCTATTATTGTTGTGAGCTTAGTCTGTTTCTGTGAATACATAATGTGACTCCTCCTGTAAGAAAATAGCTGTGTAATAGCTGAGTGAATTGAGGCTATTTAAATAGCATGAGATTTGTATTTACATTAACATTCTGCATTGCAATAAAAAATCCCTACTCTCATATATAAATATAGAATATGTAAAAAGTAACTAAGATGTCCTTCCTGGTACTGGCTTTTTGGTTTGGCTGGCGGACTTTAGAGAGAATACTGTATGGTGCCTACTTTGCCCAAACATGCTTTATATTATTTTTATGTGAATGGCTGTGCCTTTGACTAGGGTGCGTCTTAAGGTCCGGTGGATCTAATACTGTGATAGAGGCTTGATAATACCAAGAGAATATTGATAGACTGCTTTAACCTCCCAAGCGTTTGAGATGAACCCAGTTCGTCCCAAACGCTGGATGAGCGGGGATTGGGCGAACCCAATATAACCCCAGAGAGCTATAGATAGCTATAGATTCTCTATATTTCCACAGCATTTCTGTGTTTCCGCACCTGCCTCGATGGCGTCCGATGACACTGAAAGGGGGGGGGGGGTTGCACCATTAAAACCTCCATGTTAATGGAGGAGCGTCGGTCTCCCAGCCCACGTCGCCGGCATCATTGATGAAGGAGGTAAAATATTTTGTTTAGAAAGGATAAGGGTATTTTTGGTGCATATTCTCAAAACCAGGATCTACCCATGGCAATCAAGGTGGTCAACAACTATAAATTGACCCTTCAGACAGGCTACAGTATTGATCCTAAAAATAAAAAAACTTCTTGCAACTAAGATCTATGATGTGCATAAACTTAAATGACATATATATTCTTTGTGCATACAAAAAAAAGAGGAGGATAGTTTCAAATGTTTTACATTAGAAATGAAATATTCTCTGTCTAGGCAAGAATCTGCATAACTTTATAATATATGCATGATAGAGCAAAGCAAACCAGCTAATGAAGGATTAAACGTGGGATTTATAAACTCTAATAACTTGGAAATATGCTAAACACAGAGGATTATTAAACTTTGTGAGCAGAGTGTAGAGATCATAGAATGAATCCTGGAGGCAGATGTACCCACATGGTGCTAATATTCTAGTCATGACTGGAACTAAGCTACAATGGAAAGGTAATTAATGTAATGTAGCACAGTTAAGATTATTTAAAGTGCAGCTCACAAAAGAAAGAAGGATTGGAAATCTTTATCTCAAAACCTCAAGATTCACAATGCGTGGGAAAGACACAGAGATTACAATGTATTTCTTAAGGTCACGAAGGATTTTAGAGCTAAAGTGGAATGCACATTTATAGAATATTACTTTCAGAATCGTTCATATTGATATCATGTTGCCCTAGCTGATACTTTACTGTGTTTTTTTATTTTAGACATATTTCCAAAAACAGAAACCCACCCAAAGTGTTTATAACCCTTCCTACATAAATCTAGGGTTTTAGGGTGAAGAGATGAACACAAAATAATCCATCCGTAAGGTCACATGATCAGTTTTTATTTTTTCTGTGCAGCCGTGATCTGTGGGTGAGCTAAGCAGCAACATGACAGGTGACCTGTTAAGTAAAATTTTGTCCTCAAGAGGAGCTCCTATGGACTTTCTGTCTCTATGCAGAAACATGACTAACATGCAATACAAGGGAGAAGGCTGTAAATAGGGATCTCTGTGTGCACCACGGTAAGTGGGTCAGGGATCCAGAGAGGGGGCGACCAGGACTGGCAGCACACACTGACAACCAAACAGGGATATGATGAACAAACAGGTTTATTGTGAACTTACTTTGACAAATAGAACAGCAAACAAACAGGACGTTCAGATGTCCAGGGTTCAGAGTTTAGATAAGGTAACAATGTAATCTTCAGATTCAGAGTTCAGATGCAGATTCAGGTTGATTCAGGTTGAAAGCAGTGTTAGAGGGTGAAGAACACCTTAATAGCCCTCAGGCTACCGAGACAGGTGTCCTCAACCCAGCCCACACTTTCAGGGAGCCATGGAAGGGCTCCATGGAAGATCTTACCATGTGTAGTTGCAACGAACATAAGAACGGTGACGAAGCAGCTCTGAACAACATGCAATGAACTTGTCAAAGATCTTAGGACAGCGTGGACCATAGTCACCAATAACTCTTGTCTTTGATGAGTATCTCCTTCCCTTTTCCAGGGCATTGAAAATGGGTGATGGATGGGTATTCCAGCATGACAATGACCAAAATAACACAGGCAAGGCAACTAAAGTGTGGCTCAAGAAGAAGCTCATGACAATCCTGGAGTGGCCTAACCAGTATCCAGACCTTAATCCCATAGTAAATCTGTGGAGGCAGCTGAAGGCTGAGTGGCCAAACATCAGCCACAAAACCTTACTGACTTGGAAAGGATCTGCAGCTGTACAAAATCCCTTCTGAGATGTTGCAAACCTGGTGGCCAACTATAAGAAACACCTGACCTCTATGATAGCCATCAAAGTTTTGACAAAAGTCATCTTTTGCAAGCAGATCATATACTTATTTCCCTAATTGCAATGAATATCAATCTCTAACTTTTGTGCACTGATTTGGCGAGCATTTTTTGGTTTAAATCCTCACAGCTACAATAAACCTCCCATTACAGTTGTAAACTGGTCATTTCTTTGTAAGAGGGCAAAGTACACATTCAGCAGGGGATCAAATACTCCTTTCCATCACTGTATGTATAATAACAAGGTTGGGGTATATGTTTGAGACACAGAAGGGACGGGGGTGGGGGGCATACATGCACATGTACAAGTGCCGATTTGCACAATGAAGGTTATAATGACTGGAGGCCACAAATTCTCAAACCTATTGCGAATATTAGATAAAAAATTAGCAATATTTAGCAAATATGAATATTGCCTATGCTGCTCATTACTAGTCCCAAGTGGAGTGGGCAAAGCGGGCTCAAAATTTTTTATCAGTTTACTTTGTAAACTATTAAAATGTTTTGTAACACTTTCAGCACCATCTTCCTGAGGGCATTGGGTCGCTAGGAAGGTTAATACAAGAAAAACTAAAATATACAAATAAACATCTGTATATTATTTAAAATGTATAGAGAAAAAAAGTCTGTCTAATAAATCAGAAATAAGTGCAAAAAGAACACAAAATAATCATCTTTGAGAAAGCCTAAAGAACCTGCTGAGGAGTCAGTCATATGTTTTTGTACTGTGATTGCACATTCAGATAAAATACTGTAATCTGCAGATTTTGTTCTTTTTAATCCATCCACCTGTCAGTTAGGAATGTTGTGTTGATAAAGCCAGTTTTAACATAGTACTATGGTAAATAACTCACCCATTTGTGAAGAAATCTTCAATGATATTATCCTTTATTATATGATTTATGCTATCACCAGTAACTTTCTGTACTCACCCCGATGCGGCGAGGTCTATGATTCCCTTGCAAAGATCTTTTTGTCTGCATAAAAAAACCAAATGGTGTATAATTTGTACCGAAGAGCTCATGAGTCACCAGGAACATAAATTAAAAGCAGATTAGATATTTTACATAATAAAAGTTTCCCACGCTGCTTGATGATATGTGAAGCTCCACATCCAGGTGCATGAAAATATTTTTTTGAAATAAGAGCTTTGATGTTATTGAAGAAAATGACTAGAGTTTGTATACTTGTTCACAGTTAAAGTAAACAGTTTACCCCAATGATCAGTTTGGCCTCATACTAAAAAGAAGACTTAAGCCCCCCATACACACATAGATCCATCATCGCGCTGCCAGTGGTCGTTCAGAGAACAGTGCACCATTTACTTTGTAAACCAATACTTTGTCCAATACTTTGTAAACAAAGTAATGTGATGAACCATAGAAAAAACGGACATGTCCGTTCTGTGGCCAATCACAATTCTGGGCATCATGGATTGGTCGCTCCAGGTGGACAGCTTTGATCCATGGCCGATTTTGCGGCCGATCAATGTGTATGGGGGTAAGGCTTAAAACATAACTGCTATGGCATGGCCCCACCTTCTTTTTTCCTATATACAGTGCTGCTTGAAAGTATGTGAACCCCTCAAGTGGTGTAGATGTTTCTGTTGTTTAACAATGAATTGTCATTCTATCATTCCGTGTTTATCATGAAATGTCAGAATATGTATTCAATGATGTACTTGTTTAGGTTTGTTAAGTTGCCAAAAATACATGAAATGGACTAGTGTAGTGCAAAAGAAGGTACCCCAGCGCATGGTTAAGCGAGCAGGTAAAAAACGCAGGTGAAACAAACACATTTGGGTGCTTAACAATCACTTAAGCAGACCAATGAAATGAGACATCCTTGGAAAATGTTTTGCCTGACCAATAATTAAAAGAGAGAGAGGAAACAACTGAACCACTGTGGCCATACAAATCAACAATGCCAGAGCAAAAGAGAGATATCGAGGACATGAAGAAGAGGGGATAGTGACAGCCATCAGTCGGGAAAGGCTATAAGACCATCTCCAAAAGATTCCAGTACAATCATCAGTACGACAGATAATTTAAAATGGAGGGCCTTCACATGAGCAGCAACTTTGCTAGAAGTGAGCCCTCAAAAATTCACCCAGAAGCACAGAAAAAAATAAACAAGGTAAAGCCAACCCACACAATCACCTCTAGAGAGTTGCAGGCCTCAGGCAGCACTGGACAAATGGCATGCGTATACAATCAGACGAAAATTGAATAGCAGAATTCATGGGAGGGTTGCAGAAGGAAGCCTATGCTCTCAAAAAAGCCAAAAATGCCCGTTTCAACTTTGCCAAAGAGCACTGGAAAAACCGAGGCTCGGAGTCCATTCTCTGGACAGACGGTATAAAAAAGAATTATTTGGTCACATCAAAACCGACGTTTGAGAAAAAATAACAACGCTATGAAAAAAACCTCTCCAACCGTGAAGTATGGCGGTGGAAAGTGAAAAGTTGGGGCTGCTTTTCTGTGCTGGGCCTGGACGACTCCATATTGTCCAAGAATCATGAATTCTTCGGGTATCAACAGATTCTCGACCCGAATCTCCTGCATCAGTCAGGAGTTGAAGCTGGGACGAAGATGGATTATGCAACAGAAATGACCCAAAGCATTCAGCAAAGAGTACAAAAGGAAGGCTTCAGAGAAAGGAGAATTACACTTGGATTGGCCCAGTCAAAGTCCGACCTTACCCAATTGAAATGTTGTGAGAAGAGAGACCAATGAAAAAGTTCGGACAGCAGATGCCTCCAACGTCCTCAACATGGGGCTGCAAGGAGGGAGGGCAAAAATCCATAAGCAGAGTAAGAGACTGGTTAGGGTTACAGGAGAGTTTAGTTGGAGAATGGGCAAAGGGAGGAGCAAAAGCTACTATACAGGGTCAATACTATGCACATGTAAGATTTTCAGTTTGGGAATAAACCTCCTGTTTACTTAAATAATGAAAAATTTGTGTGTGTGTCTCTATTTGGAAGGTGTGCTTTACAACATTGGGATTTAGAGGTATGTATAATAAGGTTCTTTAAATGTTTTTACAAACAGTGACCATGTCTGGAGGGTTCACATACTTTCAAGCAGCACTGTATATATAAAAGGTATGAATGCAAAAGCTATTAATCCATATAAATTAATGACTTGCCCGTTTAGAAAATATGATTTTCCAGCTACGCTAGAGCATGTTTCAAAATGTTTATTTTAGCCTTGAAATTCCACCTACCTAAATTGTCTGTGCCTATTCTTTTTTTTATCCTAAAATCCCTGAGGTAAGTGTTATAAACAGTAAGTCTACAGGAGTTCTTCTGCATTCACCACTTCTGACCAGTATTGCCAACAGTGTAATAAAATGTGAGATAATTTCACATGTGACATTTGATTTCACATGTGTTATAGTATTACACTTTGTTTCATGAGCAAAGTGTGTTTCCATATGAAAAGGTTCCTTGTTATATCGGATGACAAGGAAATTGTCCTCAATTGTTGATATTTTGGGAATAAATATTAACCTCCCTGGCAGTTCACTGAGGTCCAGATTTCTGTACCAAAAGTAATACAGTGTTTTGCCTTTCCGCCCCCATCGGCGTCACCGATGACGCCGATGGGGGCGGAAAGGCTCTGTGTGCCTGCAGCTCTGTAGAAATGCTGCAGGCACACAGAGAGCCAGCAGTTGCGCCTGATTCCGGCAAGGGCGCAGTTTGATTCACGATCAGACTGCGCCCGTACTTGCTTCGGGCGTAACGCTAGGGAGGTTAGACCGGCCATAGACGCTATGCTTGGCGGGCGTTAATCAAACAATCGACCGCAGCATGATGACATCATCATGCCATGGTCAATCGTTCGAAATACACCATTTGGATGGGGACGGAGTACTGTCGATCGACCAGAGAAAAACGTTTGTTCTCTGGGTGATCAAAGTTGTATGCGACTACGAACGGTTGCTCCTGGTGGGTGCGTTCGTTTTGCGATTGATCACCAAGCGATCACCCCGAATGTGCATGGTGATTATTCGCAAAATCGGCCGCAGATTGAGCCGCTATTTACACTTGTTTTCTTTTCTTTTGATTTGGATTGGATAAAAAATGTATCCAATCCAAGTCAAGACAAAAGAAAACAAATTAACACAAATAAAAAAAATTCAAAGAAAAAAAAATGTTATGTACCTTTAAAATGTGAAACTCCCCTCGCCCTCAGCAGTGACGTCAGCGCCGAACCAGGAAGCCAGAGCAGGAGATCAGAGGCAGTGCAGACAACGCTGGATCCGGGTGCAGATCGCTCCGGCTGCGCATTTCTGCTCGCCGGATGATGTTTAGAGTATAATCCAGGCATAGGATGGATCTGGTTCAACAAAAAAATTAATTTAAAACGACGTAAAAAAAAATAAAAATTTTCCTTTTAATCTCCCGGTGACATCATCACACTGACGTGGGAGGAAGCAGGCAGAGGACACAGACTGGAGAGCGAGGGGGACATGAACGGTGGAAGCTGGAACGATCACTCCAGCAGCGCAGTGTCTGCTTGCCCGAACCCAGTTCGGGCATATCGATAGTTGCAGCATCAGTTTGCCCGAATTGGGTTCGGTAATAGCGCTAGGGAGGTTAAGTTGGCCCGTGACATGCCCGCTGTGTGTATTTAAAGCAGACCTACCACTTGTTAGGTCTCTCTGCAGTATCAGCTTCAGCTCAGCTGATACTGCAGAGATCGCTGACTAAAATAAACAAAACTGATTCTGACAGCTGGAGGGGTGTCTTTTTAGAGACAGCCCCTCCCATTGTATTACATCTCGTCTCGCCCAGGACGTAATAAGCTGCAGGGGTTACTGGGAATTCTCTCCCACAAGCCCCTGTGTCTCAGTCTCACAGATGTGACGTCAGTGTCACGTCTGTGAGACTCTGTGAAGAGAGGAGAGAGAAGCCTCTCTTCACACCATCTAGCTGAGTGCCCCCCCCTTTCCCCCGAAACCAGAGCTGTGAAGAAGTCTCTGTCTGTGAAGGAGAAGGGGGGGGGGGGTGTTGTTAGCTGCTGCCCGGAGAAGATGGATCAGGAAGTGGCTTCTCTGCCCTCAATCAACATGTTCCCACCATCAGATAAAGCATGAAGAAGGTAAGTCATTTTTTTTGTTTTTGTGTAGCAGTGTTCCAGGATCTGAACTGCTGACAGGTAAGTAATGTGCTTGTTTCATGTATGTGTGTGTGTTTTTTTTAGTTTTAAAAAACCGCTTTAAATTTGACCCCATTGCTATAGGTGGTAAAGATGCAATGCAAATATTTTCACAGAAAAAAACTTTTTCTAATTTTGTTTCTGTTCGAGACTTTCAGCTTTAGGGTTGAAAAAAAGACTGCATAGAAATGTGAGAAAGTAAAGCTTTTTTTTTTACAGAATCACTTAATTTCAGGGGCTCAAAGGAGCATCTGTAAAAATAATCTGAGAAATTTTTACAGTATTAGGAGTGGCAAAATCTACAGTTTGGTACATCCAGAAAGGATGCTTTGGTGAAAATAGACAGTTTAGCCATCACTATTCACAATAGCCAACCAAATGAACACTCTTCAGGAGGTAGCCATCTCGATATCTAAAGGTCTACAATAAAGAAGACTGCATGAAAATAATTTCAGAGGGTGCATTGCAAGGTGCAAACAGCCTCAAGAATAGAAAGGCTAGATAGGATTTTGCAAAAAAAATCTAAAAAAGCCAGCACAGTTCTGAAAAACATTATTTATACAAATGAAACTGACATCAACCTCTACCAGAATGATGGCAAGAAAATTTATGGAGAAGGACTGCATCAGCTCATGATCCAAAGCAAAGCACTGTATCATCTGCCAGTGGCACTAGAGTATATCGATAATGTGACCAGGGCCGCCATCAGACATTTTGCGGGCCCCATACTAGGTAATTTTTTGGAGCACCCTACCACTAGCACCCCCTCCACCATTTTGAGGATTTCTTCACTGTAGATTATAGTGCAGATGGACCTCTCTATTCTTGATTAAGCCTCTGATTAGCTGTCTCCATCCACAGTACAACACCGTTTGAATCCCCAGATCTCATAGCTCAGTAGTCAAACAGTGCTTTTCTCTTGTCAGATTTTACCCTTACATATGCCTACTCTGACTTTCATCCCCCAGATCTCCAGCACCCTTAGAAGTCCAAACTTTTTGAATTATAATTTACATTCCTAATTTGACACCCTTAACTGCAACCTTTTATAGTTATTCATGTTTCTCTACAGTTATCCAACAGGTATAAATTGTACACATTTAACAATAAAATTTTTTACAGTAGTGTATACATGATAATGTGACGTTGTTTGTACAGTGATTTAATGTGTTCGAGCTTAAATCTCAACTTAGTGTGCAATAGCCCCAAGCTGTCGCTGGTGTACACGTGCCGCCAATTTACAGATCACCTTACTGTCATCTTTCACACACATCGGGGAGTGATGGGCAGAGGAGGCCGTGGCAGGTCTCTCCCCTCTGTCTAGTAAGCGGATCCGCGGAGGCTGCTCTCTGCCAGGGTGCAGGACAGGGAACACAGGACCAGGAAGCAGACTGCCAGGCCCCTCTTAATGGTTGGGTCCGGGACAGGAGTGCCCCCTGTGCCTGCCTTATGGATGTGATGCAGGACGGAAGCAGCGAAATGAAAAATTTTGAATTCATTGTGGTAATGTACAGAATCAAAACTAGAAAATAGTTGTGTCTCCAAATATTTATGGACCTTACTGTAAATTCAACCCATCACCATGAATAAAAGCATGATAGAGAGATGGGTACTGAAAGCTATGGTCTGTCGATTTAAACCAGAGGCTGATGTCAGACTCATCTAGAGTAAATTAGCTTATTACCTTTTACATCCAGAAAGCACGCTCTATGTGTGTATTATGTGTTTCCGGCTCAGCGGTCTTGCCCAGTGTTTCAGACATGGGTTTGAAGGTTATCGTTAATCATGCGATATTTAAGTTTAGCATATACATTACGGTTTCTGTGATGCGATTCAGTGCAGTAAACATCTGCAAAATGGATATAATGCCTGAAATGTTACTTTCCACAGTCTGCTGCATTGATGTGGCCTAATTTATGTTATTGTGTCTACATTTCAATATCATTATTACAGTTGCCTTTTAATAGAATGATATTGCAGCATGTTTCATTTTGTTGTGACAGAAATGACTTAAACAGAGATATATTTTCAAAACTCCGTATAATATGCAGCGTACCAACATCCCACTTCATTATCTCCAGCAGAGTAGAAGAATTTATAACGATGGACGGTTGTTTAGTTTTTAGAAGCTATAATTACTTGCTTGTGTTTTTCTCTGTTCACATCTACGTTTATCATCCTGCTTTATTACGTGGAACAATGCCCACATTGTTTCAAATACATTTATTTCCAGAACTTTGAAATGTTGGAGATAAGTATGTCTTGCATTGATGTGGTTTTGTAACTTAAAAAAAAAGGAACGTGCACCTAAACTAAAATAAATGTAATTACATTTTAACATGCCTCTGAGACATTCTAATTGCACAAAGTTGCTCAAAATATACTTACAAGAATATATTTACCTGCTCTACTCTTGGGAAGTCACCATGTTGATTCCTTTGTAGCGAACAGGGGCAAATACTGTAGCTACGTAGTGCATACGGCTACGAGGGTGGGGGGTCAAATACAAGCTTTCAATGGATAAAAACGAAACTAAGCAGAAAGAGATGAGAAGAATTACAGCTTTAGGGCTTGTTTTCATTATACGTCGGGGCCCCTACGCTAAGCGTATACGCTTAGCAGGGGTCCCGACGTATCTCACAGACATTGCCTGGCGGCGGATGGTCTGTTTACACATCCGCCGGTGTAAAGGCTGAACTACGTTCAGCCTTACACCGGCGGATCGGCTCAATGAAGACAGACCCGTCCGCCGAGCAGGTAAGTCTATCTGTTACGTGTACGCTTAACGGAGGGGTCCCAACGCAATGGGAACAAAGCCTAAAGCTAGCCATACACGTGTCGGATTCCATGGCCGATTGATCACTTATCCGATC
>CM070036.1:114967873-114997089 GCA_036250615.1 Ptychadena robeensis
GATCGGATGGTGAATCGATCAGCCAGGGAATCCGTGCCGTGTATGGCTAGCTTAAGATCTTTGTAAACAATCAGTCTACCTGTCTACATAGTTGTTGGAGGATCTAAAGGATATCTGACAGAGAGATCTAAAGGTGCATAGACAGCTTTAGTAGTAGTGGAAATACAGCTCTGTTGTAATGTCCAGACACTTAAAAGTGCCTTTTTCTTTTCAACTGCGCATTAGGGAGAGTAATGTGGGGGCCAATTGCAATTGGGTAACTAGAGTTGAATAAAATTCTTTATTCCTTTATGCCTTTTACTTCTGTTGTTGTGCTATATAAATTTAATATACTCATGTATCCTGTATGCATCCTCGAAATAACATCATAGATATTACCACTTCTACAGCTTCTAGTAGAACATGAAAACACAAAGATTCATTGCCACAGTCCAAGGTTGCTGCCTGGAAGAGTGCTACGTTATCAAGTCGCTTGCAGAAAATGACTTTTTAACCCAAAAATGCACTGCAAGCTATTTCCTGCTAATAACCCCTCCCTCTCTTTCCTAGTGACTGATTTCAAGAATATCTGTATGCGCGGTTTGCATTAAAGTTTAGAAGTACTTTTATAGACTCAGAAGCAGTCTAGGTGTCGTCACTTCTCTGTCCATGCATGGCCTATATCTAATGGTTAATTTGGAAGCAGTAAGATAAACTCAAAGGGCTTTTTATATCCCACCACAACAAGAGTGGAAGGAAAATTAAGGAAGTAAGTTATATATTACAAAATATCACAAAAAAAGTTGGACTTTATATGTCCACATGACTTTCATACAGTATATGAGTGATCTGAACTATTGAGAAAACAGCTTGAACATGTTAAAATTAGTTGAAGAATTGCTTCACTGTGCCTTCAGCTACTTGGGCCAGGCAACATATTTAAATGTAGATAATGTGAATGTTCATAGCCTGGCCACAAACTCACAAACAGATCAAAACATTCCTTTGGGCACAGCTGTACAAGGGCTTCTGTATATCCAGAAAATTTCAGGTCAAAATTTTAAAAGACTTTGCTAGTTAAAACAGAAACAACACTTGAAATTAAAAAAAGTATATCTGTTTGTTTACTTGAAATTCTACTTTAATATCAACAAACGCTACTTCCCCAGTTCCCACTTTTAAAGCCATTTTATTCCTGTTTTGTTGTTTTATAACCATTTTGCATATCCATTTTGAAGAAAACAAACCCAAAGACACAGAATATCAATAACAAATAATGAAATAATTTAGTGCTAACAGTTTTAATAAAATATGCATTCCTTATCCTGGTTGCATTAGTCTTCTTCAATAGTCCTTCCCCAAAAGCTAAAGTGTTTGACTCACAAGTACCCTTAAGAATTAATGTATTCACAAAGCCCGAGGTGGCAGTGAATTAATGTGCGGAAGGCTTGGAGCTTGGCAAATTTGTACTCATCTCAAGTTATAACAGATGAGATTCATTAAGTGATATCCTTCAGTAACACTGCACAGAATGGCTTAATTTCAGGGAAAAAAATTCAATCAAGCGGTTATGCTCAGGATGCTTAACGCTGGAGGGGTTCGCAAATGATTGCTCCATTGCACGTTGCTATTCTTTCACTCATCTGAATTCTTAACAGCTTTGGTACATGCAAGGTATCTTCATATATAACTGTTGTCCACCATAGTGTACATGGAAATGTTTACAACATTACAAAAAAGTACCATCTTTGTCATTATCATAAAAAGCACATTTGTACCAGTCCCTAGGAAAACTTCTGAGCTTATGAAGAGAACTGGAATCTATTACATCTTTCACAGTTCAGTGCACCTTGATTCTAATTTAACTGTCACTGGCCATTGACTTGAATGTCAGTTAAGACATAATTGTCACTTGACAAAGCTTACTAGAGTTAGTGAATATTTAGAGGCTGTAATTACTAAATGATTAGTCAAGGGATGACTCATTGACTTCAGTGGGTCTTAAAGGAAAATTATAGATGATATAAAAGCTTTACCATGGTGAAAGAGCACTGTGTAAAAGTCATATGTACACCCACATATGACTGAATACAGACATATATCTTAAATGTTGCTTTCTGCTTGTATAGCAAAAGTCAAACTTTGTTTCCACTATAGATCTCTGGTCTGAATTATTATTGCTGCAACTGAAGAAGCAAGCATGGGGTTTCATATGGAAACCCTAAAATAAGAATGTGGAGGTTGCCCATAGCATTGAGCATGAGACTTTCGGTCAATACACACATTCCCATCCTGCACTACGACACACATTCTAAATGGCACCCCAACAAAGCTAATAATACACTTAAATTCCACCACAGTGCAACACTGGGTGACACATTTTTTGTAACAGTATTCTGTGTTACAGCAACTCTTGTAAGCACCAGTTCTCACTGGGGGTAAAAAATTTAAATGATAAAGCCATTAACTGTAATAGATTTCTTGAACCAACTTGGAGGCACTATTAAAAAAGCATAAGTGGTGAATATTTGCATATAATGTATTTTCTTTCACTTGAAATAAAGGAATTTGTAGGCTTCTTTGTCCAGGTTTGTGACATCCATCCATCCATCATGCCACATATTGCTACCTGGACTGATTCTGATGCTCACATGCCCAGTAGCTCCTTTGCAAGATAGGGGCAGAGATAATAATAATTCTGTTGAAGGTTGACCTTCCTTGGACCATTTCTTTGGTAGGTGTCATGCAAATGCCACTTTGAGAAGCTCTAAAACCAGACCATCTCAAATTGGCCTTTGTTGAAATAACACAGTCCTGGGTATCTCTAAATGAAGGTGAAGTAAGTATAATTACGTACATGAATATTCTCCCAATCACTTCATCCTCATCAGCATGCTTTTTTTTAGTATGTAGCAAGGTGGTACCGCAGACGAGAAATGGATTACCCTGTAAGGATAGTTCCCCCTTGTTTGGGAGAAAATATAGTACTTTTAATAGGATAAGGATAAGTATAATATAGTAGGATACATATAAGTATAAGTTTGTGTTTAAATACTGAATACATCTAATGTAGTAGCAAAAGCCTGTAAATATCATTCTTTTAATATACCATAGTTATTGTTCATCTGTGAGTGTGTGTTGACATTGGAGTTATTTGTGACCAGGGACCTGTGCACTTCTGGACCAGGAAACACTGTACAGCTCAGGAAGTGGGTACGGGGAAGACTAAAGAGAGCTGCTGCAAGAGGGGTTTCATAGCTTGATATCCAAGGGGGGCGTCAGGTCAGAAATGTAACCAGAGTGACCCCACCAGAGAAGGAAGCATGGGAAGTACCCAACCCTCAGTATGAAACCCTGCACGTGTTACAAGTACATAGGTTTATTCTTTTCTTGTTCTGTTTTTTTCTCCAGTCCTTCTGTAAGAAAACTTATAGAGGTTGGTGTATATATATCAAACTCTATTAGAAACTTACACTGCATGCCTTTACCACATTAATTGGTGTATAACAGATTACAAGGCCATAGTCATTTGTTCTTTTTAGGTATATCTGCCTTGAGTTCCGCTTCAAGGCTCAGTAAAAAGCTTCAAGCAAATCTGTTGTGCAAATGGACAAGTCTATCAGTATGATTTATTGCTTTCAGTTACAGTCACAGGTAAATGGTGCCTTTAGGTGTGTTTTTATTTACATCAGTTTTCATTTTCAGTCTGCAAGGTCTTCATTTATTCTGTAATGCACAAATAATTGTGTCTTATATAAGCATATTTTTACCTGTACCATTTTCAGTAACTGATTTGCTTTCTTCCTCTGCTCACTTCCTATAATGTGCCTCAAACAGGAATTGTCTTTGTTGGTTAAAACACGCTTACTTTGTTTGACTCTCTGCATGAATCTGTAGGGCACTAATAAGGTTTAACTATTTTGACAGATACACAACCTGCTCCCACACAAGCGTTTGTATTAAGAATGGATTAAATCTGCCTTGAGTGGAGAAGGTATCGTGAGTAAAATGGGTTTTCAGGGCTGTGCGGCAAGGACAAGCAGAAAATATATTTCTGGTAAAAAGGCAGTTTCATGAGTGGAAGTGATTGAATGTTTGTCAAATTACAGTACGTGTTTTAAAAGAAGGCAAGGAATGCATAATGGCAGTGTGCCTCTCCCACGCGGGGTGATTCATCTGTCAGGTTATGATTTTGTGATTGTTGTGTCCGTAAGCATTTGAAAGATGTGATGTCTTTTCAGAAAGGAACAAGTACATGATGGCTTCTGCTTTGAATTATCTAGTTTGAAGAGCTATTTGATTTATATATTATCTTGGAATTGCTACATCTGGGAACATTAAGTAACACCGCTAAATGATCTTAATCTCACCGTTATTTCCATTCTTACAATAAATGTTAGAAAATTCCAAGTTTTGGACTTTTTATTTATTTAAATAAATGCTACAATTGTTCTTACATTCGTTATATTACTATTTATTTATTTTGTAATGATTTTCCTTCCTCCCCAGGGGCTCAAAGTCTAATATTTCTACCAAACTCAGACACAGACTGAAGTCAACTGCAAAGGGAAGAGCAAAGAAACCTAGCAGAATGCTTGTGAGAGGTACAAGCTTACAAAAACTCATCATCCATATAGATTGCAGAATTTGCACCCACAAAAGTGCATATGGGCGTGCAAAGATCCATATATTTATTATTTCACATTGTGTATGCTTACATAGGCTTTCAACAGCATGAGGAGTTTGCAATCTGCCAATACACAGGCTTCTCATAGAAAAACCTTGTACTATTCACATTTATACTGTGTGTTGTCAGCCCTTTAGATGCATGCATTTTGCTTGTCTTTTCACAATAAACGTCAATATAAAATGCAAATGCAAATGAAAAACAAACCTGCTTGCGCTTCACGGTTTGGTCAGACAAATGTGAAAAAGGAGGACATTCTCTTCCTTTACAAAATTAGTCTCTCAATTGTCATCATTGCATGGTTCCTATACAGCTCATTCATCACACATGAAGGGTTAATACACTCTCAGAGAAGAAATAACTGTCCCAACCTAAAAGCAATGCTTATTATATAAGGACAACTTTTTACCCTTTATTATGTTTTATCCTATATTACTTTTGTAGTGTAGTCACCCACGGGAAGTGTGATGATGTCCCCTTTAAGGGCATACCCCAGAGGGCTGTGCAACAAGAGGAGTTAAAAGGACTCAGACAGGAAGGGGAAAGGCAGTCCAGAGCAGGGAGTCCTGATGAGTTAGTGGCGACCGGGCACACAAACTGGCTCCAGGTTCCTGTTTCTCCCCCGTTCAGGCAGGCATGCGTGCAGCCCACGGACAAAATAGCATGCGATCTTGACCGACCAGGTTGCCATATACTTGATCCAATCCAGCGACGCCCTGAGTGGTCCCTTCAAGTGGGGTGGCACGGAATCGATGCAGCGGGCCCAACCGCGTGGTTCCCGTGTACCGTGACTTCAGCCTTGGTCAGGTGCCATTGCTGCAGATTTCCCGGATTCAGTAGGGACTCATCCCTGTTCTGCCTGTCACCAGGACTTGTACTCGTGTGCTAGGGACAGGTCGAAGCTTTCACCCAGTTCATTGGGAGACTGTTGAGCCGTTACCTGAAGTTACCTTGCCAGCTCGTTTCTGACTGTAGTTGTGTCAATAAAGAGTTAAACGCAGTACGCTCGCCTCTGAGGCGTGGTCTGATCCGGAACCTGTACACTTTCTTGTACTTCCTGTGCCAGTGCTCCCCTAAACTTACTGTTGTGGAAGAATGCCCTTCTGTTCATAGAAGGGTTGCTTCTTTGGGACTAAATGTCCAATGAAATAATTGTTGCTCATGTAATGTATGAAGAACAATGACTTCAGAATGAGCAAGCAGCGGTAGCTACAGGACTCCATAGACCTCCAAGGTAGCCTCCATAGAGCAGGAAGCATATTGTGCTAATAATAAGGCTGCTTTTTAAACAACAAATTCAGTTAATGTAAAGAAACACATAAAAGCAACCCAATTGTAAGTGCATGTACACATTTTTTTTTTAAATCATTTTTATTAATAGTTTTCAAAATTTTACAGAAAAGAAAATAGCAGTCGTTAGCGTGTGAGGAAAACACAAATACAGGTGCGATACAATAAAATGCATTGCATAGAGGACTGGCATATATATAAATTTCCCCAACGCCTAGACCAAATAAAGCGCCATAATGCTGCTTCTGTCAAATCTGAATATCATCTGACCACAAGCATTCCGCCCAACAGTGGTCCGAAAACTAATAACACATCAAATAAACCTAACAAAATATCTATAATGTAGACAATCCCCTTCCCACTCCCGCCCCAACATTTCCTTCGCTAGTCGGCATGGTTCGTGTCACACTGTCTTAGTGGAGTGTTCCCCAGTTTCTTATTTCCTACAAGAGTGTCTGGCCGAATAGGCAAGAAAGGGACCCCACTTGATCATGTATTTTCTCGATGTGACGCCCCCGCTGACTTCCGAGTTCAGGCGGTCAATCTCTTGTATCACCGATAGCTGTGCCCGCACCTGCCCCATTCCAGGGGCTTCATCAGCTAACCAGTTCCCCATGATCGCACGTCTGGCAGTTAGAAGGTATGTATGAACCCATGTTGCCTGTTTGGATATTTGAGGGATCGACGCATGTGCCGTGTAGCTAAAAAGCAGCATCAGGGGGTCCATGGGAAGTACGACCCCCGATACCTGTTTCAGGAACCGCACAGCGGCCTTCCAAAACTTTGTTATGTGAGGGCAGGCCCACAGACAGTGAAGCAATGTCGGGTTTGTGACACGGCATTTCGGGCAAGAGGACGACCACTGCTTGCTCCCATCAGGCATTTCCGCCACCACTCCCGGCGGTTTATAGGCTCTATGTATGATACGGAACTGCGTCTCCCTCCAGTTTTCTGAAACCGTGCACCTTCGTATCGTTTGATATCCTCTCAGAGTATATGAGGCCATGTCATGGTCAGGAAATTCCTTGTCCCATCCAGACCGTAGTAAGGTCAGTACCTCTGGATGCACGGCTGCGTGGATCCCGTTGTATATCTCAGATAGTCTATGTCCATTCCCCTCAACCATTGTATCAAAGTTATTATGCAGGTGAAAAGGTGCCCTGTTGTTTTGTACAGGAAAATACGTTTATGAGAATGAGGAGCGGGTGCATAATACACCAACATTCTACATCTCTAACGTAGGGTTTAGGGACTTGGAGGGACTTTAAAGGCACAATGTCAACAGGGTGATAAGTCTAATATACATATAATTTATTATAATAATATAGATACAAAAGTATGTTTACAGTACACATGATACAACGGTTAGTCAGTAACATTTGTGATGGTTACATTCATGATAATTACATCAGGTCAGTAAAAAAAAATTTTCAAAAATTATTATTCTCACACTCATAGTATAGATGTATAAAATATTAGTGCAAAATAGGGAGTCATATCTCTTCGCGTTCAGGAGATTCTATGTTATCCCATGTGCTGACACTATTAAACACATAATATCATGAGTATTGCTAAAGTAAATACAGGTCTATGAGTACCCAAATACATGCGTACATTTACTTACATTATTATGAGTAGAGTTTATAATTTCATTGAAGTGGGTCGAGCGTTCATCCCTGATGGGGAGGGGACCCCCGAGCCCATATAGAGGCGACCCCCCAGCTGACGCCCCCCAGGGGGGGACAGAGAATCGCCGGAAAACGGGGGACTAACATGGGACCATGGCCCTGGTGTCCCGCCACCTGCAAATGGAGAAGGTAATTGGGGTGAACACTTATCCACTCCCAGGCATATTCGAAACATACCCCCGCCCGTTAGGGGCTCACTAGCCCACCTGTGTGTATTGTGTAAAATAAATGTGATGTTGGTGATATGTAGCCCAATTGCGTGTTAGATGTAGTGTTGCCTACTGTGTGTATATAGAGCCCACTAGTGTGAAAAAGAAGCCATAGGGGAAAATGAAAAAAGGAAAGAAAAGAAAGAGAAACCCAACACACCACTAAGAAACAAACAAAAAGCAAGACCAAACACCCCACCCACCCCCCCTAGTGTATGTGTCAAATTAAGGGGACTAAAAACAAAAAGTCCCATTCCCAAATCCTATCAGTGTATAGGTGTTGTCCTTCCTAGTGTGGGAACAAATAAATGGAAAGTGTAGGGTGTAAAGTATGTGTGAGCCATCTACCTTAATAAACTAGTCCAACGAGTAGGGGGAAATCTCGCCTGCCCATAAGCGTGGATCGTATCCCCTCCGGAATTGTTGTTTGCTCTCCTCACACCGCCCATGACAGACGCCCACGGCCCACCCTTATATCCCCCGCCGTCGCCATCGGAGCCCAGGGCCGCGCCCACAAACAGTGATGCGACCAACACGGCTCCCATGGCGACGCACGGACGCTTGCAGCACATCTAGCCAGGGGTCCGCACCAGAGGGGAACCAACTGGTCGTTCCCCGCTGTGCGTCCCCTCCACTAGCCTTGGCGGGTGTGCTCTGATGACACCGTGGTCAAAACCGGACCGCTTTGCGTCCGTGATTCCAACGGTCTCCCCCCCCCCCGGGGGCAACGACCACGGGACACCCCCAGGACCCCGGGGGTCCACCCCCCATCAGCATATGAGCGACATATAGCCCAGCCCACTCCATGGATCACAATCGTTTAAGCAGAAAAAGCAGCATTGTAAATTAAACGTAATAATGATTGTGTTAAAAAATATTGTACATGCATCAATAAGTAAAGTATAAGTAATGGATGACATATAGAGTGTCATACTTGATCGTAGCCAGTATTGTTTTATGGTTAAACCATATATATAGAGTAATCCCTCAGGTCTGATTTGTTTGTCAAAGTATAGGGGGCTCACTATGTGTTCACCTCCAATTTTTGCGAAATCGCTCAGATGCCCTGTTGTTGCCCTGTTGTTGGTGAGCGAGACTAGAAAGTGTTTCAGGGGCATGTAATATATAGGATGAGATTCCTCGGCAGTCAAGCAAAACCTGTCACGCAAAGTCCCCAAAGTAAGAATTTGCAGTGTGTCCGGGTCTATCAAATCCCGAAGTTTGCTAAGCCCTTTCTCCTGCCAAAGTCGATACACAGCTGTAGAGGTGCCCGTGGGGAACAGTGGGTGTCCCACTATCGGTAGGTGGCAAGAAAACTGGTGAGGTAACTTGAAGAGCTCCTGGACTTCCCTAAATGCCACCACCGTGTCCCTAATGAGTACGTTAGTCTTCAGCGGGGGAGGTAACTTAGCCACTGGGCAATGTAGCAGGGCCTTAAGGTCCCAAGGGTGGGCCATGGCTGTTTCCAATTCCAGATTGGAATGGAAAGATGCGCCCGACAGCCAGTCAAGTCCATGCCGGAGCAGGCTGGCCAGATTGTATTTTCTAATATCCGGAATACGCAATCCCCCCTGCCCCTTATCCATACATAGCTTTTTAAAAGAGATCCTCGCTCGCTTACCCCGCCAAAGGAATCGTGTTATTGCAGTGTTCAGCATGGTTACGTCCTTATGTTGGAGGAGTAAAGATATGGTTTGTAGCGGGTAGAGGAGCCTCGGAAAAGATATCATTTTCACCAAGCTACTGCGTCCAAAAAGTGACAACGTTAAGTTGTGCCAAGTCTGTAGTTCACCCACTATTGAGCTGATATAAGGAGCTTATTTGTTGCCCAATGCTTATACCCAAATAAGTAACAGACGTTTTAGCCACCTGGAAAGGCGTCTCTTGTAACCATCCCTGGGGACCTGGCTTGGTTAATAATAGAAGTTCACACTTCGCATGGTGTACACATTTTTACATAAGGGTTTAATAACCATTTGATACAAACCTACAAACTAAAGGGGAATTGGACTTTTGCATGGGAACCCCAAGATGTGTAGTTATATTTTTAAATTACATGGTGGGCATTGAGATTTACCATTTGACCCAGAACTACAGGGAAAGAGTGCTAACCATTTAAGGTACCTACAAATGTACCCACTGCTAGTTCATTGTGCAAGACATGTAAAATTAGGCATAAGGCTTTTTGTAATGCAGCTCACATCATTTTGTACCATTGCTGTTGTAGTTCTCTTCAGCACAGGGAGAGCAATGCTTGCACTGAACTGCTCAGCATATGGGCATAGAGGGGGCAATAAAATCTGTGTAGGCTCCTGCATTTCATACCTGCCAGTAACATCTTTTTTCAAAGTAAGAAATTCAATTTAACTTAACATAAAAATGTATAGATGGAAAAGTTATGATATTGAACATTCCTATTCATTTCTTTCTGTGTGGCACAAAAATACATTTGATAAACAAGAGACCTAAAGAAAGTGTGATTGGATTTATACCTATAAACAGAAAAATATTCACTTTTTATAGTAAACAGTAAAATGTTTACTGTCCTTAGAATAGGTGATCATGTTCCCATGGTTAGTGCAATATAAAACTTTTTCAATGGAGGAAGCAGAGGAAAAATTAAATAATAACACTGGAAACATTAGTAAATTGCTTTCCAAAAAAGGTGGGAGAAGAGACTGCAAATCAGGCAATTTGTAAGTACCAGTTAAGACAAAAGAATTTGTATGAAGTTTCTGAAAAAGATTTCACGTTCATAATTTGAAACCATCTTGAGGACATAATGATAAACGTGCAATAATAAAATGTAGATAACGAAGAAGCAATAGAAGATTAAATACCGTAGGCTGTATTACAATCTACAGAAAAAGTTTTTCATTATGAAAACTTACAAAAGAAGGAAGATTGGTTTGAAACAATAACAGCGAGGAAGAAGGCTACGGTCTAAAATACAAGAGAGGGAAACAAGAGCAATTATTGATGCATAGTGCAATTCCATTGCTTTCATTGTAGTACAAAAAGCAATATAGTACACACAAGTCTCCATTTTCCTTATGAGCTCTGAATTTATTGTCTACATTTAATATATGGACACTTGTCATTTCCACCGTTATGCAGCCTAGAATTATTCTCAGTTTGTTTTGTCATTGTTAGGCGTATTGATGATAGGAAGAGTATGTCTCAAATGTCTTTAAATGTATACACGCAGCTATATGTGTCTGCAAATTAGCAGGGTAGCCACAGAACAATGTACAGTTTGTACCGTCAACAATAAGTGATGATGACAAACAGAAAAAGCAACTTGTGGTGAAGGAAGTATTAGTCATTGTTTAAATGTAAATGCACAGCTATGTGTGTCTATAACATAGCAAAACTGCCAAAGAACAACAGATTTTCTGGTGATAAATCCATAATACATTTCATTAACTACACTGTTACATACACCCTCTCCCCAATCTCCCTGCAAAGCCCAGGCCTGCCCTAACGTTTTCAGCAGTACAGCAGCATATCAGCTCTGCCTGAATATCTATATGCAGAGTCCAATAAATATACTTTTTCATCTTGTTGGAAAAAATTACTTTTTTTTTAGATCTACCAATAACTAATAGAATACACAGTGATTGGAATGTTTAGAAAGGTCCTCATATTACATGGTTTTGGTAGAACAAAAATGGATTGCACAGAAATTGTATGGTAAGATTGTAAGGTGTATGGGGACCTTTTGACTGTGACATATAAATGACTATAGTAGGGGCATTAGATTGTGAGCTCCTCTGAGAGAAAGTTAGTGATATGACTATATATGCTCTGTAAAGCGCTGCATAATATGCCAGCGCTATATAAATATTAGATAATAATAATAAGAATATGAATTCAAGGCTGGAGAAGAAGTATAAGAGAAATTAGTAAAAAAGTACATCCATAACTCTAATTTTAAATTTCATAAGTATATATATATATATATATATATAGGTCTTACTCTTCTGTGTATATATATATATATTTATTTATATATGATATATGATTTGTTTCCTCTTTGTACAATGACTGTGTTTGCTTAAATGTCCATGTTTGTTAATAATTTCTTTAAACAGAGTATGGTTAACACATTTTTAAAAATACAAATAAATAAATAGAAAAAAACAAAACACACCATTCGATTTTAGTTTGGTCTACAAGTACTCTATTGTGAAAATAGAACACAATTTCAAATATTTCAATTAAATGTTTTTTTTCTCTTTGAACATGAATACAGAGACCCTAAAAATGTACATTCATACATATAAAAGTTTTCCCCAAACTGTAGTAGGAAACTAAATGCATAAAAATACACCCAATTCCTCTCAGGATAGGGAATTACCTGGAGTGGTTATGTAAACTAGGCCCATCTGAAATAAAAATATCATATACTTTCAGGCAGAACTGATTGCAGATACTTGACAGGCTCTAATACTTTTATCCATGTTAAACCTCATTTGAAACAATTTGGAAATCTCGGGGAAAAGTTTTGTAGATGTTGAATGAGAGCATTGGTAATAGGCAAAGTTAAGCCCAACAAAAACAAAGTACATGTTTCCATTTAGTAGGATTAGAGAACGCTACTTTCTTTCTTCTTTACATTGAGATGTGTTCATAAATTTACAGTAAGCTGAGCAAGACTGACAATATTGTTTGAGATATCAGCATGACATGAAATAAGCTCAGTGGATATTTGGCATTGTCAACAGGTTTTCTCGTAATTCAGTGCATACAAAGAAAACTTTTCACATAATATACTTTTGGGGAAAAGTGTGTGTGTGGGGGTGCTTGGGAAGCATTTCAAGATTAAAAGCATGTTTCTTTATGGCAGTGGTTCCCAAACTGGAAGGGATTCCATAGGGGTGCTGGCCCTCATTCTTAACTTGTGTTTGGATAGGGGGCTTGATAATGTTCCTAAATAGAAAAGGGAGGCCCTGCTTTATGGCAAGTTGCAAAAGCTTTTAGATTTTATAGGAAAGGTAAAATATTTCAAACAAGTATGTTTTTTTTTGTGATTACACAACTAAAATCTCATTAAAACCTACAGATTGCAAATAGCCATTTGTTTTTTGGTTATTTCCTTCCCATGACCATATTTCTACCAGCCATCAGCATAACCTCCCATCAGTTGTTCCCGAAAGGCTAAAGCTAGCCATAGATGCCTCGATTTGTCTGTGATCAATTATCGATTCGACACCTTCCGTGGATTGAGGACTCGTTGATCGATTGTTCAGAAATCGACTGAGAAATCGACCCCTGTATGGCTAGTTTGAGAGTGTGGCGGCAATCCCAGTCCTCTCCACAAGTTGACCAAGGAATATCAAGTATATCACACTTCTGCGAATCTTGGACTGCCAACCTTTGTTAGTATTCCCCATACCACCTGTTCATATTATCATATTATCATACATATACTTGATATTTTCTGAACCCATCTAAGGACATACTAACCATATTTCCAGGCAGAATCACCAAACCTACACTTTGTTAGGGTCCCCTAAGATCTCCTTTTGTTTTACCAAAACCATGTAATATGAGGGACTTCTAAACAATCAAGTCTACCTGTGTTGAATTGCAGAGGACCCTATACTACATAGTTGTTGGTAGATCTAAAGGATATCTGACAGGGAGATCGGAAGGTGTATGGCCAGCTTAAAAATTACTACAAATCAGTGAAAATGTATATTTTTTCCTTTTTTTTTAAATTAACATTAAAAAAAATAGGCAGCCTTGAAGCTTGTGTTGTTGCTAGAGGTTCATGCAGGAGCACAAAATCAATAAATTCTGCAACACAGATTGATTTGCCCGAAGTCTGTTACTCTGCTTTCTGGAAGCATGTGTCCAGAGATCTGATCACTAGAGTCCCTGGTTTGAAGTAACTAAAACTGAAACCTTTTAGGGCATTTAAGCTGATAATACAGCAGTGCATTAATATCGATAAGAAAATCCATCCCAGAGCAAGTGTACCATCAAGTATATATCAATATATCACATTGGTATGTTCCCTATATTTTTTAACTTAAGTTCATGTATTTCAGAATCGTTTGCACAGATTCAGACTAAACTGTGAGAATCACTAAACTTTCTTATTGCTACAATATAGAAACATTTATATTTACGCCATTAATAGCTCTATGGAACCAGTCATTTTTTAAGTATAACAAGGAAGAATTTCATTACTGTACCCTCCAAAGAAACAGAAAACAACAGAAAACAAAAGTCTAATGAAAGCAAGCAAAAATTTCACCTGTTCACAGATGTTGCCCATGAGAGTTACATCTGATCTTTAGCAGCTGATTTGATGTCAAAATGGAGCTTGTACAAATTATAGGCAGACAGTAAAATGTTTAATTTCCTAAGGGGATTCTATCTTATTATTGAAGCCAGTGCTTAAAGTTTCACTAGCAGTAGAAAGAAGATTTTTGTTTCCCTCTTCAAAATCTAAAGTTAATTGTTATACACTATGTTGCCAAAACTTGCATCACAACTATGTACATATATGTAATTTTTTGACTAGATATGACTATGTATTAGTAAGTGTTAAATTTCACAAGCAACTCAACAATAAAACCACTTACAAGTGAAGAGAATTATATTGATAACCTCAATACACAGGCAACTGTCAGTGGGTGAGATATATTTAGTAGAGATGGTCGAATTTTTCGACTTCCAAACTTTGTGAGCTTATTGCAAAGCCCCTGAACATGGTATCATCACTAAACTAGCTGGAGATGTAGAGAAGGGTTGGAGGAACATTTTTTTAAAAAAAAGCATGGCTCTAGCACATTTCGTTTTTGCATAAATTAAGTTCAAAGTTAAAGTCGAAATTCAGATTTTCGAATTTTTTACTTGACTTTGAACTTAATTTGTGAAAAAACTATTTGTAGAGACTTACTTTCTTTTTTGGAGTGTACCCCTAACCCTTCTCTACATCTCCAGCAAGTTTGGTGATGATATCATGCTCAGGGGCTTTGCAATTAAGTCGAAACCGGCAAAATGGTCGAATTTTTGAAAAAAAATTTGACCATCTCTAATATTTAGGCAATAGGCGAGCGGTCAATTATTAAGTGTCAGGTGTTGTGTTAGAAACTGTAGAATGGACAAGAGTAGGGATCTGGGACAGTATTACAAAGGTAAAACTCAAATAGCTAGACTGAATGGGTCAGGTAATCTCAGAAACTTGTGGGGTGTTCCTGGTATGTCGTAGTAGGTACCAACAAAAGAGGAAAGGCAAGCAGTGAAATGGCAGCAGTGCTACAGACCTTTAAGACTAAGTCAATCACAATGTATTCTATGAGGGAGGACCTGGCACTTCTTAGTTGTTGGTAGATCTAATGGAAATTGTATGGAGTGATATAAAGGTGTGTAGTGATGGCACCGCTAGGTAACGCTGTGTGAAGCAACAGTCCACAGAGAGATTTTCTTGAATTGATGTTAACTTTCTTTATTAGGCAGGTTGTTATAGAAGATATAGGAGAGAGGGATAGGGACAAGGCTGTTCTTTAACTGCTTTGCAGGGTCTAAGTACCTTACTAGGTGTCTTTTCCGCAAATAGAGCACATACAGTCCCTGGCTTGCCTTTTTTGGGTGGACCTGGAAGTAGACTTCTAAACAGCACTGGGCCAGTCTTCTTCTATAGCACCAAGCAGGATCCCCCTTTAGCTCCTCACAGGCAGCACTGACTGAATGCAGGAAATTCCTTGATCCAAATTCCAGATCACCCAGTAATCTTCCTCCAGACTCTGTCCTTGTCTGTCACTAGCCGATAGGCACCATAAACGTAACTGTACACAGGATTTCACCCCCAGGGCCCCAGGAGGGGAGCTCCTGGAGACAAGACTCCTGAACTAACACATCCCTAACCTTTTATAGACTTTACTCCTCCCAGTTTCCAGAAAGTACCAGAGATCTCTGGCCTTGGTATCTGGGCAGAATACAGAAGTTGATACATCTCAGTAACTTATAAATATAAATATTTTCACAGTGTATTAAAACCTGGGTATAGCAGTACAGTAATAACATCAATCGTTGGGTAACAGGTTTGTAAGGAACATAGTTAGCTCTCCAATCTCCGACACGTTTCACTCTGTCGGGCTTCCTCAGGGAGATGTGTAGCACATGAGCATCTAAATATATATATATATATATAAAACAGTTAGGAGGTTCATAGTTAGTATTTTAGTATAATTACGTTGAATTCGGTATTATTATAGATTACAATTCAATACATAGTTAACATTCAATCATCTGCTACCTGTTTAAATTTTAAAAAATATATTGAAAATAGAGACATATCATGTGTCCGTACATCAATGATACATATTCAAGTCCATTAACATGATAAGTGAGTGAATCAGCAATTTGATACCAAAATACATAGATAAATAAATAAATGATTCCCTACTCATCAATACAAAACGTCTTATAAAATATATTTGTAGAACTTATTGTAAACACTCTTCTGGACTTTTGCAAACGTTAGTTACGCCAAAAGAAAAAGATGCTAGTTGTGTTTGGTTTAGGTGTGTGTCTAAGCTGTCATTCATAAATAATGGGCTATCATTATCCACTGACCTGCTGTTTTCACACTTGGACACAGAGTCAAGTGACAAATAATTCCATAATTATCTGCAGTTTGAGAAATGCTGGTATATATCACACATCTGCATTAGTTTATGTATGCATTATAACATTTTATTATAGAGTCTTAAGCAGCTGCTGGAAATCCAAATGTGTCAACTTTACCTCCAGGACAGGGATACTTACACATATACAATGAGCAATGCCTGATGTGAGCTAGAATTGTTGTGAAAATTGTGAATGGACATGTGGTGTGTGCCTCTGGCAAAAAAAAGACATCAATACTGGGGTGATCTGAGCATTCATATTTATACTGCAGGCTTCATCCACACATTCTGCCGTAATGCCTGTCAATTTTCTGATGTCTGTATCAGCTTCTGAAAGTAAGGCAACAAAAGCATACCAAATGACCACCACATCAATTGGTTTTGTACCTCCAGACCTTGCATAGCACTAGAGAAACCTACTGTTCTTCAGAAAATTGATTGTACTGTTTAGAATGATGTATTACGTTTTGGAATTACTGGTATAATCAACTGGCTTAGAGATACTCGCCAAATTATATATATTGATTTGATGTTTATTATGGCCCCGCTTT
Organism: Ptychadena robeensis; assembly: GCA_036250615.1. NCBI lineage: Eukaryota > Metazoa > Chordata > Amphibia > Anura > Ptychadenidae > Ptychadena > Ptychadena robeensis. The sequence goes on from CM070036.1 coordinate 114,984,923, forward strand.
ACTGCAGGTTAGGCAACATTCAAACATTTTTGACCAAAACACACACACATGCACATTAAACCCAATTAGCTAGTTCACATCTGAAAATCACATTGTATCTGTTTGATGATGGCAGGGATGTGCTGAAAAAAGCCATCAACGCCTTGGAGGCCCCCCTCAACCAGAAGAGATCAGTGGGTCCATGGATACTCTGTATTGTCACAGGTAAGCCAGGGATAGTTAAGTATCCCCAATCTTAAAGTGGACCTACCACCTCCGATTTTGGCTTCTATTAGGGAACATGGAAAATTAGACATCATACTTTCCCATGTCCCCTTGAATTGTCCTCACATACCTATAGAAATTACATAGCTGGAGGTAAAGAAAAATCTCTGTATTAGAGATTTTACCCCTCCTTCTTTCTCCAAAATGAATAAATAGTTTTGGGTTCGCATACACTTTATTTTCTTATTTGAAATTGTTAAATGTTATTTTAAAAGAAAGCATGGTTCAACTTTTTTTCTTTGTATCTAAGAGAGCTTTATAAAAAATATATACATGAAGATTTTATTTTTATTATAATAGATAAATAACACCAACAAACCTTATTAGGTCGAATTAATAATCTTGTCTGTTATGACACACAATATGCCTACTTTAAAATGGCATATTTTACAGCAGATAGTTAATTGTTTGTGATTTAAATGACTTCTCTAGGCCTGTAGTGTGTATCAGTTCTCATGAAAATAGGTCTTTGTAAAGCTTTGCTTAAGTATTGCTTAAACTCTGTGGTGCTAATGGAGCCTTATGATGGAGAGAGAATGTGTCAGTACTGTGTCTCCCTCGGAATAATCATATTTATTCACACCTTCTCCATGTCTGAAAAGGCATTTACATAATGCCAAGGTGGAAGGAATGACAATGCCTGTTTGATCCGATGACTTGTGTTGGAGTGTGCCAAAGATTATCAGTGTCATACAGCAAACAAAAGGATTTGATGGAGAAAACTTTACTTACTAACTTTATGTAACCTTCCTGTCAACATCATGTATTTTTATTGCAAATGTATGTTTAAACACCGGTGTTCGCAGCTGAAGATAACATTTCATGCATTATTCATTTGACGTGAGTACAAGTTCTCCTCGAAGTTATTTGTGACGGGTTTTCATCTATACTTCATTGCTTAATGTAAGCTTTGTACATGAATATTATAAAAAGATGAGTAAGATGCCAAACTCCTCCCACGAAAGTTTCCATTCTGTCCATATTGCATGTCAAATGCTTGACTACAGCATGTTCCTAATATTTATGCAATTTCTAAAGATTAAATATTTTGTCTTTCAATGTGATGGATGGTATTGTGTCTCAGGGCCCTTTTCATCACTGAAAACAATCTGGGACACGTGTAATAATTAAATTGCCAGGTCAGCCCAATTGAAGGAAGAACTACTAAAAAAGGATGTTTGTAAACTTATAATTGAAGTCAATGAGGTTGCTTTAAGAACAGAAAATGTACTGTTGGTAATCTAGTAGAGATAGTTAGTCTGGGTTTACCTGGAAGCATCAAGATGGCAACTGATAATGTTTCTTGAAGTTGCATAACATCATTTGAGATAGAGTGAGTTTAATTTAGGGAACACGGTGCTTTTCTAAATTTTAATAGATGTAATAGATTTAAGTAGAAATAATACAAATATAACATACAAATACAATACATATATATATTTATATTTATAGAAGATCCCAAGGGTGACTCCTGGATGGGTCATATATCTCCCCATATTATGTGTTGTGCTTTCAGGCATATTCTTGGTAAGGAGTGTGGGGATACATAGGAGCAACCATGGTTGACATTTGTTCCATTTTGTTACAGGTTCCCAGACACTGGAATGGGAGGGAAGGAGTGGGGTGGGCTTGGCCATTCCACCCAAGTACACCCCAGGATATCTTGGCCTCCTGTGACAGTGGAACCCTGGATAAAAAAGTTCAGGTGTGCAGAGATAGGAGGTGGGCCATAAGAACTGTAGCCAGGTAGCTATGCTGTGTATTTAAAGAACCCACTAGGGCGGTCCTAAGCAGATCAGTGCCCTGGGGTGGGGCTGTTGACCAGCACTCCTTCAGAGACGAGCGTCTCTCCAGTAGCTGTTACCCCAGTAACAGCTACTGGGGGTGGGGTGCTGTTGAGTCACAGGCTATAGACTCTATAGACTATAGCGCAAATCCACACTCTGCCAGAGTGCTCGGGAAGAGAGATAAGCTTGTCTCTCTCCCCAGGCACTCTGACAGCATGCAGATTTGCACTTTATAGGTGGCTGGAGAGACAGCATCTGGGCCAAGTTGTCGCCCCCCAGTATGATGACCACCCATATCTAAAACCGCCACTGCCCACTGGCATGGAGCTGGTGATTCCTATCCCCTAAATTTTACTGGGTATTACAAGAGTTGTTTTAATCTCTAAACATGATAGGGGTAGGATGAACAAGCAGCACCCAGATGCGTCCTACCATATTGAAAACAGGTTAGTTGTTAATTAATCCGCATTTCTGGATCACAGAACGACCTCCTATGACAGCTTTACAGATGATAGATATGACAAGATTGCAAGAGTCCATTTCAGGTGACATTTATCTGGAGACTGTAAAAGCCTTTAGTGCAGCTTCCCCCTTGATATTTCAGGCAGTACAAAGAGTCACATTTTGAAAATCCAACCCAGATTGTAGCCATGATTCCATGAAACATGCATATCATGATATAGGTGGCACATGATTCAGTGGCCAGATTCATATTCTGAGTTGTTACTTAACAAGTGTTGATAGAATAATTCAACAATAATCAACACGGTATTAAATCACATTCTCTCTAAAAGCTTTCTTGTTTGCACTAAGACGTGCGACTTTGTGCTACGGCATCATACTCTGCTTGAAGGATTAACCGTAAGTGACAGGAATTTGTACAGCTTACTTGGAAGATACAAAATGACCTTCAAAATAAATTTGTACTAAATGAGTGAATAAAGAAAAGGCTGCATAAAAGCAGGAATAATAACACATGCATATCTTTACCTAGATTTACTAAAACATTGTGTATCTGGTATTAGAGAACAACATCAGCCCCTGCGTGATTGGAACAGAAGCTGACAGGTCTTCATTAGAATGCTCTGACAGTGAAAATGGGTTATTGCTTAAAAGTAACTCACTGATTGGTGCGTTGGTTAGAGGATATTTTTCTACTCAAGCTTCAGGTCACAAAGTCTTGTAGGGGTCATTACCTGCTATCACACGTGTTAATATAACAGGCTGATACCTGTTCATCCATCGATTGATCTATTTTCATGTGAAAACCTGAGGTTTTAACCCTTTTATATCACAATAAAACAAATCCCATATCTAAGTTTGCCTTTGAAGTAAAACCTTCCAACAGAGATTCCAGGGACACCAGGATATCAGTAACTCTCTTCCCTGCATCTACAAAAACAACTAAGGCAGAGGTGTCCATACTTTTTGGAAAGAGGGTCGGGTTTGGTGTGAAATATGTGTGGGGGCCGGCCATTCAGTCTGACATTCTTGAACCATTAACATTCAGGGCCCTTTCACACTGTACACGCTGCGCCTACCTGCAACGCACACCTTCGTGTTTCATCACAGTACACGTACCAGGCATTGGTGTCAGCGCTTCTCATTGGTTTTCATTGCACATAAAAAAGTATGAAGCAGTGTGTTAACACACTGCGTGGTGCAGTAGCACATTACACAGAGCGCACAAGTGTAATTGGTACAACAGGTTTTCTATAGAAACCTGTCCACCATGCAGTAATGCTTTGATGCCGTTAGCGTATAATTTGACAGAGCCCTAAATGCAAATAAACTATACCATGGGGTAATTCTCTTCCTTCACACATACTTGTCATTACTATTGCAAAGCTTGAGCTATTCACTGCCATAAAACTGATGAAGGCATCCTGGGACTTGTACTCCTCCCAGTTGTCCAGCCACAGTTGGCCCAATGCCAGACGTCTTGACCCTTCTCCTAGCTATGGCACATAGAGAATCAGTAAAAAGATTAGCCAGCACTGCTCACCTTAATGTTGCATCCTGACAGACACACACCATGGTTGTATGCAGAGCTCTGTGTAAACTCAGGATTGCACCATTGGTGGGGAAAGGGGGGTCAAGACTATGCTGCAGCTGTCAAACTGACATTGCAGCTGTGGTTCTTGAGGTACATGGAAGTCCTCTTGAGCAATGTATAAATAAACACATTGGCTGAAACGTTTGGTGTTAGCCCTCCTCTGGGAGGGAAATGTTGTCACCCTAATGTGGGTTGCCTCTGCATATCATTGATTTTATGACTAGGCTGAATGTAAATTTGAAACTTAAACAAGGGCCGCATTTGTCCCCTAGGCCATGCCTTTGGCTTTATCGATTCAGATTTCAGCGAGTTTAATAATTGTACAGCTTTGATAATACTTATACATATGATATGATAAAACTCCAAACTTTCAGACACAATAAAAAACATGTACTAGTTATTTATGATCTCTAACCAGACGGTTTAATAACTATTTCCTATTGCACTTCCTGCCTGTAATACATTATTATATTGCCATTACCATGAATTCATTGTTGTTATTTTTTTCTTCTCAATTGCTGAAATTACCACTTGAATTTAGTGTTCAATTAATTTTAAGTGTATATAGAAAGGATTATAGTTAATTATAACAAGAGGGTACAATACGTTTTCTGTCATTTTCCATGACTAACAATTCAGCATGCACAGGTAATACTATGATTACTAGAAATTAAAAGCAACCTTCTCATAAACACAGAACAATACATTATCGGCGGTAGCTGAAACCTTTCCATGATGTGTTTATCCTTACATAAAATCGTGCCCAGAAACCGTGGAAGTGTGACTCCCACACAGCACCAACAATTAACTGTATCTTATGTTCAAGGTCATTTTATAATCTCTGCCATTGCACTATATAGGACTCAGGCTGCATAGAACAATCACATGTGTAATTTTGACGTTAAAAATTATTTATGAATTAAATAATTATTAAATGTACCAATTAAAGTAATAATTAATCAAAAAATCTTTACTTTCAGTGCTGTTATAATAATGTAAATCGTTATATAATAACCCTTAGGTAAAGTTTCCTTGTTTGGGTACAGGTGTGATAGTTGGACGCTATGTAATACAAAAATAAATTAATTAATATACCATACCTACTGGGATAGAAGGTGTGTAAAATGTTTGTGCCCATGAGGATGAGGAATATTAATAATACTTTGCAACATACTTAAGGCAGATTCCTAGGGTATGATGGATGACCTGGAGGCCCATCCAAGACTGTTTCTCCCTCTATGCTGAATATGCGTGTGCATAGGGCCCTAAAGACCCAGTGGAGCTCCCGGTTGTCCCCGGGACACACCTGGCAATCTTCCTTGCACAGCCAGAACCCTCCCTCCGACACAGATCTGAACAGCATGAGCTGCTACAGGGGATAGGGGGGATGGACAGTGTGTGCTGGAGGGGGTAGGAGAAGAGGAAGGAGGACATGTACCCTCCCTGTTTGACAGCTCCACCAACAGCTACCCGGCAATCTCCCTTGCACAGCCAAAACCCTCCCTCCGACACAGATCTGAACAGCATGACCTGCTACAGGGGGTAGGGGGGTGGACAGTGTGTGCTGGAGGGGGTAGGAGAAGAGGAAGGAGGACATGCACCCTCCATGTTTGACAGCTCCACCAACAGCTACCCGTCAATCTCCCTTGCACAGCCAGAACCCTCCCTCCGACACAGATCTGAACAGCATGAGCTGCTATGGGGGGTAGGGGGGATCAACGGTGTGTGCTGGAGGGGGTAGGAGAAGAGGAAGGAGGAGTGACATGTACCCTCCCCCTTTTGACAGTTCCACCAACAGCACCCCCTCCCATTGTTGACAGGGGGCCCTAAGCAGGGGGCCCCATAATGCTAGAAACGGTCCAATTTACAACTATTATGCTCTTGCAGTAAACCAAATCACTTCACAAGGGAGGATTTTTATTAGGCAGTTGGGAGCCACTAAGGACATATGTTAACATACACAAAAGTAAGATTATATTCTCAGCAACGCTTAGAGATGAATGATTTTTTTTTCAATCCAGGGATCTGAGTTATACAACTGATATCCTACTTGAACCTAAGAAAGAAATTAGATACTAGAACCTAAGAAGAAAGTAGAAGAAAGTAGCATAAAACAATGGCTGAATTATTGTAAGAGTAACAGTAAACATGTTTCCATTAAATAACATATAACATCCTTTTTTCACATGAAAATAAGAGAAACCAATAGGGGATTGGAGACAGAACTCTCAAGCAACCAGAATGTGACCTTTGAAAAAAAAAATGCATACAATCTACTGCATTGCTTTTCTGCCTCTAGTAACATAGGGTTAAATAATTGTGTATATACTTGGCTGTGATATGGTGTACTGGAACTTTAAGTTGCAGTCCAAGAAGCTTGGTATCTTATTAATTTATATTGATTCTTAAGCAAACTGCTGTATATTTATTAGGAATCTACCAAACACTGTAGGTGCTGAATAGAGATGGAAAATGTTGACTTTATATTACAGCCATGGGCAAAGTACGGCCCATGGTCAAATACAGCTTGTCCAGTGGTTTGAAATTGCCTGTGTGGGCACCTTGGCACTGCACTCCTTGCTGCTCTTTATCATATGTGGATATATTGGTTAAAGTGAGCCATCATTTGCATTGTAGATGATGCATGATGATGCTGTGGAGGTGCCCCCATGTCAACGTGCTGACACCTCTAGCCATTTTGGGAGCGCAGTGCCCTCTATAGCTGTGGTCATGGCTTGGCTACAGATTTATAGCAAAACATGCAGTATATATTTGATTTCCTACCCTACCATCTTCTACCTTTCCCTGCCAAACCTGCCCTTGCCCCACAAGTAAACGACATAGGGATCTTTCCCACAATACACATTGTGTTATGTTATGTACCGGCAGGTAGTTGTAATGTTGACACATGTAAAGAAATTAATTTACTTGAAGGTTCATACAGGGCTACTGTCAGGCCAGTACAGGGGGCCCTCCAGCCTCGACCATCTAGGGGGGCCGAGCATTCTGCTGCCTGGCCAGTGCCATGCCCACCGCTCTTGTTGCAGCAACAGCATGGAAACTGGGTTCCCTGTCCTGCACGCTGCCTCCTGACAGCGACATCAAAGCTGAGTCCCCGTGGCTTCTTAGCAGGTAAGCATCCTGTGGAGCCGTCAGACCGGCTCAATCATTGCTTTGCAGAATAATTTGTACAATAAGCTTTACACTTTGCTACCATTTAAAGACAAAAAAACATTAATGTAGTAACTTACACTTAATTTATATATGTTTACACAAACGCCAGGACCCTCTGTCAATGTTAAGCACCCATTGTGACTAGTCAAAAAGTTTGCCCACCCCTGTTCTATCATCACCAAAACTGTTAAGGCTCCCATACATGGGTCGATCTTGCACTTGATTTTTGACCGTTCGATCACTGTGCACGTACATGTTCTGCCCACCCTGAACAATCGACCAAACAAAATCGTAATCAACTAAAAATCGGATCAGACATTGAACTGGCATGTCGTTTTTTTTTGGTCGCTCGTTTGGCAATTGAAGTACGTTGGTGGAACCAACGTTGGTGGTCCCTATACAGAAACCATTCCAATTGATGGATTTTGTGGAATCGGCCATTTTGAAAATCGGCTCCTGTCAAAATCGACCACAAGTCGAATTCCCAACGTGGTGTTTCATTGATTCCAAAACGATCTGGGAGCTGCTTGTATAGTGCTGCTCCAACGTTCCTATCAGGGATGGGGTGGTGACCCTTTCAAACAGGATCAGTGACCTACATTGGGTTATGACTCATATTTAAAACAATTTCACAGTTTATTTTGTGGTCATAGGTTCAGGTATATTATACTGTCTATAGTTGTTTCTGTCCTGATTAAAGTTTACATTTCTCTTTAAGGAAAAAAGAAACCCAAACTCAAGATGTGTGACAAGCAGCAGCACAACCACCCTGTGAATTGTATGTTTTTTGAATATGGACGTAGAAATGACATCTGCTGAAATCCTCATGATTGGCTGAGAAGGTTAAGACTCCAAGCAACAAAAGTGTTATTTGGTCAGTTGTTGGCAAATACAGACCTGCTATTTGATTTAGCAAGGGATCTAATGGTGTGGGCAGAGAACAAATATTAGGCTCACAGACAGCCACTCGTCTAAAATGAATCAGCTTTCAATTTCTGAAATGGCAGATAACAGGGGAGGCAAGCAGCATTCACAAAGATGTATTCTATTGAAGGGAAATAAAAACAATGAAAACATTAATAGCCTTTTCCACAAAACACAAACCTCATATTTACACAGAATCTGAAAGCAAACCTGTCATGAAAACACAAAAACCGTGTATATGTCCTATTGAGACTATAAAGCAAACTTTTATTTACTTGATTTTTTAACCCTAGAGACCATACTATATGATGAGGGTGGATAACACTGTCATCTGCCAATCATTTCATCAGTCAAATGGAAAAAAACTGTGTACTCATCAAAGCATCAAAGATATGTTACAAGGAAAAGCAAAAACTGTTTTATAAGCTTAGTTTTGCGAAACACATGTTTGCAATATTGCAAATTTAAATTGATATTACCTAGTTTGGTAAATGAGTCTGATGGGAAATGTCCCAGGAAGAGTGTGGTCTACGATGGGCACCATTTAGGCAGAAAACACCTTTCAAAGTCACCTCTTAATTTTGTTAACTGCAACGATCCTGATTATGGCAATGTCACCAAAATAGGGAGTGAGTGTAGTGTTTCAGTAAAAACAATGTCTGTTGGCATTTTGACTTAACTACACACTCCCTAAACTTAGTATTGTCACCAAGAAACCTCTTCTGTTACTACAGAAGAGGTTTCTTGGATACAATACTAAGTTTAGTATTGTCCAGGAGTGTCAATCTGCTGTAGCCCCCCCCCCCCCCAATCTTATATTGAACTTTTAGTTGATATCTGAAACTGAGACGTTAGGAAAAAGTGATATCGCAGGGGACCAGTTATGGAGTTGTGCTTGGCTGTGTGGGCAGCAAATTAAGTCAGATTATCTCAGCAACTTTGGCAAATAATTGCTTTAAGATAAACTTAACATGAGATATCCGAAGTGCCAGTTACAGGCACGTTGCCTGTTGCCTGCATCCCAGGAAGTTGAAATTTGTTTCATTTCCTCTAGCCAAGCTAAGTTGCCACTACCAAGACAGGTAATGTTTGCTATATTAGCAATAGCCATTCTCTGAACATAGATGTGAGGACTGATGCTACCCAGGTACCAAAAGCTGGTGGCACTGTGCTGCCGCTTACCCTGGGTAGTTTCCCTGGTCCCCAGCAGGTGGCTTCCTGCAAGTGTGGGCTGGGTTGAGAACACCTCGTTAGCCTGAGGCCTATATAGGTGTGCCTTACCCACCCCCACTTGCCCTGAACATTATATCTTCACCTTTGTTCTGTACCTGTCCATAATCCAGACTCTGAATTCTGATCCCCTGTACTGGGACTTTCTGTGTTTACCTGTTTGTGCACAGTTCTGATCTGAACTCTGATCCTGTTCCCCAGCACCTCTGCCCTGATTTTGTTTTGTTTTTTTCACCATTAAATTCTGTTTTCACCATATCCCAGTCTGGTGTCAGTGTGTGCTGCCTGTCCTGGTCATCTATCCTGTCCGGATCCCTGACAATAGATCAAGTTATGGAGAGAAACAACCAGGGCGACCAGGAAAGACAGCACACACAGTCGAGAAAATGGGTATTACCAGTGTATAGACATATGCTAAAATGTCAGCCCTGCTTGAGCTAAGACCTGCCTCCTGGCAATGGCCTTGTGGCTTGACTGGAGGAAAAAATAATGTATACTGCATGGCCCAGCCCTAGCTACTTTGCTGTAACACCCTGTATATTCTAAATGACTGTTTTCTTTTTGGGTTGTGTCTTAAAGAGTGAAACATATGGTAATTTTTTTATCCAGCCATAAATGCCAACTTATCTGGCTGTAATGTCTTGATTAATCTTGACCTGTTTCTCCGCTGATCTCAGGGCTGATAACTGACGCAGAGCTGCTAGATGATGGCAAGACTGTCAGTTTCGAAAGCCTTCAGTTTTTGTATATAAAATCTTGATATTTTATATGACAGCTTATTATGTGTTTGCTTTCACCACTGAACTTAGACAAGAGAGAATAATCATGACACTTCTGCCTCGATAGGAAGAAAATACAAGTAAATGCTAAAATGTACTATTCTGAAGTCTCAAGAACACTGCTCCATTTTAGATTGGGATTGTTTATTTGATGCATTCACTATTAACTACATAACAGGAAATCAGCAGAGTGACCACCAAATATGTCTGATGCTCAGCAGATCAACACTTGTGAAAGAGGTTTTATATCAGAGAAGTCAAGCTCAGAGTGAGTCAAGATTAAAAACGTAAACAAGTCGCAAGCCAAACTTATTAGTTTTATTGACTAAATGTCTACAAATGACAAAGTTTTTACTTCTTTTTAGATGTAACGATGAACCTAATTATATGGAAACATTGAATCTAGAACAAGAAAAGCATGTTACTATAATACATGTGAAATTAAATGTCAGGTTTCAAGACACATCTCTGCCATTCATTCCTAAATATGATTTTTTTTAAATATAGCAGGCCAAATATAATTAGACCGGAGTGCAGATTTGTCTTTAGGGCCGGAGTTTGACCCCCCTGTTTTAAGGCTCCCAATGTACACAATGTGATTTTTCACTGATTTTTGACCGATCGATCACCGTACACGTTCACACTGATTGATCGGCCCAAACAAAATCAGAAAGACTAAAAATGGGATCAGGCAGTGAACCAACATGTTGGTTTTTTTTTTCGGTTGATTGTTTGGCAAACTAAGTACATTGGTGGACCCATAGCTCCCTATCCAGCAGCCTTTCCAATCGATGGATTTTGTGAGATTGTCCATTTTGGAGATCGGCTCATGTTTAATTCGACCACAAATCGGAATCCCAAGGTGGTCTTTCATCAATTCCCTTCCCAATCCGATCAAGAGGTACCTTAGTTTAGGATTTATTTTACTATGAAGTGGTATTTAGTGGCACAAGGACAAATTAGTATTCTGTTTACATGGCAAGTTTTTTTTTCTTAAGGTTTATGTTGCTTTTATGTTTACAGCAAACTGTCAGGACATGGAACACTATGTATTTCAAAGGCTGCCATTTCTTTCTTTAGGGCAAATAAGATATTACTATTCTGCCACTGACATTTCAGATTTCTTTTCTCACATCTGAAAGAGCAGTTGTTACAATACAGAGCACAGTCCATAATCATTAAAACACATTTACTTATATATATTTTTTATACCACTTCTGTAGCTAGATAAAATGCACCTTCTATGGAAATGTTGCGGGATAAAAACCAACACAAGCTGTGTATCTGAATGTTCTATCAGCTAATGTCATTGTTTCATGACAGCTGGGAAATACACTTTTCTTCATCTGGAAGCTGATCTTTTCTACTGGAATGGTATTTCCTACATTGGTAGACAAGTCCTGTGTGTAACAATGCAATCAGGATTCAGAAATGTGATTTCTTTTGTTAATAATAAGCTTGAAGAAGAGATCTGAGACATCCTGAAAGCTTGCTTCTACAACGACTTTACTTTAGCCAGTAAACTCCAAACTTTCTGTATTTCTTTTGGTTACATATAATATAAAGATTATTCTCTAATAATATTTTAAGCAAACAGGGTAGAATGTAAAATAATACATTTATTGTTACTTTACAAAGTTAAACAGATTCTTCATTTTGTACGTTAATTAAAATAAAAAGTATCAAGCTCTGAGTTCTTAGAAAGCAATGTTTTTTTTAAAGCAACGTTTGCTGATCACAGGATCTGATACCTGTGGAACATCAACTTATCCATATATGTACTTTATGTCACAGCAGTGTGTGCTTTATACCAATAGAGATATATAGAGGTGGGCTATAAGTGATCAAAAACACTGTTCAATACTTTGAAAAAGACTAGTTATGAATTTTGCAGTGAAAGATGATGGGTAGTTGCGCACAACCTTCAGCAGTGATTACACAGCTATAGTGATA
>CM070036.1:115025314-115037529 GCA_036250615.1 Ptychadena robeensis
GATAGAAGCAGTTGGAGCGCTGGACGAGGTGCTGCCGTCCCTAACGCTAGGGTGGTTAAGAGCTATTTCACACAACCAGCACTATTTGTCGCGGAAATGGCTACTTTAGTGTTAAAGCTAACACGTGTTTCACTGGTACACAAGACACTGTGTTACCACAATGCACATACTATGTGTAATATATGTTGCAGGCTGTAATGCATTAGCACATTGCATGTTAATGGAAAATCTTTGTTCTATGAGATAACACTAGTGTGTTGCAGTAGTGGCAACGCAATGTAGCTAGTGTGAAAGGGCCCTGAAATGTCATGGATTCTCATCTCAAGAATGTCGAGAATACAAACAAATCTTGGGAGGTTAATGTGGTTTGTAGGCATTCTGAAGAATCATAGAAAACACAGTGGAACCCTAATTAAAATTAATCTGATTACAAAATTAACAAATTATATATTAACTTATTGGCTTGGATCTAGGCCTCATAGGAGGCAAGCAACTTTTTACTTAACAGTCAAAGTGATCTAGCAATTATAATGAAAAAAAACCCTTAAAGCGGACCTACCACCAGAAATCTATGTTTTCATGAATGGCACTAGAAGTGCCAATAATAGGGAGGAATGCAGTGAAAAAAAAACTTACCTGTAATGACCAATTTAATAAGATAATCCCACAGCTCTTCTCACTTCCTGGTTCATTTTAGGCAGAAATAGGCAGCACATCACAGGAAGCTTAGATTTCTCAGTTATCTGCTTTGAAAATCACTGAACGTCCCCCAGTGGCCACCTGCCATATTGCACCCCCAGTTTCATGTGTTGCCTTCAGCGAACCAGGAAGTGAGGGGAGCTGTGGGGTAATTCTTTTAAAATGGTCATTACAGGTACCTTTTTGTGTTTTTTTTTACTGCATTCCTCCCTATTATTGGCACTTCTAGTGCCATTCATAAAAACATAGATTTCTGGTGGTAGGTCCACTTAGATAGGCGCGCAAAAACCCAGCTGTAAATTCTGTTAATAGTTTTAAGTTGTTAATATTAATAGTGTTTGTAAAGATGATAAAAAAATAAATAAAAGCATTGTATTAATACTGTTTTGTCTTCATAAAGAAAAGCTAAATAAAAAATAGTCCATTTGTTTAATAAAGGTGACCAAGAAAAATGGTCACCTCTGTAGTACACTCGCAGTAAACTCATGTTGCCCATTGGACTGCACTTGACATCTGTCAGATAGGTAGCCCAGTGGTCAACTGGGAAGGAGCTTGTAGAAAGAGTAAACGTTTCACCTCATAGTTCCCTCCGTAGTGCCTCTATATAGCTTTTTTTTACAACATTAAAAATGCTTGGGGAAAGGCAGCTTTTAGTCCTAAGGTCCTTGCTGGAACTCTTGTGTATTGAAAAAAATTATTAAAAGCCTCAATGAAAAGTGCATATGAAGTCTAGTCTAAAGGTACCCATACACGTTGCGATTTTTCGTGCGATTTTAGCCCTTCCGACCGATGCTGTTTTAGAAAAATCGGCCAAAAAGTCGGTCGGGTCCTGAATGATGATGCCCGTAATTTTAAGTCGGTTGTCCACATTTAAAAGAGACTATTAAAAGATTCCTGATACAACCGGCCGATCGGTCGCCGGTGACTAATCGGCCGAAAAATCGTGCATCCGACCGACTTTTAAAAATGCCAGTAAAGCAAAAATCGGGAGTCGAAATCGAATATCGAATCGGTCCACGAAAATCGCAACGTGTATGGGTACCTTAAGGTTTAATTATTGATAATTTAATTTTATTATTAATAAAAATTTAAGGAATTTTCAATGTGTTTTGGGAGATCAGCATTCCCCCTTTCTACAGGGCTATGAGAACTGTATTGTTCTGGTTTGTTCTTGTAACCCTGAGAAAGGGGGACTGCTGAGACTCAAATGCCTCTCCAATTGTATTAATACATTAAAAAAACCTTGGACTGGGTAAGCACTGTGGATTGGTGTTTCAGGCATAGTATTGTCAGTCGGGAACTGAAAGGGCTACAACTGACAGGGTCTTCAATCTACAAATACAATATAACAATTAAATTATCACTTGGTATGATTTAAATTAAGTTAAATATTTAGGTGTATTCATCTATATCTATACTTGGATCTATACTTGGACTCGGATTGCATCAAACTATTCCAATTATCATAGGAAGAACTAAAGATCCCTAAATAACAGGTTAATGATATTAGATGGTAAGAGAAAGTATTTTTGCTGCAAAACCAAGCAGGCAATCCAAATGCCTTATTTATGAGATCATTTGTATCAGATGAAAGTTCTTTTTTATGCTCCTAATTTGTCAATGAGATGGTGACTGGTTTTATAATGTACTTTGTGAAGATTTCATGCAAACCTAATTAACCATCAACATATACCAGCAGGCACAAATTTTCATTATAAACACCAGAAAGTTAATTTATTTTCTGAATTTGATCCTCATAACTGAGCATTTTATTTGTACTGGGATTTGGGTGAAAAATATCTAATCAACCAGCACTATTTTTTTTTAATGGCATCCAATAATACTAAAATCAGCAAACAGTTAGTTGCTAAGTTATTGCCTTTTGGATTGCATTTTGTATAGGGAATAAAACAATAAAAATCAATTCCTTTTCCCTATAATACATAGGTTAGATGTTAAAGCTGAAGGGCATGGTGGTTCATGGTTTCCTCCCATGCTACAAAGACATACTGGTAGATTAATTGACTCCCCCCATGCTATTGTTGTACATGGTGGTGAGTTTGTACAGGGGATGTCTGGAGGGTATGTTGCATTTGAGGTGAATAATAGAGGCAGACCACCATTTTGATATAACCTCTCAGTTGCAACCCCTTCCAACCTTGTGAAAACCCACAATTCTGACGGTGACCCCCTCAGTTCTTATTGTTGCAGAACTTTAATGCTCGCACTGTTTACATAATAATCCCATAAGGCCATATGGAAATTGCCATTCCACCAGAGCCTGAACTGGCTCTAACTTCATCTTTGAAAAGTTGACTACATTCCAACTCTCTCTTGAATATGTAGTTACACAGTTCTATACCATATATATGAAAACTTGCTTAAAATAATCATGTCACCGTCTGAGGGAATATCTATTGAACATTTTACAGTTCCCCTTTCTTATGTGTAAGAAGACACCATTTTGCATAAAGCACCCCAGTCATTGAAAAATGGCTTGTCTCGAATGCTCGAATGCTAGTGGTACTTGAGTAAATTGTACAAATAAACAAGCAATAGTAAAATGTAACTGCAGCTTTCTTGTGTTAATACGATACAGTACACTGTTACTTCTCAATGTCATGGGTGGTTTCCAATTAGAGGAATAAGAAGGAAACATTTGTGCTTACTTCGTAGCACAATGCGGTGTTACAATATCGTGTTTTCATCTGCCTAATTGATATTCCTATTATCCAGCTAATGTTTTCATTTCTTTACAATTCATAAAAGTGCATGAATTATACTTAGAATAAAATATGATCTAATTGCAGTGGGAAGCTGAGAATTACAATTTATTATTTTAAATCAACAGTGCTGATCATCTTTGATAGAACATCTGCACCTGTCATTAACTGATGGATGACAAACATATCTCCGTTTTATTACACAGTTCTGGTGATAAAACACTGCATTAATTGCTAAGGGTGCATGTGAAATACTTACGTTAGAGACTGCTACGTGTAAAGTACAGAAATGTAGACCTTCAATTGGGGAAAAGCTAAGCTGACGCATGAGAACAGCTGGGAATGACATTGTGAAATAAAGACAAGAGTAGCAAATCTGCTCTGCCAACGTCATTGGCATGTAAACCTGCCTTAAACCATATCAATTACACTTACAATTGTGTGGTTTACGTCTCATATGTGTGACATAGAAATCAGACACTGGTTATCTAAAAGGGAATTCAGGAACTGTTTCCATTAAAAGACAAAAGATCATTTGATGAGGATTGGTGATAACAATTTGAGACTGAGAGATTAGCCAAATGTTTGTATCGCAATAGAGGAAAGTTTGTTAGAATAACACAAAGATCAGAATTGTATTGTATATACAAATAAAAAACATTTAAACAAGTTTGGGGTACAGTTGCCATCTCTGCACTCTCACAGCCTGAAGGCATGAAGAAACACAAAAGACAAAAAATATTTAATCATAATTGTATTTGAAACCACACATTACCTCAACCACCATATTGCTTTGCTTATCCTTTTTTATTTAGGTGAGGTTTTCAGAACGCCCAAAACTAAAAACTAAAAAGAAGAGCTTGCATTTGAGTTTAGTTAGAGGTCATTGTCAATATTTTTGGGATGTATCTATTTTGACTTTTATTTACAAGAAAAGCAAAGTGTAGCAATGGCAAGCACAACAATTAATAAAGGTGTCAACTAATCCACAATATCTAATACATTGAGGGCCACATTACACATGTATTTTTTTACATTTTCAGGTGGATAGGTTATATTAAGGCAGGTGGTTCATTAGGAGCAGGAAGTCAATCTTCCTAATACAACAGATGGAACTGAATCATTCTTGAACATATTAAAACAATAGGACAAAAACGAAAAGTTTTGTATATATGTTGTTTTCTGAATATATAATCTTAGTTTTATTGTAGCTTTACATTTAAATATTCTTAGCGTGAGAAAAGCACTTCTCAGTCACAGCATTAATCAATTCATCAATTCATGCCAACATGTATAATAATTATTGAACAATGTACCTTAGGATTGCCATTAAAACATCACTAAGTGTTCCACGTCACATTTAATTACCAATAATTATTATGATCAAATTTCAACAGATGGAAAGTTTGCTGAAGACAGAAATGTGACAGCAAAATGTGTCTAGTTGCCAAGTAAGATATAGTTTTCCAAAAAGAAAATAACTGTACTCTGAAACATTATAATGCAGACGGTTGTTCTTTTATTATGCATTGGTACAATTCTATGTTAATTATGACTAAGAACCATGAAAAAATGTGATAATTATCATTAGTTTTTATTGGTTGGTATTCAACAGATATATAGGTATATATATAGCCTTGGTTTTTAAGCAATTTCTTCCTTGATTTTACCTTAACATATTAGTGAACCTGCGCCTAAGGCAGTGGGGTGCAGGGACGACCCTTTCTGTCAGTCCTATTTGTATCAGTCTGTGCTTGCAAGATTTTCTAATGACAACACTATATCAAAATAGACAAGTGTACTTACACATAGCTGAAACATTAACTATAGGGTTCTATAAACCCCACAGGCAGAGGAGATATGAGGGGGGGGGGGCAGATCAACCATCTTTCAACACCTACCTCTGACATATATTGGATTTGTTCTAATTGTAATTGTTTTAATCCTGAAGGCAACGTATAAAGTTCACAGTAGCATTCAAAACCCGATCTGAGATGGTGAGAATTAAAATACCCTACATAGGGAGTAACATATCCTAGTGTAGCGACCAAAGCAAATTCCCAACTTAACACTGCTTACTGCTGGTCAAAAGCAACTTGAAGAAAGTGGTACAAGCCTTAGCAGAGAACACATAATACAACGTACAGAACATCTAAATAGAAAATCCATCAAGGTCAGCTTTACTGTGTAGTGTAGCCACACAAACTGGGTCTGGTGCTGTCCCCTTTAACTCCACCTCCCATGAGACTCTGGTGCTAGAAGGGTATAACACTGAGTCTCAGGAAGGGGAGGGGCAGTCCAGCGGAGCAGGTGTTGATGAGACAACAACAACTGGACTAGAGAGTTGTCTTCAGGCTTGCCTTCCTCCACCGTATAGATGGACTCAGTAGCATGCATTCCCTGGATAAGACCCAGTTGCATGCAGTATGGGCCAGACTGGAATCATCCTAGATACCCAATTCAAGTGGAGTGACATGACCAGTGCTGCAGCCCAGTGCAGACTAGTGGCGTTACCACGTGCCTTATCCTCTTATGGACGAGTTCAGCAGTCTCCGCCGAATCTCCAGTGGCGTGCAAGTACCCGTTACCCCCGTTACCTGTCCCCTATAAGTTGAACTGTTCCAGTTAACTATTGAACTGAATTCCCATTTACTAAACTCTCCCTGAATTTAAGCTAAGTTATCTTTCCCAAGTTCTGTAATCTTGCTAAATAAAAAGTTTTGCAGTATGTCTGCCTCCTGTAATTGGTTGATCTTTGAACCTGTACAACTGCTCATACAAAACATAGCTAGACTGTATCACCTGACTTATATGTCCATTTACAAGACTTTAAGATTTGTGCTCCACAATGTCATCATACACCTTTAGATTACTCTGCCAGATTTCCTTTTGATCTCTTTTTGTTTTACAAAACCATGTAATATGAGGGACTTTCTAAACCATCAAGTCTACCTGTGTTCAATCGCAGAGGACCATATACTACATAGTTGTTGGTAGATCTAAAGGATATCTGACAGAGAAATCTAAAGGTGTATTGCCAGCTTAATAAGTCTCACCACTCAACTGTAGTAGTTCTCAGAGAAGTGTCCTAGTGTCCTCTTTTTTGGGTTATGGTGTAGCTTTGCTTATACGTAGGACGACCACTTCTTTTATTTAAACTATATACTAGTAATGTCAGGTTTCTTGCTTATCCCATTAAGCTGTTCTATGATGGACAGTGATAGGAGCATGGAGGCTTTACTTAACATCTAGTACCTTATGTTTATAAAGAGGAGCAAGATGTGAAGTAAAGCCTCCATTCTATCAACGTCCATCTTAAGCTGGGAATAGACTGTACGATTTATTGTCTATTCCATATCCGATTCTATGCACTAGCAGGCAGCGTGATGACATCATCATGCCCGCCTGCTAGGGCCGAGAATCGGACGGCATTCTTCATGTGCAGCTCATTACTTTGGCTGGGGGAAGCCGTCCCTAGCTGAACTAATGGGATCGGGCTAAAATTTACCATCCTGTCGGATAACTGTGCGTTCCGACAGGACGGCTGATTTTAGCCCAATCCCTAAGGGATGCGGGAGCACGCACGGCATCAGATTGGGGATCGGATCGTGCAGGAATTGGTACGTGTATGCCCAGCTTTAGAAAGCAGTGAGGTCAGAGTTCCTTGTTATGGATCATTGTTGAACACCGAAGGTCCAATGTGTATGGCCAGGTACTTCACCCTTTAAAGTTGTGCTCCAGCTCATTCTGTATGTTGACATCTTAGTGTTGAAAAAGCAATGTCAGTAATCCAATTGCAAGACAAAAAAATACTTTTCATTATAGAGGGGTGGTAATTTGGAAATGTTTGTCATGTCTTGTGCGAATAAAGCCACTCATTATGGAACATTTTCAAAAACTATTTCTGGCTAAAGATTCAAATAAATACTAATCATTATATTAAATTGGCAATTGACTTATGTACTTTATGGAAAGTATACGTTTTATCTAAAAGTATTAGGTCACACATTTGCTAAAAATTCATTTTAGTTTCCCTTTAAATGTCTTTAATTTCTAAGTATATCTTAACATCTAAATTTAAATTCTTCTATCCATTACAATTCAAAGTGATACTTGCCAAAGCATGCTGCCTTTGTCCTCGAGAGCTGCATTTTCTATTTCCAAAATACCAGCACATGTCACAATCACCATAGAAAAGAGTGGCTCATCAAGGCTGTAATTTAAGAAAAATGGGACATGATTTAAATACCTATGGCCTCATCATTCTCACAGCTTATGCTCCAATTTTCAGAAACTTTGTGCTGGTGATTACAGGAAGTATCATTAAAGATTAATTCACTTCTTGCAGGCTCTGGCCAGGTGCAAATAGACCAAGTCCAAAGCTCAATGAATAGACAAATAATCTTATGACTAAAGACTTTTGTTAGATGACATAGTCCTTCAATAGCAATTTAAATAAAAATGAAAATAGATGTACAGCTAAATAAAGAGGTTTATATCTAGCAAAATGAGAGATGTGTTAAAGGACACCCAATAAACTGGCCATTTGTTCATGGCAAATTAAAATACAGCCACCAGCTTCTGCTTTATTCTGTTTTATTTTTTTCATATGTGACAATGAGATGGTTGTACAGGTATTTGGTATCAACTAATCACAGTAGGCATGCGAAGTATAATTTTGTTTTTACTTTTAACAAAGGATTGCCGTCCAAACACAGTAAAAACCATGACCAACCAAAACCAAACCAAAACAAAAACCATGAGTAACAACTAGACAAAAATGCCTTGATAGGTGTAATCTTTCCTTTCAAGGTAGTGGCAGGTTTCACTGAATTGGTGGGTAGCGCCACCCCACCCCACTTGAAAGTTTAGTTGAGAGGACTAGGCCTGGCCACAAGACCCTAGCCCAGTTACTCCTGTGTGGTCTGATTCTTCTGATAATTCTGAGCTCCCAATAGGCATCGCCTGATTTTCCTTGGTTGTGCATTACACCACGCTGTCTTTAAAAATCTTGTTGTACACAAATGCCATTGTATGCCAAGTTTGGTAAAGAAATTTCACTCATGGTTTTGCTTCCTATCATGACACTTGCGTGTTTTACCATTGGGGGTGATTTGTGAAAGGTGTAGAGCATGTTGACCGTGGCATGGAAATTATTAGTGCGGAAAATACTTAGTAAATGTGGTGAGTGTATTCTTTGCATAATGTACCCAATTCGTTTCCTTTTACTTGAATGGGTAACGTCATCAGACCTTCATCTCATTCACTAAGCTAAGGAAAGAAATTGCAAGGTGAATATATTCTACTATTTTAGTAAATCAACCACAGTGTTTGAATTGATCTCCCATGAGTCATTCAATAAGGTTGACTAAACCAGTAATATAGCAGCAGGTCACTTGTTTTCCACCTAAGAACTGTATCTGGTGTTTATGATTACTGTTGTGACATTAGATAAAAGAGGCAGCTTAAAATGCACATCTACCCTATTACCTACAGAATTCTAAATTCAGCCATAGCATAGAGATATAACCCTATTTGAGCACTTTAATATGTAAGGCTGCTTTCACCAATATAATAGTTGTTTTTTAAATGTATCAGATTGACTTATACCAAATGTGGAAATACATGACAGTAAATTGAAAGCTCTTTCATGTAAAGGAACCTCCGAATGGACTGTGCATCTTGTCTATTAAAGAACAGCTTCTAACGCTATATAAATGGACACCATTAATCAGTGTAAGACTGCATTTATTATACTCAGTAAACAAATGTTACAAAGAGTACAAAAAACTATTGTATCAGAAAATCCAGATCCAACTTAAGCCTCAGAATTCTGAAGATTCTCACACAGACCTACCATGGGTATTGACTTAGGTAGGATTATTATTGTAATTTTAACAACCTTCTGTACCCCATATGACCAACAGCCCTTAACCCATTGTAGCGCCGTGCAAGTGTAGTGTGTGAAACCGGCCAGGTCCTTTGGGGTGGATGTCCTCTGCTCGATCACCAGGTTCCGCTCACAGCCCAATAACTCCAAGGTCCACGCCAGCAGGTGGGGGCTATTTACAGTTTTATTGAGGAATATTTACATGCTTTCATCATCACCCAGAGGCAGGGATGGGGTTCTACGTTCCAAACTGCATTGCTTACGAGCGGCTGGACCGATGGCTGGGTGTTGTGGACCTTCTCCAGGGAGTAACGCTGGAGGCCTAGTCATAACAGGAGGAAGCCAGGAAAAGCCCAGAAGTTTCTAAAGGACTTCTATTTATGTCCTTAGAATGGGGCAGGCATAAGGCCTGTTACTGGGCAGGACTATGTTTGTTACATTTTGGAGGGAAGGATTCAAGTACACACCCAGACATGAGTCATAGTACCAGCTTTTCGTAAACACACACAATATACAGCAGATAAAGCATATATTACACAATGCATATATTACAGTTAAGTGACCGTTTCTCGGGCCACTACACTTTTTAGCCCCAATATTAACCAATTATACACAACAATAATTATTCCATAATAGTGGATATAAAATGGCCAAAGCTTTAGCAATTATAACCATAAATGTTACAAAATATGTTTACAGCATACACGGTTACGGACAGTGCCCCTCCCACCACATAAGAACCACACCAATTCCATCTTAAACAGCCACCAGTTTTAAATTTAGCAACTGGATAGGTATTCCAATAATAATGACTCCTTATAACATTTTCCAAATGGGTCTTTGGCCTTCCCTTCAACCAGCATGTCACCACATGTCGTTCTTCCACCATAACCATCATGGGCACTGTGCAGGACCTGCTGTGGCAAAACAAAATACAGAAAGGACGCAAAACAGAAACATTTATAATACAATAACATTAAAACAGGATATATAAACAATGTTGTGATAACAGCGAGGGAAGGAGGGGTCGGTTTTCTTCAAGATGGCTGCTGTCACTTATGTTTGCACCTTTAACATCACCATACCCTGCCTTTTTCTTACATCACTTTTCTTCCCATCTTCTGATGCCATCCTTAGTCCATCCCATCCCAGTAAAGCACCCTTTTGCCTATGGTTTCCTGGCTTGGAGGGGGTAAGACTCGATTAAATATAAAGTCTAGATTTGCAAGATGGTTTTATATTTGAACATAAATTAAGCATTATTACAGAGTAGAAGTACAGAAAGAGCGTACTATGATAAAAATGTTCATTTGTAAGTAATGTGGCAGAGCTTAGGTATGAATCACAGTACATAATAAAACTCTGATTAATAACACCTTTGTATTTATTAATTATTGAGTCTCTAAAGCTTTGCCATAGTTACAAATTTATTATTGCCGCTTCTAAGGCAAGCAATATTAAATCTATATGCCTTCCTTCCAGTGACATTTCAATTGCCACAATTTTCTGAACAATAACATTCTGTGCATTAATAAGGCTGTAAGTGTTTTAGTGTTTTAGAGTAAAACAAATGTCCCAGTTTTGCTATAAAATTTACTGTCATTTATGTCTATACACAAACATGGCAATCATTGCAGAATATTATTTCCTCTTTAAAGTGATTATCATACAGAAATGTAAAAAATGTTTAATATATGAAGGATTTCAAGCCTAACCGAGGCTTGAGATTAAAAGGGCATTAAGCTGGAGTGGAAAAAATGTCTGCAATGGCATATTGTCCTTTAATCTTAAGAAAATAGCAACAAACTGAATAAAAAAGAAACAGCAGTCTCTCTGCAGAAATAAAATGCCACCCTAGCAGAATAAGAAGCAAAAACATTCTATTGATAAATAGCATTGGTTTTGCTGATTATGGAACAGTAGGTCTAAAGAAATCCTGTACTGTAAGCCTTTGCACAATTTTTGTTTGATGTAACCTGAACATATAACCATTTATGTATGATTGCATGTTGCAGTGATACATAGTAAAAATACCTTATCTTATGTTATCTTATGTTACAACAACACAATGGTGTGAATGGACTCTTTATCTCTACAGAGATTTGGCAATGCCAACTTTTCTGCACTATAATGAACACGTCCAACCATGTTTATTTTTAAATTGGAAAAGCAAATGGGGGGCAAAGGTTCCATTATTACAGCCATCTAAATGGAATCTGGTTGTTGCTTGCAAGGGAATACATTAAGTAGCACATGATCAATTCAATTTGCTAACTGGGTTGATCTTCCCTGATTCGATCATCAGGATTGTTTTGTCATTCCTAATTCCTACTTCCTTTATAGACTAATTCTTGCCCTGGCTATTTAGCTACCTACAGAATATTGAAGAGGTTAAAGATAATTTAAGACTTAATCGACAACTGTTGCTATCTATTGCATAGCTTAATTTTATTTGACGGCACAAACCACATTCACGACCTAACCTGCTGCCAAAAGTGTATTTTATGTAAAGCCAGTTGAGGTAGAGAGGCAGAGGTGGCAAAGAGGCAGAGGAAAGGGTCACCCATGGGCCGATCTTCCCTCTGACAGTTTCCCTGCCTCGAGGAACTCAAGCACGCCTGGTGGGTGGTAGCTCTATACTACCAATCACCAGCCTAGCATGAGTTACACCAGGCAGAGAGATAGAGGGAAGACATGCCTGTGGGTGGGTCTTCCCTCTGACAGCTTACCAGCCTCTGCCTCAGCCGGCTACGCTAACTAATTGGCCCACCAGCGGACAGATTGCAAAGGTGTGACCACCTGTTGCTGAAAGCATTTTTGGCCACAAGTGGTCAGGACTTCGGTCTCTAAAGCTAGCCACACACGGTTCGATTTTGGTTCAATTGATGCTCGATTAGATGAAT
>CM070036.1:115037629-115049365 GCA_036250615.1 Ptychadena robeensis
AAAATCTGAAGTTTGTCTAATAGAGCGGAAAATACAGTATCAGATACCATCATGAAAGTCTATTTAACAGGGCCTGGATTCTTGCAGAGTCATATAGACTCCTTTTTGAACTGCACAATAAATTGTTATGTAAAACAAGATCAACTTAATGGCATTTTACTAGAAAAGGAAAGTTAAAATCTCAATTGTGATTTATTTTCTGACATTGGGGAGCTTTGATTTTGTTCAGATATCTGACAATTCATTGTGAAAAGAGAGCACAACACCAATAATGAACCCATCTACTCAGGTAGCACTGAATTAACATAACTCCTTGCTGAACAGAATGAATCAGGAGAAATACATTATGCTTTCCCTCCTAAGAGGATTGCTGGTCAATTAAAACTAATAAGCAGGTCTTATTCTAGTGCTGAAGATTGATATCTAACTAGCCCTCAAACCATCACCTCTGCCTAATGGACAATTAAAAGCTTTCTATGATCTGTGTGTCCGTTCCTAGGTGTCAGAATCCCAGGCTGCAAATTCCTGAAAATCTAGGAACAGTAATGATAGTTGACAGTACAAGGTTTAACAGTGCACTTGTTTCAGCACTGTACAGCAATTTAAAATCAATTTACTTCGTACAGAAATGGGAGAGAGATTGCAAAACTAAAACTTGTTTAATTATACAGGTAACATATTCTTGTTTCTCTCCACTACTGACGGAGCTGTGATAACAATTAAGTATTTAGGACTATGTAGGATGTATGTAACATACCCTTTATTCTCATAAATATTCAGAAGATAGTGATTTCCTTGCTGAGTGAGCTCAGTGCACCTGATATATAATACTGCTCAAAAGTTTTAGAACAGACCAGTTTTCCAGCTTTCATTGAACAGTTCATGTCTTATTGTACTTGGAAATTAATGAAGTGAAGAAATAAACATATTCTAAACTGTTGACTCCTTACAGTAACCTCCTTTGGTATAAAACAGCTAAACAAACATGCGGCATTCTTTCTACAGTGGAATTCAAATATTTTTTTATTTTATTATTTGTTCCAGGCTGTATTGGAGAGCAAAAATGTATGGTGCTAGTAGTATTTATTGCTTTAATCTTGCTGTTGAATAGATCAGTGTCACCTCTAATGCTACAGGATGCTTTGTTAGCAGTTTTGGTTCAGGGTGCTTCTTCTGTACAATCCAACAACCATGGATGCAGCAAAACAACCCAAGACCATCACATTTCCTCGTCTATGTTTGATAGTTGATGTATTTGACAGAGGAATCATCCTTTTGCCTACTTAACGACAAAAATTGTACAGAAGATGTAACATTTTTGTCCATGGCATAAACTCTTATTCCTGTATTTAGTAGGTCGTTGCTAATCATTCTGGCCCAGGCAAGCCTTTATTTCTTTTTAGTAGGTCTTATCAATGGCTTTCTTGCTTTGTCCCATCAAGCATATAAATAAAAAAATTTCCTTTAGTCAAAACTATGACCACTATACTTACTGTGACCACCATAAGGCTCAGCTTTAGCTGTAGTCCAGTACAGTATTGTTCAAAACTGATTTCAAGAGCCAACACAAATGTAATGCAGAGAGATGGTGTTGTATTCAATCAGAAAAAGTTAGGACACCTGTAGGAATTAGTAGCACCAGTTTCCAAGGATTGTTCAATCTCTATTACTGCAGAACAACTTTTAGTTAACCTATTTCTTGTTCCTTGAAAAATCAAGTTACCAATTACCCTTGCGGCAGAAAACAGTAAATTCTTCATCTTAAACATCAGAACATTTGCCCTTTCACTTCTTGTAGAGGTCTTGGCCAAAGACACAGGGAATATCACAGACTACCATTTTTTTATGACCATGCAACAAGTACACTTTAAGGCCTAAGATTATTACAATATAATTAAGTTGAATTTGTGGATACATTGTATGCCAAACTAACAAAGGAAAGGAAATTGGATACTGTCACAGTAAATTCATCTTAAAAGTGAAACCCCATAGCATAATGACAGGACCCCATTCCAACAGAAGGAAAACTTCATAAAGACCTTGACAAAACTAAAATTATAATTAGGACTGACTGTAATAAATCTCTAGAACAGAAACCATGCATAATAATTATCTTTGTACAATCAGATCTGTCTCTTTAATTTGTTCCTGGGTAGGAAGTTTCCTAATACTGATTCACGTATTACTTATGTTTATGAAAAGAGAAAACTTACAATACATTAATTGTTCATGTGGGAGCACAATTCATTATTTGCTTCACATTAACTGTTGTATTGTACCCATGAATATGTCTTATCTTTAAGCAATATTCTTTATTAAATAAAATCGGATGAATTGATATTGCATACTAAAGGACCAAACTGAATAAATGTAAACTGTAATGCAAGTGTTAGGATCCACTAGTTTGGGTGGGGTATAGAGGGTTAGGCAACCAATGTTCAAAATTCAGTAAACCTAAATTCAAAAGTATAAGTTGGTGGTGGTGGGGTTGGGGGGGGGGGCGGGAGTAATCTTTTTACACTTTTTTTTAGGGCTCATAAGTAAACTTGTATGTAAAGGCATGGAAATCATTGGCATTGTTACTGGGGAGTCGGGGCATGTACCAAACAAAACAAATGAATAATACCTAAATTCATCCATTTACATGCTTGATGAATGTTTTAAGGTGTCAAATTTAGACATGTTATAACTAAAAGACTGCATTATAGTTTGATTTCTTAACCAGTTGATTGGCTGGGAGACCCTAAAGCAAGACAGGACCAAGGGCAAAAAGGAATAAGTGGAGGACAATAAAAAGTTAAGCACAAATGTAACCTACACCAAATTTGTTACTTAAATCACCAAGCATAGCAAGTTTAGATAAAGTTGCAAAGGTTAAACATGACTACTAGTCAGCCAAGGCAGATATTCAAAGAAAATTGGGCAACAAGAAGTTGGACAGGAGTTGATCCTGGCAGCAGGGAATATAAGGTGATAGAATAGTGAGGTCATTAGGCAATTAACGGTGTCGAGTTGCAAAGTAGACAGGATAAATTAACAATATCATGTACCAGATAGGGGAATATGGTGACAGTAGGGTGTTTAGGTCAGTGAATGTAAAAGGCTTGAAACTACCCAGCCTAAGGGTAGTCATACACGGTTCAATATTTCCGTTGCATCAACCAAAAAATCTATGTCGATTGAAGAGGAATCGATTCCTGTCCACCTGGTACAATTGACCCAAAGTCATCGATATCGAACATAACATCTTGTGTCAGAAAGCGGTAATGATCCTTAAAAAAAAAATAAAAAATCAAGCACACTGTGTAGTGGTACAATTGACCAATTATATTTAAATCGCACAAGATGATCAGATGAAAGAACGATTATGCAAAAGTCGACCCATGTATGGCTACCGTTTGTCTTTTATGAATTTAAAGACAATACAGAGAAAAAGCATACATTAAAAAAATGGTAAACATTTTATATTTATTATTCAAGGTTATGGTTAATAACACTCTGTAGGGGCAGACATGCAGAGGAGTCATGTATTTCATATTTAGAGTTTGGGTCCTCTGACAATATCCTGTTCCTTAGTCCCAGGTTCTCAAAGTCAGCAATATTGGAGAGAGAGAGAAAAAAAGAATATGGGGGTTAAATCCCCAATATACAAGCTAGTGGGAGCCAACAGCTACTTTGATTCACGATTTAAGTGAGACAGGTTCTTTGTACATACTCTTTAGGCTGTTGGCGCATGGGAAATATGCTCATGAACCAACAACCGTAAGGAAATGTAGAGCATCTTCAGGATAGGTTCCAGTGGTCACACTCTGTGGCCTCTGGGTACCCGGTGTAGATCAGTTCAACTTGCTGTTTCAGCCTCGGTATAGGTAGTTGTATAGAAAAAGGAAATCCCCCAGTGGAAAATAAGGCATAGGAGAGGCACCCAATGTTTTAAAAAATCTTCTGAACCTTTATTGGTATATAGAAAGATCCTGCTTCAGTCTCCCTGACAGGTTACCATGCTAAGCACGAGGAGATTGCATACCTATCCTATTACCCTAATGAAGTGGCCTTGATAAACCATAAAACGCATTGGTTTGTAACTGGATCTTACTATATACCAATAAAAGTACAGGAGATTTTGAAAGCAACTGTGTCACAGATCTCCACAGGGCAAGATCTGTGTCTGCAGCTTCTGCATTGCCTGCATCTAGCTCCTATTACCTTCCTTGCCTCAGAGGGTTAACTCTCCTGCAGCCAAGCTCCCTCTGCTGGACACCTGTGATGCTCCTTACCTTGTCAGCTGCTCCTCCCTCCTGCACTATATAAGAGAGTCTCAGGCACCAGGAAGGTGCCTGGACAATAGGTCTCATGTGTTTATCTCCAGCCTCCTTGCTTGTTGACTTACTGGTTCCAGACTCTCTGCTCGTCCAACGGATTCTTCCTACCTCACGATCCTCTGCACTTTCCAGTACCTCCTCTGTCTTCCCGGCTCCAGACTCTCAGCTTGTCCTACAGACACCGCTTATCTCTACGCTCCTGGCATTTCATTTTGGTATATCATCAGCTGCCAACTTTCATGGGTGCATTTAGGAAGTGCAACCTGGGGTTCGTCTGCAGCACAGCCCATCAGCCCTTGTGGGCTGCTCTGGTGAACACCAGAAGGTCCCTTAGACTCTGCACCCCGGATTGCACCTTTGCCAACTGTGAAGTTGGTCCAGTAGGTCCACACCCTTGAATATCCGGTGTCACCCTTGCTTTGGTGTCACCCGCTGTGACAAATGGGCACCTCTCCTATGCCTTATTTTCCACTGGGTGATTTTCTATTTCTTTACAACATGTATTTCATATTTATTACGTTTGATTAAATCAAAGTGACAGAAGTGGCAGAGATGACAATATAAGATATGTTTGTGGTGCAACATCCTCTGAATTGAGTAATGCTAATTAGCTCATTACCATATTTATTTTCCTTTATAAAGATTTTTAATAGCAAGTCATATGTCCCCCGGTGTCTTTACCCTTATTCTACAAAGGTCAGTTTTGATTGGTTTCTTGCCCCATAAGACTCAACATCAAACACTTTGGAAAGCATTCCAAAAGAACTGTTGGGTTTGTAAAATCTTTTTGTTTGTTCTAATTACACAGGTAAGATAGAGAACAATATACTTTGAACTCAGCATTTCTGGCAGACTGGCTTTCATGCAGAGGAGATGAGGCTTTCTCTTTGTCTTTTCCAGAGAAGAATTTTATAATAGAAAGGAAAAAGACTACTTAACGTGTTTCCAGTGGGAAGTGCCTCATTCATATCTCAGACAAAAACTTTACTGTATAGCAAAGCAACAATTTGAAAATATAATAAATAATATTTATAAACTGTCATGTTCCCCGATGCCTTTTTATTTCGATGGAGCAGTCTTAAAGGAAAATTATCATTATACATTGTTATGTGAACACATAATACAGCCTGGGTGACAACCATGGATATCTTGAATACAGTTAATATGTGAGCATAGCCACCCAGGACCAGGAAAAGTGCTTATTGAAGGATCATCTAAGCATTTTTAAACTACAACAGATCCAATTGCTTAATCTTATTTCTTAATCTTAATATGTTAAAATATTTTAAAAGGGTGCTGTTTACATGCCTTCTTTTTGTTCCCCTAAGCTGTTACCATGTCACATCCTCTCCCAGTGAAGTAGCCTTGCTGACATGCATTTTGTAGGCATGTGCCCCTTTTGTCACCAACAAGAAAGCCTACAGGTAGGCTGTTATGTTTACTATGCAGCTTTCGTCTTAGAAAAAATATTGACCTTGCCCTAGAAAAGTCAATGCCCTACCTGCAGTAAATGTTTGTTGAGGGTCACATTTACTGATTTCTATCTATAATTGTAAGGCTAGGTCTACGTCTATGGCGTTATGGACATGTCGACATGATGTGTCCATAGTTCTAGCCCGCAATTTGCCCACTCATCCAGTGCTGTTCATGTCAGTTTAGCTTTATTAATTTTCATGAGCAAACTGCAGCTGAAAACACATAGGACATGGTTGGCTCATATCACATAACACACTCAGTGTGACTGCGTGACACCAATGGATCCACAATGTCTGATCTTGTATAGACTGGCACGCCATTTGCCATAGGGGGATGCCGGGGGTGTCCGAACTGTGTGGTTTCCAATTCCTTCATCGTATTTCAGTACTTTCAATAACGAAAGCCTACCATTGCTCTTCCTGTTTTTATTAAGCAATTTACAGCACCCCACCAGTTATGGTCTTCCTGAAGTAGACACAAGTCAATGGGCCTAAAAAAAGATATGGTGCTAACCTGACGAACTGAGAAGGCAATGCTGTAATGTATTAGAAAGCAGAAGGAGGTTAGGAGTAATATCTGTGATTTTCCTTCTTCCCACTCTTGGTGATATGAACTAATTAAGATGCTAGGGCTTCTTTTTTTTTTTTTTTTAAGACCGAAGAACTGCCCTTAAGAAAACACAATTAAAACAAATCCCAACATCCAAAACCTTTATTGTCCAAAAAAAAAGTAAACGACTCTCCTGATGCTACCCCTGCCTCCAGTATGTTTCAGTGCCATCATTATTATAAAATCCACCTGAATTCTCCACCCACCCACTTTCCTTCAATTTGATGAATTCTTTGAAGAATTCTGCTTTTAGTGTCTTTCTGACAGAATATATTTTCTGTTACTCCAGTTGGACTACGAACTGACACAACTTTGTAGTAAATAAAGTAAATTAGTTATAGAAGAAGTATTGGGGCTGCTTTGATACATCTCCTGAAAATACTAATTATCTGGCCTGTTTGTTATCTCATGTCAATAAACAACATACCGTATTTTTCGGACCATAAGACACACTTTTTCACCCCCAAAATTAGGGGGGAAAAAGTGCCTGTGTCTTATGGCCGAATGCAGGGCCATTCAGCCGCAGGTGGTCACGTCTTGGCTTCCCACCAGCTCTCCCGGCACGGAGATTAGCTGGAAGCTGGAGGAGCTGGTGGGAAGCCAAGACGTGGGAGTTAAAAGATGCCAGAAGATGTCCGGCTCTCCCATCTGTATAATTGCCTATGCCAGCAGAGCTCAGAGCCCTGCTGGCATAGGCAATGAAGAGGGGCATAGATGAACTGCCATCTATCCCTCTCTCCCTTCGTGGAAACTGCAATCACTCTGCAGCTTCCACGGACACAGTAACAGCCAGCCAGAGAGAAGAGCAGAGAAGAGTAGTAGACTGTGCAGCCTGGCCCCTCCTCCCAATCAGTGTGGAGAATGACGTTGTGCTGAGAGTGTCCTGCTGCTAGTGACATCTACTGGCTGAATTGAATATTGCATTCATTGAATTAATTGCATTAACCCAATTGATGTGAAAACTTATTAAACCTTTTTTTCTGGTTTTCCTGCCCTAAAAACTGGGTGTGTCTTATAGTTAAAAAAAATACATTACATTTTGACCTTCTAAATGAGTATAGTCACTTAAAGCTGTGTCAGGAATACTGGGGCTGGGGAAATATAAACTCTTACTCGAATGTTATGTTAATATATGTGAAATGACTGTTGCGTTGTACAAACATGGCAGAAAAAATACACAATTTATTTCCCTGGTAGTTTATCAGATCTCTTTTTTTTTCCGGCGATGGATGGGTGCTAATGTTATTTTAAAAAAGATTACATTAAATGATTAGCCATTAGCTCTGCCTTCAACTGCAATATTTATTGTAAATAAATATTTCTTTCCCAGTCAATTCGAAGAGAAGCAGAGCAGAAAATTTTAATTATAAAGCAGTAGTCATTGCAGTCACATGATGCACACTGGAATGCTAGACAATCATGAATCAACAACTAGTGTTTGTCCAAAACAAAGGCATGATGGAACATTATTACTGGAAACTGTTTTAATCATTTAACTGCTTAGTGTAGCTGTGGTACAGCATCCATACTTTTTTAAAGGGAAAGAGCATTATATACACTTTATGGTGTGAGACCTTAGAATGAATTGATGGAGGATGCATGGAAAAGACTCTCAGAAACCAACCGAACTGGATAGGTTGCAGCTTGGTGGACAGATTGATGGTAAGCCTGTAGACTGTAAGCCTGTCCGAGCAGGGTCCTCTACTCCTCCTATGTCATAACCTGTTCCTGTGTTTACTATAATTGTGTTGTATCTCCACTCTAATGTATTGTACAGCGCTGCATAATATGCTGGCGCTATATAAATAAATGATAATAATAGTAAACATGAGCAACCCTGTTAGCAAATGTGCAATATACCCAACAATTATGTGCCATTTTTACTTAACTTCTCTCTGTTATCATTGCCTCAGTAGTCCTTTTTCCCATATTTTGTGATATCACTTAATTAGGGAGATAGAGCTTTTTTATGTTTCAATAATCTTTATTGAAGAAACAAAAATAAACTGGGTAGTAGGAGCAATCACAAGGGATAGCAATTGTGGGTGTCAGTGGGGAAACAAGGTGAAGTTGGTCATAATATCACAATGTAAGTTGATAACAGCATTAACAATGAAACAAATATTTATAACAAACATTCTAATTAATATTTAAGATCTAAAGCAGATTCTCAAACTGTGGGTCTCAAACCCAAAGGGGGTAAAACAAAAATAGTAGTTCTCTACTCCCACAAGCAGGGTGCGAAGTAAGGACATACCTATCAACCTTCCTGTTTTGGCCAGGAAAGTCACGTTTTTTATGTGGCTTTCCTGGCTAAATCCTGATTTCAATAAATCCCGGATTTTTCCCGTATTCTTAAAATCGCGCTAATTTAGCAGGGAGAGGGGGGTACTCTCCCTGCTAATGTCACACCCCGCACATTATCAGCACAAGCAGGGTGGGATATTAGCAGGGAAAGTAATGCCCTCTCCCTGCTAAAACACCAGTGAAGTCACTTCCGGTACTTGGAATGTGGAAGAACCATGATCTGCATACCGGAAGTGACATCACTTGTAGGTGACACCGCCTAATCTGCACAAATGGGGTAAGAAAATAGGAGGGATGGGAAATAATACTTACCCGATTGTGCAGGAAGTCACTAAGTGTCACTTATAGTATTTGAAATGTGGAAATGACACTTCACACTTGCACTTCCGAACTCCAAATACCGGAAGTGACATTTGGCGGTGTCACTCCTGGGGTTGTGGTTCTTAAAAGTTGTAACCCATTTCTTAGGGAACTATCAGGGGACAAAAAA
Source organism: Ptychadena robeensis (assembly GCA_036250615.1). Lineage (NCBI taxonomy): Eukaryota > Metazoa > Chordata > Amphibia > Anura > Ptychadenidae > Ptychadena > Ptychadena robeensis. The sequence goes on from CM070036.1 coordinate 115,046,834, forward strand.
CCAGAACAAGGGACATGACTGAACAGCTGGGGCTTTATTCTATAAAATATATTCCCTTAAGCCAAGACCATCGAAACATCCCAAAATCCTTTATTGCCCAAAATACAAGTACATGAAGAAAGACTCTCCTGATGCTATTTTTCCTTTCACCACATCTCAACGGCATCCAGGCTTAATTGATATAACATTTGTGATTGAGGATGAGACACACTGGATGTGGTTTCCATTACCAGGGAATCCAGAGAACAGGGGGAAGTCTGTATGTTGGAGTGATGAGTGCAGACATTTGTTTTATGTTTGCCAAACATCTGCCATGTTTTTTTCTTAATTTAATTGGAATGTGCCCACATGACTTTTGTCAGCAAGGATGCAATCCAGAAATGGAGCCTGTTGGTAGTTTGGGTGATTATCAGCACAGAGATGGTACCCATCCTCTCTATATTTATGGAGGTTACTCTACCTGTAGCAAAATCTATACACTATTGCACAATAGCAATGGGTTAAACTGAGAAAAAGTGGGAGACTTTTTGTTATATGATGTAAGCCATCTCACATTTTCTAATGGGGATCCTTAATATGTTTGCTTGTGAAGTAATGTGTATGTTTCGTCTATGGAAGTACTATGAAAAACTGACTGCTTTTTTAATTATTAGCCATTAATCATTTGTCTGCATTATAAATAAAACCCAATATTCTCAACTTTTCTAATAGCAAATATAGGTTGTGTTCGGAAAATTTATATTCCCTTAACGTATAACTCCAATGCGCATCATTAAACATTTATTACAGTTTGCCCTGTAAGCCAAGTCTAAACAGGTTTCAAATATTTATTTAAACTTTAACATAACACTGATAACCACGAGCAAATAATACAGGATTTGCTACATATTTACTTACCACACTGAAAACTTCCACCTAACCGTACTGCAGATAACTAAATGACAGAAATATTGTAATATTGTGATAGCTTCCGTAAGCCCTTATCTTGGAGGAGAAGCGGTAGAGAACTTGCTCAGTTTGGCCTGTGGGGCATTCAGAGTTGAGTGGCTCATGGCAGAGATGCCATATCTCCATGTTTACTATAACAGGTAATTACAGGAAAATGCGGAGGAAAGTAACCTTAATGGTTCAGCCACTATTTTTCAGCTGAATTAGAAATGTACTTTTCTTCTCAAAATAATATTTAAACCTGTTATATACAGTGGTGCTTGAATGTTTGTGAACCCCTTAATTTAAAATAATAATATATCAAATCTGCCCGCTGGAAAACTGGAAGTGCAGTCAGGGAGGTCACATCTGGTACCTTGAACGCATAGTTCCTGGTTCCAATTGCCGAATGTGATGTTACTGCCCTCAGTTCCAGTTTTCGGAGCCAGCTTTTCACTGGGAGGCCGGGTTCTCTACCCAGTGTTTAGTGAAAAGATTCTTCCTCCGGCGGAATCTTAATGCTCCTGATCTTGCCGGTGGAAGAATGGTACGCTCCTTCTCGCCAGCGAACAGGACGGTTCAAACACCCGTACCTCTCGCCGGCTAGAAGGATTGCAAATTCATCCATGATAAATCAGAGACCCTGAATGGTTCCATTTTTAGATGTGTATCATGGTTCAATCATAACAATTTATCTGAGGACATCAGAAAATGAGTTGTTTTTGTCCACAAAGCTGAAAAAGCATCACAAAGTTCTATCTGTGAAGGGTTAGGCTCCATAAATCAACAGTCAGTCAGACACAAAGAAGGAAATTCTAACCTACTGTTACCCTACCCATCACTGCTGTTGAAATAAGATGTTGGTAACATAGTTTAGACATTTTCAATTTGGCAATGTAATTACCACATGATAAAACAACAATTATTTTTATTCAAGAATGTTTTCAGACTCATTCAGTACGTTTGAGGTCAATTTTAATAAGAGTTGCTACACCAGCTAAGTTAAACATGTTTTATAAATAGTTTGGCACATTAGTATGGACATACAGTTTGAATTTTTAGTTCCCTGCTTTTCGGCTTGCTTACTTTGTGAGCTGATTGCAAATTTTGACTTGACTTTGAACTTAATTTGTACAAAAACTATTTGTGTTAGAGACATACTTTTTTGTAGTATACCCCAACTCTTCTGTACATCTCCAGCAGGTTTAGTGATGATACCATGTTCAGGGGCTTTGCAATGAACTCAAAATCGTCGAAATCTTTGAATTTGTGAAAAAAAATCTCTACTAACAACAGGTTGCAGCAATTGTATGTACCAGTGTAATGTGCCTGGGCACACAACCACACCAACACCAGAAATCCATTCAACAGTCTTTATTGGGGTAGTCCAAAACAAGGCAAATGTCATACACAAGAATTAGTGCAAGGAAGCGTGGTACATAAGAACAAGGCAAGAGACGTCAATAACAATCCAGGGTCAGGGCAAGGAGAGTCTAGGCAATCAGGCTGTGTCATTGTTGGTGATAAGGACACGTGCAGACAGGCAGGTTAAGCTAGCCACACATGGTTCAATTGACTGTACAATCAATGTAATTCGATCAATTT
>CM070036.1:115049465-115060229 GCA_036250615.1 Ptychadena robeensis
AACTTCGAACGAATTGATGATCGATTTGATGTCAATTGAACCATGTATGGCTAGCTTTAGCAATGCAGTAGTAAACACAGTGACGCACACAAGAACATTGCTATGCAAAGGCTTTAATAGGCAAGCCTGCCCAATCACAATATTGTTGGATGGTTAGCTGGTGAATATCCTGCAGCTGGTGTAAAACACATCCACAGGGCTGCTGGGGATGCAGCCCTGGCCAAACACTGAGTCAGCCAGAACTGTATCCCACAACCAAGGGGCAGCGAGACATGCCTGCAATGGGTAGAACAGGACTCCAGGGACCCTTGGGGTGCCGTTTGGCAGAAAAGTAGTCTGCACAGAATAGATCCCTACATCGGAACAGGAGATCTGCTTTCACGATGATATATGCACTGAAATTGCAATTTTTGGGGTGACCAATGTGGGATCACCAACTGGTCAAGTACCTTACAACCAGTCTTTATAATCATTGTTTTATCCCCCATAAGCTGGTATACATGAAGGGGAACAATAGCCAATAAAATAAAATGTCATATTTTGCAAAGCAGCGGAAGGAAGGAAGGAAGGAAGGAAGGAAGGAAGGAAGGAAGGAAGGAAGGAAGGAAGGAAGGAAGGAAGGAAGGAAGGAAGGAAGGAAGGAAGGAAGGAAGGAAGGAAGGAAGGAAGGAAGGAAGGAAGGAAAATGAGTGAATCACTGCTCTGACTCATTAACAAATTTTCTTAACATATAATAAATATGAAATTGTCACCAGATAGATGAAGGTTCTACTGGAATTAAGTGGAATCTGAGTGTTGTTAGGGATTATTATTAGGGAAATATCCTTTATTGTAAATAGCAATGTTTTTTTCATGATGCCTTGAAAACTTGTGGATTTTTTTTTGTTAGTCATTTTAACAAAAGTTACAACTTGTCAGTGTCATTCAAAAACAATCATGATTTTATATTTCCATTTAGCATTTTACATTTTTTTTTATCTCAGAGAAAAAGTTATTATAATTATTTTAGTTCCATTCTAAATATGTGAAATTATAAAAGCTTTTTGGTGATTATTAGCACTTTATTTGAAATATACTTGCCTTACATACTGCTGAGATAAAATGACAATTTCACGACGCATGGTGCTTTTTATCCTGAGCGTTCTAGTTACAAGCTGTACGGTACTGTTACATTTTACTAAGCCAAATTGTATTAAACTGTTGTCAAGAAATGTAAGTATTTTATTGTGTTAGCCATGGAATGAATGTGAAAAGCTAATTTGATTTTTCAGTATCACAGTCTGGAGCAACGTATGTGTCCATCTCACTCATCAATCGGACAGCTTAATGACGGCAGAAAGGAGATGGAGAGCAGTGTGACATGCTCAAATTTCCTTTATTTTCTATGCGCGTTGAAGGAACTCTGGGAGATATTTCTTTCATCTTCTTACATAACCTGATATCCTCTTCAGAACATATTTTAATCTCTAGCAAGAGAAACATCTAAATTCATGTCATATTTAAATCAAAGATAAATTAATCTTCTACAAAAGACATCCTCTCTAATGTTTCCACATTAGCATCATTAGGTACAATAAGACAAAATATATTTTATAAAACCTGCACTGCTCTAGTTGAATTGTGTTTGACTTGTCACTAGATCAACAGTCTTTTTCATGATGAAGGGCAGTAGTTTATGTTCTTTTATTCTATATATTCAAAGTCTGGTAAAGATGAGTTCTAAACAGTTTTTGGAAATGATAAGCAAAATTGGCAATGGAGTTATTTAAGTGATAACATGCCCTGGATTGTAGGAACAGGAATTCAATTTCGGGAAAACAAGTCTTACCAGCTAAATGTTTTATAGGATGAAGAGAGAATTAAAGGATGCTCGCCAAAGCATTTGTACATTAGGTGAGCCTAAATTAGTTGTGCCCTCAGAACAGAAAGTAAATGGTAATTTTCCCAATTGGGCAATTATGCAAAAGAAAAAAAATGTATCTTTCCATCGTACAATCAAAAGAAAAGTATTGGATTTAAACACAACTTGTTATGATCTCACACAAATGCCTTACCCTTAACAGAAAGTTCTTTAAAGTTTGTTTGTTTGCAGAACTAACATCTGCAGTCCAATCAGCTCCTCTAATTCGTAATAATAATACAGCTATCAGATATGACACTCTTTACACCCCCAGGAAGATTGTGATAGGAATAGAAGGTAAACTGCAAATGGAGGCAATAGTTCTATACTGCAAACATTAAGCAAATATTTTATATTTATACAGTATATATATATTGTGAGGGATTTAGCTGTAGAGCGGCAAGGTGCGGTACCCCCTGGATGGGTCCCTAGCAGGCGAAGGAGGCACAGCAAACAGGATTTGCAGGTGAAAACACACTGGTGGTTTATTGGTGCAAGTCTATGTAAAATATATGTATCTGAGAAGGCAGAAAAGTCCAAAATCACAGAAGTCCATAAAAATAGAGATGCTCGCATTTTTCGACTTGCTAACTTTCAGAGCTGATTGCAAAGCCCCTGAACATGGTATCATCACCAAACTTGCTGGAGATGTAGAGAAGGGTTGGGGAAACATTTAAAAGAAAACAGTATGTCTCTAACACAAAATAGTTTTTGAATAATTTAAGTTCAAAATTTAAGTTGAATTTCCGAATTTTCGACATTTTGACTTGACTTTGAACTTAATTTGTGCAAAAACTACATGTGTTAGAGACATACTTTTTTCTTTCAAATGTTCCCCCCAACCCTTCTCTACATCTCTAGTTAGTTTAGTGATGAAACCATATTCAGGGAATTTGCAAATAACTTGAAATCGTCGAATTTCTAAGAAGAAATTTGATCATCTCTACATAAAAACAGACACATAGAGTTCTTTCCACACAGGTACAACAGCTCCCCAGTCACACACAGGACTGGTTCAGGGTGGAGCCACTTGACTGAACAGGTGAGGGGGTTTTATAGAGCCAGAACCAACTCTAATGAGTAAACAGGACACAGCTGGTCCTACCCTGCACCAGGCCCAGCAATTCCAGCTCCCTCTGCTGGTCAGATAGCAAAGTACCCGGCATACTGTCGGTATCTGGGACACACATATATCCCATACTGGATGCAACCAGAGGATTTGACAGGCTTCCTGTCACAATATATATATATATATATATATATATATATATATATACATAATACAGAATGTAAGGGAATTTTCTTTCTGTGTATCTGATCAGCACCTTTTGTCTGGAGACTACACAGGGATGCAGTGTGATCAACAGATCCTCTAAAACATACACAGCTAAATTTTATTTTACACATTTTTTATGTTAAATTTGTATCACACCTTCCTAATGTCCACACTCCCACCCTCAGGACCCAATATATATATAGTATTATATTTTATATGGGTGCTGTGACAACCTCTACAATCCTGGGTACCACCTGCTGGTGGCACTGGCAATGCAATGCAATACCAGCAAGTGTGGGCTGGGTTGTGTACACTTGCCTTATTAGCACAAGGTCTATACAGGTGTTTCTCACCCTTCCATAAATTCCTGAGCATTGGTCCACAGAACCCGAGTCCTGTCTGTATCCTTGATCCCCAGAACCTGAATCCTGTCTGTATCCTTGATCCCCAGAGCCTGAATCTTGTCTGTGAATCTGTACTATAGTCTCTGATCCTGGTCCCTGTTTGGTTCCAGTAAGTTTTTACTCAACTTGTTTGTACCGCATTTTCCTGCCTGGTTTCAGTGTATGCTGCCTATCCTTGTCACTCCCTGTCCTGACAGGTGCTATGGTTTTTTTTCCTGAAACTGACATAACCCTTATTTACGCTTTCAGTACCCTATCACCTGCTCTTACAGACAAAGTTGGCTAATACATAAATAGCAGCAGCTTTGGGCACAGTTTTTGCACCAAGCACCAGCTGATATATCCTTTACCCTGTAGGCAATTTGCACATGTCTAGCCACTGACATTGTGCCTAATTGATATGGAACTGACAGATAGAGATTTGATTTATGAGAGGATTTTTGTGGATATGCATATGATAAGCAAAATGTGATACTATGAACGGATACTGCTTTACTGGATAGGAATGATTTCTTATTATTTACTTTCTGAGGACTCACATTATAATATTTAGAGATTCATAACCAAACCATTAAAGCCAATGTAATGAGGGGGTCTGTAGAAATTCAATGGGATGGAGTAGCACAAGCCTTGCATTTTAGAAACTTTAAGACTGTTACATCTCTATACTTATTAATAAGAAAACAGAAGATGAGCTATGTATTCAATGAATAGACATATGGATATAAAAAATTAATTTTCACAATCATTTTGAATAGAACCAGTAAATTAGCAACTACTCCTGCCACAGCTCTGAGGAGTTGTGTCCGGAGAAGAAGATGCAGAGAGGACACTTTCCATTGTATTCATGTGACACTTGCATGTGACAGTGTCCTCTTTACATATTCTGAGCGGTGTGTCCACGGTGCTGATTTTAAGCTGCGGGAGGCTGCGTCTTCAAAGCAGCATCACGTGGTACCACCAAAAAACATCTCCATTGGACAGTGCCCAAAGCTGTTCAGGCGCTGATTTTCTGTGCATTTCTCTGCTGCATCAATAGGGCGCACTAAGCCATGGGCAAACGGCCTGCAAACAGTGGGGAATACACCCGAGAAATGTTCTGGCACACATTTTGATTCTGCAGTGGACATATGTCTTTACTGTGATACATTCTTAGCCGTAAAGGCAAAAGCCTATAGTAGGAATGGCAAAATATTCCCAGATTCAGTTCCTGGGAGAATTCTGTAATCCTGTTCAGAAATGAAGACTTAGGGTAAATTGACACTGTCGTTATTTGAACTACACATTTAAAGCTTCCTAGATGCCCTCCAGTGGCAGAAAGTCTACGCAATGACGTTAAAGCAAAGACGTTTCTACACAATGTACTTTAGCTTTAAAGCCTGAAAAACAACCGGGGGGAGGGGGGTAAGCGTTCAAGCAGCCACAGGAGGGACTACAAAGGTCACCTGACCCTGCACAAAGCTTTGCAAAGTGCAGAGTCGCTTTCAGAGCTTCACTATTGAAGTCAATGGGGTAGTTTAACAACCAAACAACCCACTGAATGTGACAGAAGGCATTTAAAAATGAACAGAAAATGTACTGCTTGATTAATGACTTCCATTTTAAACTTAAAGCAAGGTCATTTTCTGGTCCTTTAAGAGACCAGAAAATGACCTTACAAACGACAGTGTAAATTTGGCCTAAAAGAGGCCTTCCCAAGAGTCCATTTTGGTATCCCACACTTTTTTGGTAGCCACACTGATCTGTTTTAGGTGAGCCAGCAATGTCCTCCGGTGGTTATATCCTCCAGTCTTTTTCCTGGATCCATGCCCCCGGTGATGTTTGTAATATAGGCATAGTCATCCCAATTGTTCACATCTCCAGCATCATTGATGACACCAGACTGGTGGAAGAAATAATAGCCACAATAGTTCTAAATGTTTGTTAGCCATTTCATAGCTACTACATTTCAGTAGTCAGCAAATAGAAAGAGACAAGACAGGTTTTATTTTTCAAGAAAGAATTATTGGAGACATACCTGTACTATAACCCCCCTTATGTCTAGTGATGAGCAGCATAGGCAACATTTGTATTCGCGGCATGCCGCAAATTTTATGGAAAACATTTGGAAAATATTCGCATTCGGCAATATTCGGGTTTTTTTTATTGTGAATATCGGCAGTTTTTATTGCGAATTTCGCACGCGCAATATATGTTTAACATGGCGCAAATTTTTATGCAAGTTTTTAAAGTGACGATTTTTGCAATATTCGCATCACCCCAATATTCAATTAAAAACTGTTGATGGTGTTGCTAAGCTCTTGCTGCAGCCTTCCCATTCGTCCACTTGCATTGAGAGGCATGTGTAATGGATAAAAAATACAGAATATCCGGAATTGCGAATATTCGGCAATATATTCACCATCTTCGTGAATTTCCGAATTGCCGATATTCGATTTACATTCGGAATCCAAATATTTGTGATCATCACTACTTATGTCCTCCAGTCTGAGCTCTACCTTGCACATGCACTTTGGGAAGCACCCTTACTATGTAGTCTAGCTGAAAACTCCTGAATCATACGGGTCCAAATTTTGAGATTGTCCGATACCCTTTCTAAGCAGCAAAACAATAGATATATACAGAATATAGAATCCTACAGCCAATGACTACCCAACTTTACCTAATGATAAACATCCCAAAAATGTAAATTAGTTGTTGTCCTAATGTGTCATCATAGAGGGGATAAGTACTATCGTGGTTCCTGCAAAAGTAAGATCTAGCAGCAATTTCTCATGTGCTTCTTATATAAGCCCTGCCCTAAAAAAAGACCTACCTAGTGAGAGAGCTGTACCTGTCAATCAAGTCCTTTGCTTCCCCCACACTTTGCTCCTGGTCTTCAGAGTTTGCTGCCTGCACCCTCTGCTACTGGTGTTCACAAGGGTAAGCAGATATCTGAGCTATTATCCCCTGGTCCTTATTAGTGATGAGCGGCATAGGCAGTATTCAAATTTGTGATATTACGCGAATAATTCTACTAATATTTTAAATTCGCAATGCTTTCCAATGCATAATATCGCAAATATTCTAAATTGTGAATATTCGATATTCGAATAGACGATATTCAGTGAATATATTCGCAATTTGAATATTCAAGTTCAGTACTAGTCCTTAATTATGTGAAATGTCAGCAAGAGGGAGGGGGTTGAGGGAATCAGTGACTTATTGATGGATATGATGTGTTTAATACAAGGGGGTGACACATGAAATTTAATTTGCCGGGCGGGGGGGTGTTTGATGGATATAAAGCTAGGCATGCACGATTCAAGTTTAGCACGGACGTTCTTGATTAGATTTTAGATCGTAATCTTAATTGGACATCGATCGAAATCGAATCTAAAGTAGATCCACATAGAGGGTACGATCGTAATACGACCAAAATGGCAGATTTTTGTTTAGATCACAAAACACATTGAATACAACAGACCCGACCCACAAACAAAATGCTACGATTTTAGTTTGATTGTTGTACAATAGATGAAAATTTTCCAACATCTCTGATCACCTGGTCGATGTTTTGAATGGTATCAAATAATTTTTGCCAATTTAAATATGATCGATGTAAACTTTGATCCTTTTAGGTCAATCTAACGCTAAAATTTAACTGTGAATGCCTAGTTTAAGACCTACCTGAAAGTAAGCCCTAGTGCATCTTTTGGACATACATTTTTTTTGGGGGAAACATTTTTTGGGGGAAAACACAGTAGGAGCAACCATGCTCTGATCTAGTAAAGGTGAGTTGACAGTGAACATGCATACTGACAGGAGGATACCAAAATGTATTGATTACTATGATCGGCAGACTTATTCTGTGTTTCCTTTTCTTCTGATGTAGCTAGCTTATGGAATAGTGGTCAAGAACTTAAGCTAGGCATACACAGTTCGATCTTAGCATGATCGTAAGCGAATTCAAAGTAGATCCACATGGAAGGTTTGATCGTAATATGATTGCAATATGACTAAAATCACTGATTTCAGTTTCGATCAAGAAACACCGGAAAGCGTTGCATATAAATGTGTTCATTGAATACAACCGACCCGACCAACATACACAATGCTACGACTTTAGTTCGATTGGTGTACAATCAACAAAATATTTCCATGTCCGATCACTTTATGATCGATGTTTTGATCAGTATCGAAAATTTTTCACCGATCGAACCATGTGTGCAGTATGCGATTTAAGTCCGATCAAAGGTGTGCTTCAATCACAAGACTATGAGCACAGATTTAGATCCTTTAGTAGATAGCACTTTACCCATGTAGATAGTTTAGACATGGTTTAGCTGCTTGCCTGGAGTAAAATTATTAAATAAAAAAATTTCATTATAATGTGTGAAGTTGTATCTCTTCTCAAACATATGTTCGAATTACTCAGTAAATGAAGTAGGCTGAGTGTATAGAGGAGAACCGCATGTGAGGTGGCATGAAACCAAAGAGCAGTCAGTTGCTTTAGCAGCAACAGAGACTCACTATGTACTCATCTCTCACAATATTATGTCACTTCAAAATATTTCAGCTGTGGGCGATGTGCATTTGATCATATTAATATGAGTAGCAGGCCATAAACCTGGCACACTTGTGTTCCTAAACTGATTAGCACTTTCAAGCATAAATGAAGTCACCAATCTGCCAGTATAAATTGCTTTGCAAGCCTTTGCATTAAAGAAGGCTTTTTATTTTGCTGATTGTGCTAGTAATCAGAGGATGAATAATTATGTCGTTTAATAGTGCTTTCAAAGACGAATCATAAAATAGGTTTTGCAAACAAACTATGCTTCCTTTTCATGCTTGTTTGTGTTTTCTACTAAAACAGTTAAAGGAATAAATTAGGGGAAATCCTGCTAGGAGTAAAAAAAAAGTAAACTTCCTCAAGAATAGTGTACAGGACATGTTATATAGGAGGTCCCCGGGTTATGTATAGGATAGGGACTGTATGTTTGTTCTTAAGTAGGATTTGTATGGAAGTCGGTACATTCTTTTATTGAATTAATGATTGACAGATGTTTTTCTCAATATTTTATTAGATACAACATTATACTATTATTGACATGATCAGTAGCTCTGAGTAACCACTTGCAGAGCACTTCTGTAGCTGAGGGTGTACCTATATTGGGACACTTACCTTTCCACACATGTGAAATTTTTTCCATGCCCATTCTATTCTAAAGGCTTGGACATAGAGTTTGATCCACCCCCCCCCCCACGTCTTAGAAGGCTTATCTGTGTATGAGAACGCTTGACAATTCTGCCTGTCCATTTGTGACACTAATCCAGGGGTGGACACACTAAGGCCCGGAGGCCGAGTCCGACCCTTTAGCTGTCTTTTTTTGGCCCTTTGTCAAATTGTTGAAAATTTGCTCCAACCTGTTCTCTGCAATGATTGCCTAGAGGTATCCAAACATAGCCTTGGTCATGACACTGTGGGCACATCCTCATGGTAACAGACAGTCTCTAGAAATGATATCTGCTCATTGCAATAAATAAGTATTTTGTAAGTGCAGGAAAAGGTAAAAAGATAACAACATTACACATCACCACCATTATTCATGATGCCAGCATTGAATGGGAACACCTATCCGCCATTACAGGCACCACTACATACTCATTTTTCCTGCCTGATCGCTCCAGCACCACCATGTCTGGAGAGTCCGATCCTCCAGGCTGCAAGATGGAGGAGCAAGACTCTTCCTGTCTTGCTCCCTCCACCAATCTGTATCTGAATCCAGTGATGCTCCGCTCCTCTGCATCACACAAGTCAGATCTGGCTGGCTGTGGGCACATAGGGACATGGGAAGGTAGATGTCAAAAGTGATCTAACCTCCCATGTTCCCTTGCGTGCGCCGCATTGGGATATCACTGGTTTGGTATTTTGAAAGTTTTGCCAGGTACGTATTCTTTTTTACTTTTGACCTCCAATTTGCCCTCTGATGCCGATAATAGAAGGCAGATGTGGAGGTGGTAGGTCCACTTTAATGTAATTAAGTGTAGAACACTAATTGAATAAAACATTACCTCTATTCTAAGTACATAAATGTAAATTAACATTAAAGGACTGTTTTATGATATCTGTAGTTGCAGATCCTTCAGTTGGCTTTTCGGATTGGTGGGCCAAAGGCAGCCATCCCTTTCCTCTTATTGTTAATATGGCCCTGATAGAAGGTATCAACTCAAATGTATTATATATAACCTTAAAAGTGCCACAAGCTGCCTGGAAGATGCTGTTTACTAGTTGCAGCTGACCTTTTGCAAAAATGAAAAAGCAATATAGTTATGCTGAATTTAAACACATATTGACTTTTTGTCCATGTTGTTATCGTTAACACAATCACTAAACTTGTCAATTTCAATTGTAGTTAATTGTAGTCCCATTTTGAAAAAAGAACACACAATTGATTAATTCATTACAGTATTGAGCTTGTCTTTTTAGACTGCCATCTGCATGTTATCTATCTGTTGATTGCTTTTCCCCCTAAAGTTAACTGAAGAATATTTGCATTAATATAACCTATTGTCAAAGGTAGAGAAGGGTAGTGCTACAGAAGGAGCCCAGTCCATTGTTAAAACAGGGAAGCTTCTCTGTGGCCAAAGGGATCGAAGACATTCTGAAAGCTATTTCGGTTATCCAATAAACGGTATAACTAAGGGCTTGTCCCCACTATAACAATTACCTGCATTGTGATGATCGCAGGTGATCGCTTCTATGTATTTGATTTATCAAACACATCAGTGATCGGCCCGCGATCTGAAACGCCTAAGACTCCTAAGACAAGCCCAAGACTCAAAAGTATCTGCAAAGGAAAAAAACTTCCCTATAACTTTTAAACCCCCTTTCTTCGTTTTCCTTTCTTTTCCCTACCGCTTCTTTATTTTCCTTTCTTTTCTCACTCCCCCCCTCTCTCCCCCTTCTTCACCCTCTCTGTCTTCCCCACTGCACAAGCTGAAGCTGTGTATTCCTCTTTCAATTGCTTATTTCTCTTTACCCTACCAGGTTGATACCTAACTAAACACAGGGTTACGATTTATATGATCAATTGGACTATGGCTTGCCGATACAAGATCTTATATGACCCCTATAGTGCAACAATGCTGATTACCTAAGGATAGTGATGGCCCGAACTGTTCGCGCACGAACTATCCGCGGC
>CM070036.1:115060254-115084648 GCA_036250615.1 Ptychadena robeensis
CGCGGCAACATCGCATGTTCGGTTCGCACATTTTCCCGAACATATGGTGAGTTCGGTTAGCCCATATCTTTTTGCATTGAAGAAACTTTGTACCCTGTGAGTCACAGCAGCAGACATATCCAGCCACTCAGCACCCCACCTCACAGGACCCTCACACCCCCTATAACAAGAGAAAGTACCGGACGCCATTACACATTATGCTGGAGAAGGAGAGAGTTAGAACAGAGAGTGATGCTGCTGCATAGGGGACCCATGAAGCTAGGGCAGGTTTCAGTGGCTCTACAGTTACTCTACTACAGTGCTTCTTAGGTCTGCTGTCAGGACAGAGTCTGAAAAGACCCCAAAAAGCATTTTAGGGCTATTTTTTTGATACCCTGTTGCCTGCCAGGCTGCTGCTGCCATGCGGTTCAAGCCCACATATTAACAGTGCCTACTGCACAGTGCTCATATCTGGTGGCACTTAGTTACCACAGGATTTTTTCCACCCTATTGTAGGGTTAGTTACATATGCACGGCTTTATCACTTAAGCAGTGCCAACTGGATGTGCGCCCACACTGCCCAGTGCCCACCCATAGTTCATCTGGTGGACTTTGTTTACCCCAGGGATTTTTTTAACCCTATTGAGGGATTAATAAATATTGCAGCTTCCGTCCAGTCAGCTTGTGCCAACTGTGTGTGACGCGCCCCCCAGCCCGGGCCCACCCATCGTTATCTGGTGGCATTTGTTACCACAGGGATTTTTTTAACCCTATTTTAGGGTATTAATATAGATGCGCGGCTTTTCGTCCATTGTACCGATTGTCCAAAAAATGTGTGTGCGACACCCACCTGCCCAGTGCCCACCCATACTTATCTGGGGTGGCATTTGTAACTCCAGGGATTTTTCACCTAATTTGAGGGTATTATACCATATTGCCGGTTGCCGTCCATTACAGCCTTGTGCCAAACTGTGTGTGCGCGGCCCACACTGCCCAGTGCCTACCATAATTATTGGTGGCACTTTGTACCCCCAGGGGTTTTTTCACCCTATTGGAGGGTATTAATATATATTGCAACGGCTTTCCGCCATTACAGCCTGTGGCCAATGTGGCGTGTGCCCAGCACAAGTTATCTGGTGGAAGGGTTAATACCCAGCAAGTTGTTGGTTACCCTATTCCTAAGGGTAGTACTACATAGTGAACGGCTTTCCATCCCATGAAGCTTGCTGCCCAACTGTCTGTGCCCAGTGGCAGCCACAGTTAATCTGGTGGAAAGGGTAATACCAGCAATTTTTTGTACCATGAGTTTATTAAAGGGTATTTACTACCTAGTGCACGGCTTTCCATCCATTACAGCCTTGTGCCCCAACTGTCATGCTGCCCAGTGCCAGCCACAGTTATCTGTTGGAAGGGTATTACCACAGCATTTTTGACCCTATCATAAAGGGTTTACTACATAGTGCCACGGCTTTCCATCCATTACGCCTCTGTGCCATGTCCAGTGACACACAGAGTTATCTGCTGCCACAGGACCTTGTAGCAAAACAGATAAAATGACAGGAAGAGGCAGACCATCCTGCAGGGGTCCGTCGTGGTCGTGGTGTGATACTCTAGTGAGGCTTACAACAGGAACCCAATCTTCGACATCCACACTAGACCCTTGGAACACCATCCCCGAATGCTCGGCTGCAGTTGCCACTCGCCTGCCCGCCACCGAATACTAGCCACACAGCCGCTACATTTGATCCATCTGGGTTGATTTTCACATCTTTTGAAGAAGAGATGGTGATGCGCAACCATTTTGCCAGAGCATGTAGATGAATGGACCATTACACACATGAGGTGTGGGTTTTG
This sequence comes from Ptychadena robeensis, assembly GCA_036250615.1. Taxonomy (NCBI): domain Eukaryota; kingdom Metazoa; phylum Chordata; class Amphibia; order Anura; family Ptychadenidae; genus Ptychadena; species Ptychadena robeensis. The sequence goes on from CM070036.1 coordinate 115,062,088, forward strand.
AGACGATGATGTTGTACCCGCTGGCTGGCCTTCCTTGCTGAGGTTGTCAGATACAGAAGCGGTTGATGATGATAATTGATGGACGATGTGTCAGTGGAGTCACTGGGTGTCCACACCAAGAGAAGAAGGAACAGGGGGAACGTGCAGATGGAGAGACAGAGAGGAGGCGAGGGAGGAAGACAAAGTGGTAAGCAGGGGTGGGTCATCGCAAGATTGCACTCACGTTCTGTCTATACTATCTCATGTTGTTTTCACCGCGCCCTTTATAGATACCCCCTGCCTATAATGTGGCCAGAAAGAGTCCCTTTGTTTTTTAAAGTTCGCCTGCCCATTGAAGTCAATGGCGTGTTCGCGTTCGCCGGTTCGCGAACGGCAAAATCCGGGTTTGCGCCATCACTACCTAAGGATATATCCCCCGTGTTTGGTGTGTGCTGGAGGTGCCTCTCGGGTGGGAACTCTGGGCACACATCTCTAATCCGAGATCATCTAACCATCTCTGCATATATATTCACCCTATAGACCATATTACAATAAGGTACCCCCTCTGATACTTTCTTCTCTCTTTCTTCTCTCTCTGATTTGATACCTCATATACTCATAATGGTCTTTCTTGACGTATAACAAAACCTCTTGAAGAAGCTTTATTGATGCGAGACATGTCTAGGATGGTATAAAGCATTGAATACAAATCTGGAATGATTTGATACTTCACACACCCATATTTTTGGGTCATATGATTTATGTACCTTTGTTTTTATATATATATTGGTATTATGTACCCTCAGGAATGGATCCTATGTGTTTCTATAAATACTATGTAAGCTTATTGAATGACTATAAAGTCCCTGTCCAAGGACTCTATATGGGTTGTGTCGGACAGAACGTTTTTGTTCTAAAAAAAGACCCTACCTAAATGTTTTTTTACTCACCAAAAACCTTGACCTCATGACATATCAGATTCTTGGTATTTTCTCTGTGCAGGAGGTAAGGTCCTTCTTCAGATGAATGCCATTGACTGCATGACATTACATTTTTTTGTTGGCTGTCCAGTGATAAGGTTCTCAAAACCCATAAGAGTTTGTTGTCTTCAAAGGGGCCATCTAGGGACTGCCTAACTTAAGCATATCTACATGACTGGGCTTTTAAATCTTTATACCCAGAAACAACATTGGCAAGGAACCTGAATAGTAGATTTGGGTAAGTATATCCCTGCTTCACATGAAGTATATCCCTGCTTCATAAAATGTACTGTAGCTTATTAAAAAAAATTGTGCTGCAGACCTTGATTTTAAATACATCTGCACCTACAATTGTCTCCTAGTTCCTCTACAAAGACCAATTTAGTCTACCTAATGCAGCTTCCTGTGATGATAAGTAAACATTGCAACATTGTTCCTGAATTTAAAGCAAAGTTGTAAATCTCAGATCAGTAGGATGGAATTGTGCTGATTAAAGTTCTAGAGCAGTGTTGCCAAACTAAGTTGATATGGAGGGCCACAAGTGTGTTCCTCAGCATCACTAAAGGGTCACACATAACATTTTCAATCTATACTAAGTTGTATAAGTACTTTATAGTAAACAAATTACAGCAGGCAAAGCTAGAAGACATTATTTATGTTTTGAATTATACTTCAAGCATTAGGGAGCACTGTAGTATGGTAATACATATTTTATGTCATATACATCATAGATATCATCAAAGCCTTTTCTCAGGTTATGTTCCGCAATATATATTACATAATCACCCCCCATTCATTGGTGGAATAGTGGGAGCATAGGAACTCCCCTGTCTGCTGATTCTCCGCCAACACTAGAGGAGGAGAGGCAAGGGACCATCTGGGTCACTGATTGGCTTTTACATACTCCTATCATGTAAGTTTATCCCACTCTAAGAGGATCCAGGACAAGGACAGGGCAGTTCCTATGCCCTGTGCATTAATAATTAGGTTTTGGGGGCCGCAAGTGGAGGACTGAGGGGGTCGCCAAAGAACGCCCAAAGGGCCGCATGCAGCCCCCGGGCCACAGGTTGGGCACCTGGGGTCTAGAGCTTGTAGACCAGCATTCGACCACCACCAGTACTGGCAAATCATCCTACTGAGAGCTTCAATGTCTCAGAGTTTGGGAGCATCGGCAGCACTTTATAGCAATGTGTGTTGTCATGGTGACATCTATTGGCAGAATGTAACATTGCAGCTGCAGTGGATCACATAAGACAGCACTCAGAAGTAATTATTTGCAAATATTGGCTCTTGTACATGCACATTTTTTGTGCGCAATGCATGGTTCTTCCACAGAATCATGAATATTCGAGATTACGAACATACAGTATATTCGAGATCGAATTCTCGAAGTGCCCATACTTGCAATAAAGATTCATAATTTGAATATTCATGCTCAATACTAGTCATTATTTCATCGAAGCTTAATAAATTCCTTTTGCTTTTGACTGGAGTGCTTACTTGGCAAATCCAGCAGTATGACACTGTAGTTTTTTTAGCTCATAATTTGGTATAACTGGATTTGGCATTTGGATCACAAACTAGAGCAAGGGTGTGAAACACAAAAACACAATGGGACGAAATAAAAAATTTTAAGTCTTGAGCCAACCTTGATATCGAAAAAATATCAAATATCTCGCAGGCCAAACCTTATTACACAATGGGCCAAAGTTTGACACCCCTGACCTTGAGGAACAACTCTCCAGCTGACCACCAAAGGATATCTTTCTCCTTGATCACCAACAAATTGGTTTTGGTAGGGGTTCCCTGAAACCAGGAAATAATTTTAAGTGGGCCCCTCATGGGATAAAGGGTTACTGGACCTCTTTGTGCTTTGACATGAATGCAGTGGGTAACAAAGATACCCTCTGCTTTTGTGTGTTGAAGTATCATTTTGCATTTCTCATGACTCTAAAATAGTTATTTCTTCCATCTAAGCACATACAAAGCATTCTGTAAGTACATAAGTCCTTGTGTATGAGCTCCGGGCATTGCTCACAAAGTGTCATTTACCAATGTGCTTAAAAATAGGAAGTGCTCATTTCTGTAAGTAAATCAGCTCAAGGCGCATTATTAGACTATGTCAGCTTCACGTTTAATGCTCTCAGGGTGTGTATGGTTAACCTGCCCGGGGGAATTTAATTTAATTCCTCTCCAAAGTGATTTCTTTTCTGAAACTCTCCCTAGGTTCCTATTAGCAAAAAAACGTTTTTTCTCTAATCTTCTAATCTGAGTGTGGCGGTTTTTATTTATGTATGCTATTGATGGAATTTAGGAAATCATATCCATTTATGTATAAAAAGGAAGGTGGCCTTATGAGTTCTCTCTCTCCTTTGGATTTCTAAGCACATTTTACCAAGGGAAAGCATGAAGCACATATTTACGCATTGAAGCAGTGCGCCTAACCTGAATCTTTGAAATTTAGGTGAGTTATTCTAAAGGATGTCATTCTTACATGAGCTTTGGTGAATGCTTTTCACTTCAAATTCCCTATTTGGACTGAAGAGAAAATTAAATCTGGAAGTCATGCTGCTCGGCATTACAGAACAACCACTTACAGTTTTCTATTTAGAGTCTAATAAATATAGTGGAAAGTTTATTTAAAATTCTCCTCAGAGGCTTGTTTAGAGCTACAATGACCTATTGCATGATTCTGGGTAGTACTCAACTGTAGGGCTTGTTAGGTGATGCTACTGAGGATAGGACTCGTTTCTAGCATTTGGGGGCCCTATGCAGTTATTGCACAGGGCCCCCTGATGTTGAATAGTTATGTGGAGGGATGCTATCGTTTGGCCGGCCTTGTTGGCCTACATTGGCCTAAACTATTGATATATAAAATAGAAGCAAGATTGGATATAACTGGACATACATGGCATCTGATTGTACTCCATGTTCAGAAAGATTGTTAAACACATTGCAGTATGCTTGATCAACTTAACAATTTAAAGCAAACCATCAGATCAGTCAAAAAGTGATCACAATTATCAACATTTTTTTGTCGGAAGCTTGTTGATCAGAAATTGATTAGCCAAGGAGGTTTTTTTTTCAATTGGTAGAATATTAAAATCAAACTTACCATTGTGTGTCCTGAATGTTTTTACTATAATATATCATTGAAAGATCAATCGTAAGACTGAATAAGTAATAAGTGGATGGTATGGGAAAAATGTATTAATTAATTTGCAAGTATTTATTGTAATGTTTCAGTTTATACCTGGTATAGAGTGTACTTACACCTGTTGTTTAAACAGACTAAACAGTAAACTCAATTTATATCCTGTGAAATATGCCAGTGATTTACACCATTGCTAGTCAAATTACAGTGTATTGAGACCTGCAGATGGATGTATTTAAATTTGAACTCAGGGTAGGCAGGTATATAGACACACACAAGAAAAAAAAATGTTGTACATTTCAGCCAAGCATATGGATATCACTTACATTATAGTACACCATCCTGCAGTTGACCATACAATAAAAGAACAACAGATGAATGATACAAGGGCTCTGCTCCAGTCAGTATGTTACTTATCAATACATTTCTTAACCTCCCTAGTGCTCTTTCAAGGCGCTGAAGCCAGCACAGAGGATCGGAGCCACAGGCACAGCACAGAATGGTGAGTATGCACTGCAGGGGTTCTGATCTTCGCCGGATGGCACCATCTCGTCCAGAACAGTACTGGCAGGACAGCACTGGACGAGATGGTGCTGTCAGAAACTCTAGGGGTTAAAAAAAAACAAAACCAAAACAAAACAAAAAAAAAAAAAACCTGATTGGATGCAAGTTTTGTCCTTCAATCTCCTAGTCTGCTTGCTGCTGAACAATTGCTTAATAAAATGTAGTTTAAATACTTATGTTAGTGACACTTTAAAGTGCAGCTAAAGTCAAAATATTGGTTTACTTGCCTCTGAGCTATCACATTGTATGCTTTGCTCTTAATCCTCTGGGAATGCCAGTCTTCTGGGGTTAATGAACTGCAGTAAAACATTTGAGCACTGGAGGGCTGATAATTGCTTTCAGTGGTGAAAATGTAGCTCCTTAGGCTTGCAAAGGGGATATAATGATGTGACTGATTTGTACCTCCCAGCAGTATGTGTAAGAGGCTGCTACAGCCTCAAGTTTTCTGATATTGAGACAAAGCGACAAAGAGAAATTTGGATTGGATGAATATTTGATTACAGGAAGAGATCTGTCCATATGATATGGGTGTTGTAGTGAGATACATAAAGCACATTAGTCGTGTTTTAATGGAATGGCTAGCCACAGTCAGCACTTTTTATATTAGTTTTAGATACAGTTAAAACTGCCATAGACTTGACATTGTCATTTGTGCTTCAGATGGAAAAGGAAGAGATGAAACCTATATGGCAGGTGTCAGAAAAACTAGGCATGACCGATCAGTATGTCATGTGTGCCTACATTGCAATTTAAGAAATTACACCATACTTTCTATTAGGATGTCAGTCGGGCAGAACAAGAACTAAAATCTTGTGCATGAGACACAGATCTTTAAAATGTAACTAAAAACGTTTGTTAGATGCACAGGGTGCATGTAAAATGTGACAGGTTCTGACCCTTGACAGCCTTATTCAGATTACTATATGCCGACAAGTCAGTGTGGGCGACCAGATAGTGATGAATGAATTGATTTACATTGATTGCCCTGAGGTACCCAACCACTTTCTAAGGCAAATAATATTGTATTCCAAGCAGGTGTTCATTTGAATATGGGGGTTATGCTTATATTTTCTTTAGATACATCTTTTATTGAGACACCCTCCTTAAATAGTTCAGAATTTCAGTATACAAGGCTACTTTAATTATTTATTCATTGTGTCTTACACTGGCCCCATGTCAATATATAATAGACTAAAAGCCCCCTTACCAACCTCCTACTATGATCAGAAGGAAAGCGGCCGAACTTCGTCCTTGGATCTTATAGGCATTGGTAGCTAAACTAGTTTTCTTTATGCAGACATCTTTTTTACCTAGCAAAAAAAAATGAAACTATCAGAGCTTGAACAAACCATTTAGTACAGACAGGGGGGCTTACAATGAACAGCTTTTTTTCCACAAAGGAACACCCTAATCTTAAAAGGGCCGCACAACATTTCTACTACTTAGTATATACAGTCAACAGATTTCCGTCTATAAGCCAGTGTACTGTATGGGTACATTTACATGTGTGTTATGCCTTTATGATTTCCAAGTGCCCTCCTGTGACTCAAAGCGTTAATGATGGTTTAACCCTTACAGCCAGTACAAACGCTATTAAAACCAGATGTGTTCAGAAACTTGCCTCTAAACACAGATATATGAGCATACATGGAAGTGTAAGTAGGTAACCCATAAGTGTCTAGGAATTTCCCTCTGTGCGGAGAATTATCAGTACATTGTCAGTGCATCATTGCCCCAAAAAAGGTAGGACAGATGGAAAAAAAGAGATAAGAGGGCAATTAGAATAGAGCAGAAAAAAGAGACGTCACCTTGAATGGTAAGTACAGTCTTAAATTATTGTTTCTGGTAGGCTAGGAACATGTCATAACTTTAATTCCTATAAAAGTAGGAATATTATTGGTGTTTATTGTATGTTAAACATATTTTACACTCTTTTTATTATGAAAGGGTTAAGTAAGTGGTAATTTGGGAGGTCAGGAATGGATTATTGTAATTTCCATTATTTCCTATGGGAGAAATGGTTTTGACTTACAACCAACCCTTCGGAATAAAACAAGTTCATAAGTCAAGGTTTCACTGTATAAGGCTTTATTCACATAGTTATTTTCATGGTGGCTGACACTCACTGGCCATCCTTAAACTGCAACGCTGTGTGCAGAGATTGCTCATATTTTGAGTGGAGGAGTTGTCAATCACTGACAGCCATCCCTTAGTTATCCCTATTGGCAATCATGTGAAAATCACACTGAGAGGCAGACATGTCACTTTCACCGGATGGTCACAGTGCCACATGGAGCATTCCAAAGCCACCATCCGACTGGAGCCTAAATCTATTGCTACCCTATCCACAGGATGCTGCTTCACAGGGATGTTGACTTCTATGTCTCTGTATGCCCATATGGGATGCACACAGCCACCCTTGGGCAGAAGCATTATCTTTCTGTGGCTAAAGCATGACATGAGTTATTGGATGGATCACCTGGTAGAAATAAGTAAGAGAAAATATTCAAAGCTGAATGTTGGTATTTCAACACAGTGGACACAAGCCCTAATGCAGATGCCATTATCATACCTGTCAACCCTCCCGTTTTTTATGTAGCTTTCCCGGCCAAATCCCAATTTCAATAAATCCTATATTTTTTCTGGGATTTTGAAATTGGGCTAACATAGGAGGGAGGGGCTTTACTCTCCCTCCTAGCTTTCCACCCCACTTGTGTAGATGATGTGTGGTGTGGGTCATTGATAGGGAGAGTAACGCCCTCTCCCTCCTAAGTTGGGCAGGAACTAAATAGGGGAGGGGACTTTAATCTCCCAATACCGGAGGTGACTTCACTTCTGGTATTTGGCACGCGGAAGAGTCAGGGGCGAAATACCAGAAGTGACGCCACATCCCTTATTCACAGCCAGCAAAGTTGACAGGTATGGCCATTATCCAGTGGTTCCCAAACTGGGGGGTATTCTAGGGGGGCGCAGCTTTATGTGAGAATCAGCTAGAGAGAGGGGAATTGCACACATTCCACCCACCCTCCCCTACCACTGTCAGCCAGTGAAGAAAACCATGGGGAACTAGCTGCAAACAGTAGGTAGAGAGCATGTTACATGTGTGTCTTTGTGTGTGCTTGTCATCATATGAATGATGAATGTTTCTGTATGATTAGTGTGTGTATATATGATGCATGTCTTTGCATGATTGGTGTATGTAAAAAAGGGGGTTGTATTTTAAATAAAGTTTAACCTTCTGGGCGGAGAACAATATTATCCGTCACGATTTCCTGCACTCCTGGCAGTCCCGTGCACAACTCCGGCGTCTTCTGCTGGGAATAGGTGACGCCCCCTCCATTACATGTAGGTCTATGGCGCCACCTACCCCGCCCCCTTCACATCACTGGTGACCTGATGCACAGAGTCGCCGGGGAATCCAGCGGACAGGCAAGTTTCTCCTAGTTCAAGATGCATGAAACTCAGCCCAAATTAACCCGGGCCAAACACCCAGGAGGTTAAAGACCATTTCTCACTACAACTATGGTGCTTCTTTTTTACCATAAAGGACATGCTAGCAGTAATCTGTTACTGTAAATATAACTCTGTGTTTCCGAATTGCCTGGCCCTCACTCTGAACCTGTGTAGTTTGAATGGGGGGGGGGGGGTGTCTCCATAATGTTCCTATATGAAAAAGGGGTGCATGGAAAGTTTGGGAATCACTGCCATTATCTAAGGACTGGTGAGCTGCAAAATATAAAATTTTTGTATTATGGTTTAGAAACATTTCAATTGCTACTGAACCATATACATTTATATCTATGGGAGCAGTCACTCATATCTGTAGTGAGGTGCACACACGTCACTTAGGTATTGTGACAGAAAATATGTCATTAGAACAATTTTTAGAAGCGCCTATTTTTCGAAAAATACTTTTACATTCTTATAACCTAGACCTTCAACTATCTACACTGTAGCCAGCAGCTGCTGACAGAGGGCAGAAAATGAAAGCATCTGTATACGATAACCTACGCATAAAAGTATTTGTTGGCCGCTATATTTGTATTCCTATTTGCACTTCGCGGCAGGTTTATTTGTGGTAAACAGCATTCATCCCAATTGCGTTTCTAGGCTCATAGACACCTTCACACTGCAAATGCTTTAGAGATACAATCTATAAATGGTTCAGACATTCTTACCCCAGTTCCAGCACACAGTTCAAAATTAATCATTTTCCAAGTCAAAATCTTCCAGTGACAGCCTGATGAGTCAGAGGCGCGTCATACCCTCTATGTGTAAGTCGCTGATTTGCAGCTGTAATAGGTTTTCACCCTCTGCAGCTGCATGATATGCTAATGAGCAGAAAGGGGAGGGCTGGGACTTCTTAAAAAAATGCCCAAAATATGTAAAATAACATACATAAAGTTACCATAATATAACAAAGTCCCTTTTGCTTGTAGGATGATGTATTAAATATAGGGTTAGCTGAATTCCAATTTAAGATCTAAAAAAAAACTATATTAAGTGCCCATTCTTTTTTTTTTTTACGTGATCAGAGTCTGGTGACGCGTGTGCTGCTCATAGGAGGGGGGGAGGGGGTTTGTAGTCACCGTGACACCGGTAGTGTAGCCCTGCCCACACGGGAAAGACTACAAAAGACACAGCATGGCAGAGAGCCACAGAAGCCGGAGTGCAGAGGCTACAACACAAAGCAGAGTAACAGAGATCAAAGGAGGTTGTCAGAGGCAGGCAGCGAGGAGACTCCGAGGAAGAGAGAAGGTCACTAGAGACAAAGTAAGTGCACCTGCTGCTGATGCCGATGCTGCGGAGCTGTCCGTGGTGCTGATGTGAGCACACACTTCCATATCTCTCCCTCTTCATCCCGTTCTATTTCTTCTGTCTTCATGTCATCCTGACTGTGAGGATTAATATTTAGACTTAGCTGTGATCATACTACAGGGATCGTTTTATACTCACTCACTTTTATACTTTGCCTTATATGTTCTCAGCTACTTATATGTTAAAGATACAGAACAATACTGCATTTATATTATTATTTATAACTGCATACAATGATTCACTCATTACAAAACCCTCCAAAGATACTTATATCTAATGGCATTAAGTGAACATCAGCGAAGTTTGCATAGATTGTGAGAACAGTCCTTCAACTAGTGATAGGTAACTCTAAAAGTGTATTTTAGACTTTAGAATGATATAGAACACTACTGCATTTATATTATTATTAAAAACTGCATACAATGATTCCCATCACAAAACCCTCCAAAGATACTTATATCTAATGGCATTAAGTGTACATCAGTGACGTTTGCATAGATTGCGAGAACAGTCCTTCAACTAGTGATAGGTAACTCTAAAAGTGTATGTTAGACTTTAGAATGATAAAGTCAGTCTAATTAAATAGTATCTATATTATTAATGGCAAACACACACACACACACACACACACACACACACACACACACACACACACACACACACACACACACACACACACACACACACACACACACACACACACACACACACACACACACACACACACACACGTATTTTTTTTTAACACACAATATATATATTTAAACACACAACAGTCAATTCCTGTATCTTTAATACTAGGGTATAGTTGAGCACTGTGGCTGTGAATTTCAATCCCATGAAAACAACTTATTCAAAAAAACTCTGTTTTAGATTTATAAACTGAATTAAAAGGACAGTTGAGTTTTGTGATGTTCTCGTAATTTAATGCTCTAATGCTTTTAATATTAAATCAGTTGAGTATAGAGTTGGAATACATGCGTTCAATCTATTGCTAAAAATATGGTAATAGTGATTGTTTTATTCTTATTCTTGCTGTTTGCTTTCAGATGCAGGGAAGCATGCGATTGTGGATGTCAGTGCTGACTATATGTCTATCCTTGCTGATCTGCTTGGGAACATTTGCAGAGGCGTACCCATCAAAACCAGATAATCCGGGAGAGGATGCACCAGCAGAGGACATGGCCAAATACTACTCAGCATTGAGGCATTATATCAACCTCATCACACGGCAAAGGTAACTAAACTTTCTTTAGTTTTAAAACTGTGGGAGATCATGTGATCTGAAGTCATTTCAGGTTAAGACCATCTAACAATATCTCTATCATTTCTATAAAACATATCTATACAAATCTAAGATTTTCAGTCACAGTAACCAGCTCTGATATTTCATTAGGTAATGGAAAATAATAGAGAGCTGATTTCTCTTTAACTTCTATGGGTTATTGAACATCATATCTCCTTGCACTGTGTAATTAGGATAAATCCTAGTATAGTCTGAGCATGGTGGTAGTATAAGAGTCAAGCTTTGCAAAAAAAAAACTCCTTTACATCTGCCTTACAATTGGCTTATTAGTTAATTGTGAAGCATATTAATTAAAACCACCATGAGGTCCATCTTTATTGCAGCAATTAAGTTGTAAAAATTGCAGTAACACAGTTTCACAGATGTGGGATGATACAAAGGCTTTTTAGAAAAACTTCTTTGTGAGCAGGCAATGTTTTGTATAATTTTCAAGGAGATATGATATTGTATATTTATCAAAAGACATATATAATTATGTATAGTAGGAAGCTATTAGTCAGCGTAAAAACATAAGCAGGCTTGTTTAAAAAGAGAGCTGTGAACACTTACCCATAATATAGATTTAGTATTAATCTTGGTATTGTTCTAACTGGTCTATATATATATAGAAGAGGTGAAGTATTATTAATTGGTATAGGTTGCTACACTTGTGTGTGTGTGGGCTTTTTTTCTATGTTAAAAATTATCCATTTCATACAAATAAAAATAGAGTTTAAGTGATCCCCTTTATTGGCTAACTGAAGTCATTAGAGAAGCGGGATGCTTTAAATCCCTTGTTCAGGTTAATACAATTATGTTTTTATATTAAACACAAAATATAAAGTGTGTATAAATGTGATCCTCAAAAAACAATTGTATTAAGCCTGAAGAAGGGATCTGAGACACCCCGAAAGCTTCCTTCTTGAATGACTTCAGTTAACCAATAAAGGGGATTACTTGAACTCCAAACTCTCTGTATTCATCAATGGTTAACAATGTACAACACTCTACTATATGAAATAAATCCAAGCAATATGCATTGTTTATCTAGTGCCCAGTTCAGTCCCCTTTCTTTTAATAATGACTATGTTTAGGTTATAACTTCTTCAGATGAATAAACTTTGGTCATTTCAATTACTGTTTTGAATGGCTATAGGCAATGACAAGTTTGTAATATTGTGACTTTGAATGTATTTATGTGACTAAACCAACTTTCTTTGCGTTGTGTCTTTTTGGAGTTCTAATCTGATTAGTGTAAAGTGATGAGGCGAGGCAACAGAGATTTATGTATTGTGACACACTGCCCAAAGAACACTGTTAGAGGAGTTGATTAAAAAAAAAATCTAAAGCAAATGGCACGCAGTGGAAAGTCAGAACTGCCCGAGAGCACTGAATGAGTAAGAAAAAATCTAACTTTAAAATACGCTTTCTTTTCTATTATACAAGAGAGCCATCACAATGAGAGACAGGATAACAGAGCAACCCTAGAAGATGCCAAAAAAATCCTCAGGGCATTTAACACCAGTTGAATATACAGACTCAAGCTAATAAGACATTTCCATAAGAATGAATCATTAAGGTAACTAATTGAAAGCACCTCAGTAGATTACCACAGGTGAACATACATAACCATATAGGCAATCTAAAGCCCCCCATACACCACATACAATTACCATGCAATTTCTGTACGATCAACTTCTCTTCTACCAAAACCATGTAATATGAGGACCTTTCTACACCTTCCAATCACTATGTATTCTATCAGGGAGGTCACTATACTACATAGTTGTTGGTAGATCTGATGGAAATTGTATGGAGGAATCTGAAGGTGTATGGGGGGCTTTAGGACTTAACAAGGGCAGCCATACTTCTTTTATCATATAGTATACCAGCAGCTGTTTATTGCTAACAATAGTATAGTTGATCGCAATGGTCTATGCACTTGTATGTGCTTTTGATAAATATTTTAGTTAACTATTTGTCTGTGAAGGTTCTCATTCATCTAGGTCATTGTATATCTGTAGTGTTTCTTTCAAATCAACTGGACTTCCGGTGTTAATTTCTTGAAGACGTTTGGAAGATATCATATGTCAAATTCCTTCAAGAAATAAACACAGCAAGTCCAGTTGATTTGAATAAAACACTGCAAATGTTAGTTAACTATGGCTTGTTTCAAAATTTAATTTGTTTGAATTTGCCCACTAGGGACTTGCCAACCATATAGCAATGTGATTCCCAGCAAAGCCTTGATGGGCAAGTTGGCAATGTATGTTGTCATCTTGCAGAAGGAATACAAAAGCCAATTATGTGGTCCAGCAAAATGAATGCAAAAGCCAATTATTTGTCCCTGCAGAAGGAATGCACAAGTCAATTATGTACTAGGTGAAACAATCCATACTAGCTAATTGATCAATTATTACTCTAGATTGGTAGATATATTTTTTGATTACCTTAAAAATGCATGTTCCTTTTGTCATGCCATGACACATGTATCGTGAATATTAGAATGAGCCATTTGATGGATTTACTGAAAGAATGTTGTGATAATTGTAATTCTGTAATTGCTTCTGCCTTGACAATATTCATTAAACCTCATTACAAGGATGGTGATCATTAATTTAACAATGTGTGTAGTCTTGAAAGCCTGTTGGTATCACCTGAAAATAACTCACCTTTTTTAAACTATGAATTCTTTGAAGTTTTCACTTTAGGAATATCCAACATATCTTATTGGTATCAACTATGTCATGCAAAAACTATTTGCTTACCAGATAATCTAAAAGAATCAAAAAAAGTTGCATATTGAGAATAACTTTTACAGAAAACGGGTATGCAGACACTGTTAACTGGAGAAATAATAGATCAATAACAAAGTACCACAACCAAGAACCGTGTGATATCAGCCAAAAGAAAATGGCTCACACAAATGTCATATATTATTAAGACGCCTGTACAATAGTTTGAAAACATTAGCCAGCAAATGACTTGTCAAAGGGAGGGATGTGACGGGAATCTAAGGGCTTTTAAGGATCAAATATCTAAGAGTTTTCAGATTAGAGAAGACAGGCTGATCTACAGAAGGAGTTGTGAATGCTCACATAGACAGTTAATGAACAATTGCTTCAGTTGTCTACATATGTTCAGATTAAAGTTATTTTCATATGTTGGATAATTGGAGTGAATCTCATTATGATTTATTACTCATTTAGTAAATTCACTTCTTATTGCTTTTCAGTCATTCATAGTGTTCCCAAGCCTAACGCCACAGACATGTCAGCCCTTCCTAATGTAATAATATGGGATATGTAACTACCGTGGACACAAATCATGATATATGCATGACAGAGCATTGGTTCCATTTTAGATGTTCATGTCATACTTGTTATTATAGTTTTATGTTGTATTGAGTATCAGATTCTGCAATGGCTAGGATCTACCTGATGCATATTGTAATTATTGAACTTATCTGGGGGTGTTTTATAAAAGTGGAATATACTGCAAGCCAATAATAACATTAAAGGAATTTTTAACTTAGCTTAGTGAATAAGGTAAATCTATACTGACTTCAATCAGCCAATGGTGTGCAAGCAAAAAACCTTATAATATTCCTTGCACATGATTAAGTATTAATTGAAGAGAAAAATTTTCAACCCATTTACAAAGCTCAGTGAAAGTGATAATTCCTTTGCAAAGTGAACATGCAGTACTCCTTTAGTAATTCGCCCCCAAGGTGTTCACAATTTCCATAATGGTTTACTCACAATTTCAACCCAATAATGAAAACTGAATACTTTTTTTGTTTACATAGAAAGGTTAAGATAATAGGAATACACCAGACTAATTACTCTATTTGGAGAGTATAATGAAGACATTAGTACTGGCAAAATGTATGAGAATGAATAACAGTTGCAATTCTACTTGATTATCTCTACATACAAAACAAATTCCCCATTTTATTTCTCTTCTAATGTGACGTGCTTTGTAAGCTGATGTGACCTCTACATGATTGTGGATGAAACCAAGATAATAAATTACATTTGGCTAGATATACAAGTCTTGCCTCACAACCATGGATATTATTCCATCAAATTCTTCTTTTTCCCCATATAATTCATTTTCACATGTGAGTGAAAAATTATAGCTTGAAACTTTTTTTTTTTTGCAGTTCTCTCTGAGGCTGGTTCACTTGTGGCTTCGATGTGATAAAATGTTATAATTATTGTCTTCAGCTACTTGACTGCCATTTAATTATATGGCTAAAACAATGCGGCTCAGCATGCGTATAAGTGAATGTGACATTCTGTGCTGCTTTTCTTCTCCTTTGTATTACTGCAGGGTTACAAATGCAATTTAATAATATTACCACAACATGATTATATACCTACATCCAGATTTTTATTATCTTCTTTGATTTGATCATTCTGGGGTTTTTTTTTGGCTTGTTAGATATGGGAAGAGATCAAATCCTGAAGCAATGCTGTCAGATGTTTGGTGGAGAGAAAGCACGGAAAATATTCCCCGATCCCGGTAAGAAGGAATCTAACATTATTCTATTATAAGTTACAGGGTTTTTAAAGTTTCTATTATTGTATCGTAATGGCAATATTCATTTAGGGTTAAAAATATTTAAAACACCAAACCAGAGGGAGATAAAAAGAGTATATAGGTGTTAAACACCATGGACAATAATAAAGCTATATATATATATATATATATATATATAAATATATATATATATATATATATATATATATATATATATAAAATTCTTAATGTATACAATATGTTGAAAAATCAACTTTCATCTGAGCTTTTGAATTTCCCCTAGAATATGTAGTGTTATTTTCAATATGTTTTAAACACATGCCTAGCATCTGCATTCCAATGTTTCTAGAATATGATTGCACTATTTTACATTGGCACAGTTTTTGATGCTAAAGAACTGGCACCATTCTGGATATTTAGCAAAGAACTGTCTAGGTCACGATATAGCAAAGTAAGGCATCAACTGCAATTTCAGCACCAATTTGAAAAAAATGATTTCCACATTCCGAGAGAGAAAGAGAACGATGTCATCAAACTGTGAAATAGTAGATATGAAAGCTGGCAGTGTCTTGTCATAGGTTAATGTTTTATGTCAGCTATTATTCTATCGTTTAGCTTTATCCTCAAGCATTTTTATACATTTCAAGTAAGAATATAGGACTATGAATTTTACAAAACTAAAATAGTAAACGAATTGTTTCACTCGTCGAGCGACTGCTTAACAGAGTGGTTCCCAAACTGGGGGGCAAATACAAAGGTATTCTGGGGGGCGGGGGCCCTCATTCTAAACCTGTGTTTGAATGGGGAGGGGGGGCTCTATTACGTTCCTAAATTGAAAAGGGGGGCCCTGCAAGGAATGTTTAAGAACCACTGGCTTAACCTATTATGCAGCAACAACAAATATACCCAATAGCTTCATATATTGCCATGAGTTATTTAATACCATGTCTGATTTATATATTAACAAGTGATGATTGGAGTTAATTTGCCAAAGCTCTAGCTTACAGGCCCCTTAGACAATTTGTACCCAAAAGCAAATCAGTAGATTATGCTGAAATCAAGTCAGTTCTAAATCTGTGCCAAAGTCACAACTTGGCTGGTTGTATTAAACACCACAAAACCAAAGTAGAATCAAATGAATCAGGCATTTTCTAGTGCTTTCTACTGAGACATCACCAGATGCCCTATGGTGTGTGGCTATAGCAAGTTTTGAAAGAGGCGGCAAGCTGTGAACACACATGCGCACACACACAAACACACGCCCACACGAGCCAATGCTTTTGTCTCCAACAACGTACCTGTTGATGCAATAGCACCAGTGGAGAGTCAATAGCCAAACAGAATTGTGGGACATCCCTGAAGAACCAGCAGTTGTCAAATGGTTGAGTTATGTTCAGAGTCAGGAATCTGGTTATCTAATCTCTTGATGATATCACATGGACGATATATGCCATAGGCAGATTAAATAAATCTCACTCCTACCAATGAATATAATTCTGTTTCTTCTAAACCTGGGTGACAGTACATTGTCAGTTGAAGCATTGACATCCTAGAAGGTTTTGTGTAGTACTAGCTGAATAAATAGCTGTACACAGTGCCATTTCTACCCTTTCGGGGGGCCCTATGCAAGTTCTTGCAGATGGTCTAAGGTCCCCTGTTGACCAAGAGGCGAATATTAGTGAAGCTGCTGACGTACTTTCCCTCCACGTGCAGATCTAACCAGTGCCAGCTGCCGACATGGAGGGTAGATGCTGCAGTGGGAAGGAGAAGAAGAAGGAGGAGGGTTGGTGTGTACGGGCATGTTCTCTTTCTTCTCTCCACACACCAAATCCGCCCCCCCCCCCTTTGGCAGCTCGCACTGTTCAGATCTGCACGGGAAGGGAGGGTACTGGGGGCCCTGTGCATGTGCATATTTGGCATTGTGGGATAAACGGCCCTGGCTGTAAATGGGGATGAAAAAGGTTTTTACCAAAAAAAAGTATTTTGAGTAGAGTTGGCTTTATTTCAATTATAACTTAATAACGCGCCTCAGGTAGTAAACGTTGAAAACCCTAGGTTTCATGTTCTACTTTGTGGTCACAATGGAAATGATGGAAGGGGTGTAAAGTGTACTTACTCTGATTTATATTTTACCAACTAGTGTGCAGTGCATACTACATTCATACCACCTTAAATGTTGGAGTGGGATGGCTGGTCACATGTATAGGGCCATGTAGCTGAAGAATTAGATAGAGACACCACTGCCCTCAGCAGATAAAAGAGCTTAGTTCTTACATTTTGAGATTGTTCTGTATGGAAAAGTGGATACTGTATCTAAAGGTCACAGAGAAAAAAGTTCAGGACTTATATTGTGTGTGTGTGTATATATATATATATATATATATATATATATATATATATATATATATGGGTATATAATTTTTGTTATATATTATTATTTTATAATATGATACTATTCACTATTGTTGGGTTGGATGTTGGGCCAGCTGATTTAACAGAGAACATTCATAAGGAAAATCTGATGTCAGTTGCATCTTTTTTTGTTAGAGTTAAGTAATCTCCTGTGAATGAATCCCAGATATTAAATTAAAAAAAATCAACATTGCAGTTGAAATTGTCAAACCGTACTTGGCCTTCACAGCACTGTGTCTCTTGGTTTGCTAAAGGTCTTTTGTGTCTGTACTCTGCTCTGTAAAAAATAGTTAGTCATGGTCAGCATCTTAGCTAGAGTCTTAAGAGCAGCCTGTACTGGTGATAACATTGCATGGCACTAGAACAGAGAGTGCCAGAGGTTACAGACATGCAGCAGCGTTAATGGAATATTCAGGCGCTTTATTTACTATTTCTCATACGGAGGAATTTTCATCAGGCTGCAAACAGAGATAACCAATATATAATGCAGGAAGAAAGCCATAAAAGTTATATATTGTGTTATCCTTATAGGGAAGGTCTTCTTTATATAATTTTAATATAATATTAAAATACAAATATACAAAAACAGATAATATTCCAACCCATGAAATATTATTTTGGCCCTACTTGTTTCATTGGGTTAGGTAAAACAAACCTCATGCGGTACCATAATTAATATTACCACATATTGTACCCTAATTTGCTGATTTTTATGAATAATACATTCTTAAAGGAATTTTTTTTTGGGATTTTCTTTCCTCAATGATGTCCTAATTAAACCATTGTAATATACACTGCCCATTGTATAAACAAGTCTTCCTCCCCAAAAAAGGTCACACATTCTAATATTTCATTAGCTAACCTTTAGCTTTGATTACGGCACGCATTCGCCATGGAATTGTTTAGTTTTTCACAAAGATCTTGCATTCATGATGGTAGAGTCTGACCTCTGTGGGCCTTCGCCAGCACTAATCTCTAAGATCTGTGGTGGCCAATCCATGTGTGACAATGATGTCTCATGCTCCCTGAACCACTCTTTCACAATTTGAGCCAGATAAGTCCTGGCATTGTCATCTTGGAATATCAATTGATTAAATAACCTGGCCATTCAGGATATTCAGGTATCAGCTGACCTTATTCTTGGAGCACATACTGTTGCTGAACCTAGACCTGACCAACTACAGCAACCCCAGACCTATTTGCTTAGTTAAATCCAGGAGGCGATTTTTTTTTGCCCGGACAGTGTGCTTTAGATAGCAAATGATCCAGTAGCATAGTAAATTAATTTCTATCGAATATATACCATATCAAAATTGACGTTAGGAATTGTCTGTTTCCTGTTTTAATGATGACGTGACTTTAAAGAATAAGGAAAACAGAAATATATGATATCTTCTAAATATGTGTCATTCAAGATTATAAAGTCAAACACAATAGATTGAATATAAAATACTTTAGCTCTACACTTTACAATAGTTCTGACTATCATTGTGATGAATATGATATAAATCATTCACAATTAATATATTATGATGAATATCATGAAAAGGAAGTTTGTAAGGGTCTTTGTGTAAGCAAACTAACACTAGTTAGGGTATAACTGTACTTTGCTGTTGAATATGGAAGATCCGTTCCTCTAGGAAAAGTTCTCATTCAAGAGAACTCATGGAGAAGCACATGATCAGTTTGACCTGTTTAAGCCTAACTAGGAGACTCAATGATATAATCCTGAATAGCGAATCAGGTAAGATTAACCCAATCAGCTAATGTAATTGATCATGTGCTTCTCCAAGTTCTCTTGCATGACCATGCATGACTTGTCCCACAGTCCAATTGCAACCTTAATGTGTGGGTTGAGCCCTTCAAAGAGGAAACTGAACACAGTGACTACATTGTATAAAATAAAGTTCCTCAAGTGTCTAGTAGGATATGGTAAACCAGTCTACCAAGGCATCTCTCACTAAATGATAAATACGCTTTAAACATTTGCCATAGTATTGTTGTAGGCTAGAAAACCATTGCAAGGCAGACTGAATAAGATGTTTTAGTGCGCATAGTGACTCTCAATGTCTTCAATTTCTAAGGTGTCAAAACAGATCTATTTACCCCCAGCTAAGGCATTTTATAAGACCTGACACAATGATCAATAGCTAACAGACACAGAAAAGCACTTATCAAGTGGATAATTCTGGCTGTCTGAACAGCATACTCATGAACTTAAACACCCAATTGATGATATTATTCCAATTATGAAATGCACTTCAGTATGTTAATCATGCTTGCCTGTAATATAAAGACAGATACAGATTTTTGTGTGATCATATGTTTAATGGAAGCACTTAATGTAAAATAAAACAAATCAGAGCTTTGTTGAAAAATGATGAAAATGTAATTGTACTAGAGCAGACTCTTAAAGCTTGTAACATATCATTTATAGGTTTGCCACCATGTACAATACAAATAAAGCAAGTGATGTCAGAAAAGGATTAAATGGTTTATCGTGTTGGTCAGTTTATTTTCTATGAGGGGGGAATTCGTTTTTAAAGCGGACCACAAATCCCACATTATATAGATGATTGGTCAAAAAAAACCTATAAAGAATATATAAACCTTACCTGTAAGGGTGTGTTTCCACATCCGTCGGGACCCCCTACGCTAAGCGCAGTGCTTGGCGGGGATTCCGACGGATCACATACACTTTAGCTGCCCGGCGGATGCTCTGTTCAGGCATTCGCCAACGCAGGGGTTTACGTAACCCCTGCATCAGCGAAACGGCTCAGCGCCGTAACAACACAGTGTCCACCGAGCAGGTAAAGCTTCTGGGATCCATTGGGACCTCCCTCCAAACAATTCGCTAAACGTAGGGGGTAACGACGGATGGGAAGACATAGTCTAAGAGTAAATTCTGATTGTCCCCTTGTGCCAAGTAAAACAGGCTAGCTGGAAGCCCAGTGTCCATAAGGTATATAGGGAATCAAGTTCTGTAATACAGTCCTATGGAAATGCATTTTCCCCATTGAGAAACATAATATAGTATCATGTAGTCGCTGCTTATGATACGGCAGTTCAGTAAACCCCCAGAAGACTGGCAACTCAATATGGCATCTCATATAGTTTCAGGGAACTGCGGGCAAGTATATTTTTTTAGGATTGTGGATCAGAGGTAGGATCAGAGGTAAGTAAATGTTTTATATACAGGTAGATATCATTTATTTTCAGTATACATCCGCTGTAACCTTTTGTCATACACTGATGTTTATCTTCCCAACATTAATAATTTAACCTCTGCTGGAAGACTGTTCCTAGCATCAATTACCCTTTCAGTGTACTAATACTTTATAAGTCTGGTTTTGAACTTTCCTCCTGCTAATTTGAGGTCATGCTATCTTTGTCTTGATCTTACATTAATATTTAAAATATGGCCCCTTTGAAACTTATTTACACCTTGCATTTAGTATAGACGTATAGACGGATTATGGGAGTTACCATTACTGTCTTGTATGTAAAGGTGAAAACTCCAATATCATTATTCTGATCCTTGTTTACTTCTAAGGGAGTCAGCAAACTAGCTAGTAAAATTTACAAATTATTCTACAGAGGATTAAACATTGCAACTGGTACAGACTTGAGCTTGAGATAGTGGAGCTCTTTTATACTGTTATTAGGTGTATATGTACAACTGTAAGAATCTGTATGTTGTACTGTTGTCAACCACCAAACTCAGCCAAACAATGGGAGATTGATTCACATGGAAGGGAAGACAATTATAATTCCATTGTAACAACTTGTCACTGTATCCAGTGCCAGTTCTATCTTGAAATCATAGATACCACTTAAAAAAAGCCTTTGGACACTGTTCTTATACTGAAGACAATTGTCACGGGTAAACCACAAGAGCAGTGGACCCACCATGGATGGATTTTGCTGAGGAAAGCCCCCAGGATGTGGTCCCTAGTTACACTTACTGGCAGCAGCTGTAGTGAAGTACAGAGACTGCAGGCAGAGACATAGTCAGGCAGGCAATAGTCAGGGCAGGCGGGAAAAACAGGGTAGTCAAACACAGTTCAGTAACAATAAAGCAGACAAATGTGATCAAAGCCTGTGGCACAGAGACTGAAAAGCCTCTTTGTTCTGGCAACTACCTGTTGCCTTAAACTTTCTTAAATACATGGTCAAGTGGTCTGATTAGATAGGGTTCCAGGTGTATGATAATATGTGGTAACCGGTATCCTCCAGAAAAAAGAGCAGGAGCCACATCACGTGCCACAATCTCTTCCACCAGTAGACATCTTGTGATGTTTACATTGGCTTGGGAATAAGAAAGAGTAGGCGCCTGAAATCCTGTATCCTGTCATTTTCATTTGGCTTCCGGTTCTCTAAAATTTGATGTTATTGCTAAAGACTTTTTCTTTGTAGTCTAATGAAAATATATTGTTAATGGTACATGGTTAGAGTGAGTTCAAGATCCACCTACTGGAATATGATACCTAATGGAAATAGTTAATATTTGTAATGGGTATTGCATGCTGTTCCTGGCCACTCCATCGCCTGTCTATTGTTCCACATACTGGTTAAAGGTGATTCAGGACCTGCACAATATAGACAATGCCACCAACCTGCCACCAACTACCCATCCTATGGAGAGACACCTACAGCAATTTATAATAACAAAAAAATCAGGATTTAATTGCTGTAAAGTTGCCCATGGACCCATAAACCTGCTCACACATTTGCAGATCCATTTAGGAAACGTCAGGAGCCTACAACTAGATAGTTCTAGTGTTGTCCAAAGTAAATATTGTTACTGTTCATTACATTGCTCCC
>CM070036.1:115095345-115118073 GCA_036250615.1 Ptychadena robeensis
TGGAGGAGTCTGCCTGTCTATGGGGGGCTTAAAGCAGCTAATCAGCTTCTATTTTTCTTATTTCTATTGGAAGTCAGAAAACAACCCAAATGGCTGATATAGACAAAAACTAGATTTTTATACATTGCTATAATTTATAAAACTCTGTTGCTACAATAGGTTTGCATTATGATGATGTCCTATGCTTTACCCAGTGAGGCTCATTCCATTACCCCATACTTAGCTCTTTTAAATAAAGACGCTGACTGAGCCTGTATCATTCAGACACCATCCTGCCTATAAATATTCAACAATGATTTAAAACAAAAGGCGAATTCCTTTAGTGCTGGTAAACAGATCAATTAGAAATGATATCTATTCTTTTACCGCCACAACTGAAAATAGCATCTTTGGCTTCCAGGACTGTTACAGCTTGTGTTTAAATAAAATGAAGATAAGAAATCCATTATTGTGATGACAGAGAAATTAGTTTGGTGTAAGAAATGTAATCTGTGAATTCAACACATCGAGGTTAATTTAAATCTACATTTGAAATGGCTTCTACTTATGTAACCGGTTGAAATAAATTGCTTAAATTGACTGGCTTATCAGCCTCCGCCAGAAGTATTTTACATCCGTTAATGCACATGGATGTGCTCGCGTGTTGGCTGCTGCTGATGCTTTACAATGTGTAAGCTTCAAGGTTTATGGAAATCGTGATCCTGTGTTAGGGAAATACGTTTACAGCTGCAATATAGAACTGATATATGGAGCAATGAGATGGACGAAGGAATGTTTAGCTGCCAAGAGCAGTATTGGAATAATTGTGGCCAGATGCCACCTCAACAATGATAACACCTGGAATATACAATAAACTATGGGCAGATCAGCTGGCAGATTCAGATGGAAATGATCATAAAGCATCTTGTGATTTGATTCATCTCAGTAGTGTTATAGTTATTATTTCTTCTGCCAGCCCATTAACAGTTAAAGGTTAAGGCAGATCCTGCCTTGTAATTACTATATCACATCATCAGCTATACAGCTATTTTAATGCTTACAAAATTCAAAAGGACCAGGGGTGCCCTGTGCTCTGCAATTCATCAGATGTCATAGACGTATGCTGTGTATGGGTATGCTGGGCACCCTGTTCTACGCTGTCATGACACAAAGACATTTGTAGACATTGTGCAGTAAGACATGTTCTTTTGGTTCTAGCTTCGGGCTTATAAAATGTCCCAGGAATGATTTATATCCCAATCCAGCTCTGTTATGAAATGTTGACCAGCTGAGGAACATTGCTGCAATACATTAGCCTGTGGCTGCAAGAGATAGGACAGACAAGATTACCACATTATGCAATTTACAGTATTTGTCCCTTTTGTCTATTAATTAAAATCTTTTGAAAACAAGGTAATTCTGTGTTTGATTAATATTTGATATAGGTGTAATGGCTGCCAGGGGGGCTGTAGACGCGAGTCACTGTCTAAGGGTTTGTTTCCACTGCGGCTTTTTCTATGCGTTGGAAGCAGACATGCCGCTTGTGTCATGTGTCCACTTGCGACACCGCATTGTTATTGTGGCCACGCATCCATTAAAAATCAATGGACACATCTGCAGGGTGTGGGAAAGCAACACCTGATGTGTTTTCCTGTTCAATATGCCCTAAACTGTAGGCAATCCACCCACATACTATGGGAAAACAGCTGGCAATCCACTGTTGGGTGTCATGGATGTGCCATGCCGACACATCCATGCCACAATGTAAAATACTAGCCCTTACAAGGAGCTTCCTCGCACAAAGGAGAGGGTGGAGCTGCATTGGCCCCCCCCCCCCTTCCAGGAGTGGGTTTTGGATGGTGTTTATGGCTCTTAAAAGTATGTAAACTATTGTCACTCTGACCCATAATATCTGTCTCTGTATATATGTGTGTGCGCATATATATATATATATATTATATAAATATATCTCTACACACACCCACATATATATTCACGTATACAATATTGCCAACACTTTGGTTGTACTGATCTCCTATGCATGACTCCTACTTTGCTTTGGACTTGCCTCTTAGGGGTGTTTCACCGCTCTCAGGTAGGATACTTTGTGCACTTAAGTCCTGGGATCAACCAAAATCAGATAGGCCTATTGTTTAAGCGGGAGCTTGGCTGCAGGTGAAGATCGCAGTAAAGATTGGGAAATCCCCTAAGACCCTTAACCTTCTGAGCGTCTGGCCCGAGTTAACTCGGGCTGAGTTTCATGCATCATGAAACTCAGCCCCAGTTAACTAGAGCCGCGCTCTAGGTATCGCCGTCTTCCTACGGCGGTCAGGAGCACCGGCATGTATGCCGATGCTTCCGGGTCCGCCCCTGATCGCGTCACCAGTGACGCGAAGGGGGCGGGGGTAGGCGGCGCCATAGACCTCCGTCAAACTGGAGGGGCGTCGCTTTTCTTCAGCATAAGTCCGGCGTCACTGTCACTGTCCAGTGACGCCGGGCTTATGTTAATGACCTCCTGCTGAGCAGGAAATTTATGAAAAAACCGTGCCACGTGGCAAACGCTCAGAGGGTTCAGCATGGAACACATACATAGATATGGGCTAGATCGATGCGGCCATCCATGTTTTCGAGAAGGACCAATCAATCCCACTCGAAAACAGGGATATTGGACATGACCGTAAACCACGGTCGATGTGCTTTGCCTGGCATGGTGTCCACAGGTCTCCATGCAAAGCATCTTTGAAGCTGGATGACACAGCAGTGCTGCTCCTTCTTCGATGTATATCGAGCCCTGTGTTTCGGGCTTTAAAATTGGTACTGACTGTTCGACAGATGGATAAACAGCTGGGATAACTATGGCCTCTGATGCTGGTTGCTGGTTGTTAAGATTGTTTTCTTGGATCCCATTGAGTAATTTAATTTAGATGGTATATCTCTTGTTGGCCTTGGCCATGCATCCATTATTGTATGGATAGCTCCTGGCTGGTATGAAAACCACTATAAAACAATTATAACAAAGCTTCCTTATATAAAACGAAAAGATTGTTCATAGACAGGGGTTGGTATGGCTTGGTTGGGGCTCCATAGATGCAATGAAAGCAGTTCTGACCCCTTTGTCACTTGTAAACAGTGAAATTGCAGAGGAAGGTTTTCAATACTTATTCTTAAGGTCCCCATACACGGGTCCGTTTCCCAGCGGATTCCGGGACGATCGATTCCGGGACGATCTATTCAGGGCGCGTGCATGCGAAACGATCGTCCCGGAATCGCGTGAAGCCCACCTTGTCCGATCGATCACGTCCGATTGATCGGGGGCACAGAATCGGATCGGACAGAGAACCAACATGTTGGTCTTTCTGATCCGATTCTGCACACATCAGGGGGAGTTGCCATTTGTGAAGTTAGCGATCGGACACGGAATCGTCCAGGAATCCGTGGGCCAAGGTGGTATGTAGCGATCGGACAGACTTAATTGGCCGATCGATCGGACCTCCGATTCCCGCTGACATCGCCGGAATCGATCGGATAGGTGATCGATCGGCCATGGAATCCGACAATGTATGGCTAGCTTTACTTCTGGAAAACACAACCTGCCTTTCTCTGCCAGCTATTTGTTTACATCTAACATTATTTAGTGGCTAAGCTGTCAATACAGTATATAGCAAAATTGTGGTTGTTAATTTTGGTGTTTAAATACTTTTATAATCATTTCCATTGCTAAAGGTGTATAAATTAAGCAACTTGGCAAGACTTTATTGGCAGACTGCTTCTAAAAGCAATTCTGAAATAAATAGGGTGCATGCGCAATAGATCCATTAATGAAATCTCATTGTTACTAAATATTCAACTGTCAGTGATAAAACAAAATAACTGCCATTGGTAAAATCACAGTTTCAGGTAATCTTGGAAGAGACAAGGGCTACAGATCTCTAAATTGGTTATGATCTTCAGATTAGCCTAAGAACAGTGAAGTCACATAATAAGCAAGCCACCAGTAGACTTAAGGGCAATAGAGAAGTGTTCTCAGTGGTTAAATACAGTGGAGGAAATAATTATTTGACCCCTCACTGATTTTGTAAGGTTATTGTCCAATGACAAAGAAATGAAAAGTCTCAGAACAGTATCATTCAATGCTAGGTTTATTGTAACAGTGGCAGATAGCACACCAACAAAATCGAAATCGAAAAAATAACTTTAAATAAAAGATAGCAACTGATTTGCATTTATTGGTGAAAGTTTTTGAACCCTCTAACAAAAAAGACTTATACTTGTTTGCAAGCAGAGGTCAAACGTTTCTTGTAATTGATGACAAGTTTGCGCACATTTTAGGAGGAATGTTGGTCCAATCCTATTGCAGATCATCTCTAAATCCCTAAGGTTTCGAGGCTGTCTCTGTGAACTCTGAGCTTGAGGTCCCTCCATAGGTTTTCTATTGATTAAGGTCCGGAGACTGACTAGGCCACTCCATGACCTTAAGTGCTTCTTCTTGAGCCACTCCTTTGTGCCTTGCAGTATGTTTTGGGTCATGTCGTGCGAACACCCATCCACGACCCATTTTCAGTTTCCTGGCAGAGGGAAGGAGGTTGTCGCTCAGGATTTCACGATACATGGCTCCATCCATTTTCCGTTAATGCGATTAAGTTGTCTGTGCCCTTAGCAGAGAAAAACACCCCCAAAGCAAAATGTTCCACCCCATGCTGTGATGTGTGGGGACGGTGTTTTGGGGGTATAGGCAGCATTTTCTTCCTCCAAACACAGCGAGTTGAGTTAATGCCCAAAGAGCTCTATTTGGTCTCATCAGACCACAGCACCTTCTCCCAGTCACTCTCTGAATCATTCAGGTGTTCATTGGCAAACTTCAGACGGGCCTGCACATGTGCCTTCTTGAGCAGGGGGGCCTTGCGAGCCCTGCAGGATTTTAATCCATTGCGGTGTAAGGTGTTGTTGTAATGTGTTCCATGGTTTTCTTGGTGACTGTGGTCCCTGCTAATTTGAGGTATTAACTAACTCCTCCTGTGTAGTTCTAGGATGCTTTTTCACCTTTCTCAGAACCATTGACACCCCACGAGGTGAGATCTTGCGGGGAGCCCCAGAGCGAGGTCGATTGATGGGTCAGTTTGTGCTCCTTCCATTTTCGAACAATCGCACCAAACAGTTGTCACCTTCTCTCCCAGCTTCTTGCTAATGGTTTTAGCCTATTCAGCCTTGTGCAGGTCTACAATTTTGTCTCTGACATCTTGGACAGCTCTTTGGTCTTTCCCATTCTGGAGAGTTTGGAGTCTGCTTGATTGAATGATTCTGTGGGACAGGTGTCTTTTATACAGGTGACTAGTTAAGACAAGTGTCCTAATGAGGGCGAATAATTGAGTAGAAGTGTCTAACCACTCTGTGGGAGCCAGAACTCTTAAGGTTGGTAGGGGTTTCAAATACTTATTTCACTCAATGAAATGCAAATCAGTTGCTATCTTTTATTTAAAGTTATTTTTTCGATTTTCCTTTTGATGTGCTATCTGCACTGTACAATAAGCCTACCATTGAAATGAACTGTTCTGGACTTTTCATTTCTTTGGACAAACTTACAAAATCAGTGAGGGGTCAAATAATTATTTCCTCCACTGTATAATGCTTCTCTGTCAGACTATCTGATGGACTAGTCTGCATCAGACACACTTCTGCCAGGAAAAAGGTACTTACCTAAATGCATTGGGCTTTATGTAAAGTTTGGTGGAGGGGATTATGGTGTGGGGATGTTTTTAAGAGATGGGCTTGTCCACTTGGTTCCAGTGAAGGGAATTGTGAATGATTCAGGATACCAAGTCATTTTGCACAATGTTATGCTCCCACCATTGTAGGAAGAGTTTGTGGATAGCCCCTTACTGTTCCAACATGACTGCACACTAGTGAACAAAGCAAACTCCTCAAAGTTCGTACCAGCCACTAGCCCTTTTTTCCTCAAGCTCAGTGGGTACATCCAAAACAGAAAACTTATAAGACAATAGGGCCTTAGCCCTCTATTAAATACACTTAATCTCCTCATAAAAGCCACCCATAAAAGCTCATCACCACAACCTCTTTGTGTTATAGAATGAAAAAGGCACCGTCAAGCATCCGCCGCGTTTCGACAGCAAGAGGAGTAAAACAACGTCAATCTTTAAAGTAAAAAAGGAAAGGGCGGATGAGTGGGAAGCAGGAACCAAAATGGCTGCCTCTTCCTGCCTATAATAGCCTCTGGTCTCACCCACCAGAGCCACTCCCTCAGTACCTACATCACATGCTACCCTCCCTCACCAACCCACCTGGTCTAACTCCCTCCCTCATACCCTATGGTCGACTCTTGGAGGGCATTATTCATGCCATGCTGTTCTATATTCAGTAACTGGCTGCCACATAGAAAAAAAATGCTTTCCACAACCTCATCCCAGAAAAAGATCAATAGATTAAAATCTACATTATCGTATATTTACATTGAGTGTTCAATAGCCGTGTGCACTGGTGTAAGGACCAGAGACAAGATTTGTAATAGGAACTAATAATAAAATAATGGGCACATGAACAGCCTCATGTTGCTTAAATTTTCACTTACTATCACTAAATGCAAACAGACAGAGAGGGACTGTGGGAGAGTAGCAGTACAGAAAGAATGAATAAAGTAATAACAAGTTTTTGGTAAAACATGTCTGGGATATGTTAAGGTGGCCATACACAGATTGATTTTTACTTCGATCTCTGTGCGATCAATTGCAGCATAGTAATGCAAGAGGGATCGATGCGCAACACCTTGGGGAATCGATCCCTGGCCAATGCTCTGGATGTTCCTTCCAAATACCAACATGTTGGTTCCCTGTTTGATTGATTTGATTTTGTTGGAGAGGGATCAATTTCTCAAGCTGGGGTAATTGTGATCGAATGTTCCTACCAAATACCAACATGGTTCCCTGTTTGATCAATATTTTGTTGGAGCGGGATCGATTGCTCAAGTTGGGCATTGTTCGATTCCTGAACGGTAGATCACCCCAAATGCACACATTGTTGATCATTCAGGAATCAAATGCAAAATTGACCTGTGTATGGCCGCCTTTAGACCTGTGATAAATATGTGCAGAGGCCAGGAACCATTAAAGTAGGGGCTACCTTTAACCTACTGGGCATTAGCTTGAAGCCCGTATGGGCACAGTTTGGTCCACCGGCTCTTCATGAGCCTGCAGCATTCCTGCAGAGCTGCAGGCACACAGAGCCTTTCTGGCCCATGTCTTCAGCATCATCGGTGACACCGAAGGGGGCAGGGGGAGGGCGGCACATAGACCTTCATGTTAATGGAGGGGGCATCGTTTATCTCCCCACACACCGCCAGCGTCTAATTGACAACGGCGGTGTGTAGAGGGCTGGGGGGCAATCAAGGCGAAGTACTGTGTACTCCACCGCGATTGCCAGGGCACCAGTTTTTCTTGCCATGAACAATGGCGTAAAAAGCCTGTAACGCCCAGGAGGTTAAACAGACCTATATATTCGCATATGGGCAGCTTCTCTTTAGAAGTGACCCTGTGAAAAAATAAATAATTTTCCACCTTTTTAGAACTGGCATGCTAACATGGCTGCATAGATGCATGGCCTCCTAACACAATTGTGTTACCAAATCATATAAAATGTTATTCATTTATGTATAATATGAAATTAAGTAAAAATATCCTTAGTTTTTTATATATGATAGTTTATCTTATAATTTCAGTCTCTAAAGGGCAGAAACTAGGGTCATGTTATTAAAGCTATTTTTAATATTCAACCAGAAAGACTGTAGTGTAAGGAGCCATCTACCATAGACGTATTGTTATAATTACACTACTTTGAAATAAGTCAGTAGGGTTAATTGATATTTTATGTAATGGAAGAATGGATGACGTTACAGCTGAATAAAAAAAAACCCATATATTTCCTCTTAAGGAGTGACATCCAAGTTAAGATAAGTAAATATATCCATCCATAAGATTCCAGAAATTTAAGATTTAAGATAAACAAGGAAGTTTAAGCCGGCCATAGACGTCCCGATCTATGGCCGACTTTTAGCAGACTCTTCACAGCGTCCTGACGTCACCACGCTGTGAGCAGTCGGCTACAGAGAGGACAGAATTCCCGTGTGTTCCACTAACACACGCGATTCCTGTCAGACTGTAGCCAATTAACTCGGAGGGGGAGGAGACAGCCTGCAGCACAGTCGGACAGAAAAAGAACCAGCAGGACTGATCCGTGTGCGATCCGACCTGCCGGCTTTTTTTCTACGAAACTCAAGGTGGGCTCGGCGGGAGCGAGCACGCCGGTTGGTCGGCTGCAACTATGGCCGGGAATTGGCCTGTCTATGGGGGGCTTTACTGATTCTTTTTCTGAATCAAGATAATGATTCTGTTCTCCATAGATCATGATAAACACAACATAATAAGATAAACACAATCTAAAAATAGAAACACCTTTGAAAATTATTTCAGGTTAAGGGTATGTTTCAACATGGTGCCTGCAGTAGGGTGCATTTTCTCCTCATTGGTGTCAACATGCCAATGAATAGTGTGACAGACTGGTCATGTGTTTAATTAGACCAGGATATAATTGCCCAGCAACTTTAGTTTTTGTTTTACTTAAAGGGCTCTGGGATAAGAAGGATGGAACTGGATGGGCCTTCCTATTCCCATAGGTACACTCAGAGTTAACACCTGGTTGCAGGTGATTGAAGCTGGGTGTGACTCCAAATAGCTGAGCCCAGTGTGTCTGTGGGTTTAGTCCAAGTGTAGACAGGGGGCACACAAGGAGTGTGAGGAGTGTGGAAACAGGGGGCTCACAGAGAGTGTGAGGCCCAGACCTGTACCTGCTGGGAAGCGGAGCCCAGGACAAATGCTTCTGTTGGACAGTGCAAAGCCAGGAGGCTTAGCATTTTCAAGGACTTTTTGATTTGTTTTGTGAGGGTACATGCTGTTTTGGACTGTGTGCTCCAATAAATGTTGGCAGGAGCCCTAAAACGCTAAAAATTGTGAGGACTGATGGTTTGAGAGCACCCATTTGAGCTAAATTACCAAAATAGATACAAATGCATAAAAAATGGTTTGGGCAACATAGATGGTGTGCGGCAGGGGGTTCAAGTTACTTTTAAAATCTCTAGAACAGTAAAATAATGCCCCTTCAGTTCATACAGATAAGCCAAAAAAATATACTCTTCAATCAAGATAGGTCTTTTTGGTTTATGTAGGCGAGCAAAATATATAATCATACATGTGAAAGAAACTTTGGTGTTTGCAGAATCACCGAACAGCATGTCTCGTTATTGTAAATCATTGTTAAGCGTAGCCACCTTAAGCTTGTTGTATTCACAAGCATGAAAAGTACGACTTTGCAGATCAGTTCAATTATAACTGAGATCATGGAAACTGTAGAATGTAGTCATTGGTATAAATAAATCCCTAAATCACTTTGTTTCATATTATCAGTTATCACCTATTAAACAACCATTATTACACATTTCCAGCTGAAGTGAAAGGGAACAGATTGGCTGTGATTCACCATGGAAAAAGACTTCTAGATAATGTCTCTAATAATTTTTAATGTTCTGGAGTATGGTTGCAACAAAGACTGAGTACAGATGAGTGAGTCTTTATGAAATAATTATTAGTCTTATGTAGAGATGTTTAATGAGATGTAGAATTTTTACATTAGTATGCAAATTGCATACAGACATACTGAGCCAATCAAATTCGGGTTGATTTCAATCTACATGTAATTTGCATATTTATGTTTTTACCCACGTCATTGGAAAATAATTTTTTGATAGCCATGTGTAAAACATGGAGAAATCCACTTGCATTTGCAATGAGTAATAGTAAATACCGTATATACTCGAGTATAAGCCGATCCGAGTATAAGCCAAGGTACCTAATTTTATCTACAAAAACTGGAAAAACTTATTGACTCGAGTATAAGCCGAGGGTGGGAAATGCAGTCAGATAGTGGAGTTTTCTAAATGAGAAAATATAGAGAAAGCACCATTGCCCCTAGAAATTAATCAAACAGGATTAATCTTAGTGCCACATCATCAATAATTTTAAGGAGAACACAGGATTATTATGATTACAGGATGTGTTTTGCAAGGCAATTCTTATTTTTTAATCATAGGCTATGGAGTGTTGTGTAGTAACTAGCCACTAGGTGGCAGTGTGGAGTTTGTTGATATCTATCAACTGGCTGTCGTGCAGCCACGGAGCTCACAGGAACTCAGAGAGATCACAGAAGATCTACCGAAGAGGGAAGCTGCCTGTCTGAAGCATTCAGCATGGTAATTTAGCTTAGGTGACTGGACCCCCCCCCCTCAGCTGACTCGAGTATAAGCCGAGGGGAGCACTTTCTGGCCATTTTTTTTGGGCTGAAAAAACTCGGCTTATACTCGAGTATATATGGTAGTATATAGTGTTAGCGCAATGAAGGTAATCTGTGAAAAAGACCATGCATTGCATCCGCAATATGTGCATGTACAGGTACATCTATGTATTAAGCCCCCCATACACGTATAGATTGTGACCTGATGGGTCTCTCTAGCTGCTCATGCCATCAGCTATGGAGACCCTGGAGACAGCATCTAGCCGGCTGTGTTGTGTGTCAGCCTAGAGGGAAGGTAGCTGCTCCCCCCCCCCCCCCCCCCCCCCCCCCTCAGAAGCAGGCAGATGATTTCGAAGCACTGAGTTGAGGAGAAGACATACTTTAGACGGGGACACAGTGTCCCTGTCTAAAGTATCAGACCGATCAAAGAACTACGGTCATGTGCGTAATGGCTTAGATCGATTTGGCTTCTGAATTAAGCTCTTTAAGCTTAAGATCAGCACCCGATTTTTTGGTGAGATGGCCATAAAATCTAAGTGTGTATGGGGGACTTTACTCAGTCTTTGGGAAGTAGACTCACGTTAACCCTGCACAAAGAAAGCAGGTTGGGGAAAATGACTTTAGCACAACAACACCATTTATGGGATAGTAAGTAAGTAAGAAAGATAGTTTACAATTATGGGTTTTCTTTTTACTTTCAGCTACAATGACACAACAATGACTATAAAATGTTGTAATTTAATTCCAGTTTAGATCATAGCTCCGTCTACAGCCACAGTCTGGTCCTGGTGATGTGTATTTCCAGGCCTTTAATATTACCTTACTTGCCTACTGCTTCTAATAAGGCAGCAAATACAATTCTCTTACTGCAGCTCTGGTTTATAAAGTCTGTAAATCACCACACAATTGCTTACACTATGTCATTACTGTCTTCAGCTGTCACCTTTTTTGTGATCTGCTTTTCAAAGGAACTTATAATTAGTAGTGACATACTACACAAAAGACAAAAGTATTGCAACGCTTTAACCACTCACAGGCATTTCTGATCGAATTAAGCAAAGCACCCAGCTTTCTGAAACACTGATAATTACCACTACTGATTGTCTTTATAATGGACAGCTATAACCTCTGTGACAGGGCTAAATACCAAGTTCATTTTATGTACAGTTAAGAACAGTTGGGGGACACTTCAGATCATTTAGACATCATGAGATAAGAAAAAATATGATTATTTGTTGGCAAACGCACATTATCCCCGTGGTGCACTGTGCCGAAGATAGATCTTCAGCATTAGAAATGACACCCAGCAATAAGAGCAATAGAATAACCGGTAGTTGTGCACAGCTGTGATTTTCAAGCCACAGGAGTTAGCCTAAGTTTACACTGGCGGTTTTTTACCGCCAGGTAAACGACCACTAGCGTGAGCGTGGCTGTGCCATAGGACCTCTATGGGGTCCTTCATTAGACGCCCAATAATCGCCTGCACTGTTTTGCAGATGACCACAGGAAGTCGTTTATCCCGTGGCTGTGGGAGCGCAGTGCTGAAAGCAGCTCGAGAACCGCCAGTGTAAACTAAGATTTTAAGGGGGTTCTTTGGGTTCCTTCTGCAGATGATGACAGAACCTAACAATACTAAATGTTGGAGGTATTTCCAAATACAAGGCCTGAGGAGGTGAAATGTAAGGTGGCAAAGAGAGAGTAACTGCATACCAGGCATTAACATTAACACAGTGGTTCCCAAACTTTCCCTGCAGGGCCCCCTTTTCTAAATAGATACATTATTGAGCCCCACACACTAGCAGGATGGTTTCATAATATAATTTTACTGAACTGTAATGTATGTTTTTATTGAGCATAAAATGTAATAATTGTGGTCCTGACTGTTGTAATAAAGACCTTTTATTGAAAGAAATTGCTCATATTATCTACCTCTTGCCTGTCAGTAGTGTTATAGAGCGAAAAGGGAGGGGCACGTGTAACCCCACTTTACCTTAGGGCCATGTTTTCTATTGAGTAACACATGTTACCCAGTTTGCAAAGGATCTTTCCTGTACCTTTCACTCTGGCCCTGGGTTTATGTTTTGCCTTACCACAAACTGCTCTGCAGCATGCTTATACGCCTCTCGCATACACTTGTATGGGAGTTGAAAGTGCAGTGGAATGTGGAAACGCAGGGTTTTATTATCAGTTAAGGATATGGTCAAATTATCACTAGCATGTCAGTTACCAGTAAAAAAAAAAGTGGGGCTAGTGTGATAGTGTAAAATGGCCCTCAAACTTTATTTAAAGTATAGCTCTCTTTTTCACAAATGCCAAACATGCAGAGACAATTATCATTCACATACACTCACACATTACACACACTCTACAGAGATAGAACAGAACTAACATCGTGGAGAGCCAATAGGCAATAGGCTAAACGTTCATTCAATAAAAAGGGCTTTTGCAGTTCTTGTCAAAGTGCTGCTGCTAAATACAATATTGTAAACCACATGAGGATGTTGGATGGAACACCCATTAAACAAAATCTCTGTATACCAGTAGATAAATGCAGGGAATTTTCTCCTGCACTAAGGGGTACATTGACTTATTTTTCCATGTAGAAGAATACAACACTGTGGTATCAGGGTGGGGGGGGATCACTTAAAATGACACATGGGGATCAGAGGGGGGAAGCAAAATGGCACAGGAGACCCAGAGGGGGATTACCATTTTAGTAAGCCCTTCTGATCCTCCTGTGTCATTTTGATTGCCCACTCTTATCCCCCCTGTCCAGAGTTACAGTACCGTATCTTCGGGGTGCCTTATTTTCGGGGGGATGCATTATATTTCAGCATAAGGCACAAATGTAAGGGTGCCTTATTTTATGGGAAACAGGGTAGTAGTACTACTGGGTAGTAGTAGTACTGTCCACTGGAGATGTAGGCAAATGTAAACCTTTTAAAAAGTAGCTAAAGGTCTCTCATTTCTCAACCTTTTCAGTCCCCACATGGCTGGCCTAGATGGATGAAAATAGGATCATTACTCCTGGATGGGCCAAGAAAACACTGCGGCTAAGAAATCTCCTGTCTCCCCTATCTGTCTCTACTGAACTCTTCATAACCACAGAGTATTTTCATTAATAAAAGTATTTATATATTCATTTTTAGTTTTCGATGTGACAGGAATTGATCATCTACCAAAATAGTTTTGCTGTCATTGGTGGGAAGGTTAACCCTCTAATTGCCCCATGTGACTATTAGAGTACTAATTGTTCCTCCAGCACTACAGATGAGTAACCTCCTGCGCATTATGGCCGTTGTGCTGCGATCCCCTGCTCTCCCTTCCCCTAGACAACCCGATGAGGCTGGGTATGTGCTGGAATAATCTGGTGCCAGGTGCCTCTTCTGCGTCATTGAAAACCGGTCCGCAGATACTCTGCATCGGCGTGGGCTCACCGGGAACAGGTGAGTATGCCCAACAGTAACTCGGGTTAAGTTTACATGGTAAGCATACTTACCACAATTTGAGTCGGGGTAACTGCTCAGGACGTAAATGGGATGACAAAATCTTGAAACAAACATACAGACTGAAACTGAACCAATCAAGCACAGGAGATGCAGAGTTTGATTCAGGCTGCATTTCATCTCATTAGTCATTTCTATACAGCACTATGGACATGTGCAGTACTCTTCAAAAATTAAGAAGAAGAAAAATGTATGTATACAAACTTTAAAGCAGAACTATCTTAATAGTGGTAAGTGGCTCCAACTAGTTAACTCAACTGAGACCTGTAAGAGATTTCTGTTAATTTCTGAAACATGGACAGACACACACACTGTCCACTATTTCTTAAGTGCTGGTAGTAGAAATGATTGTATCAAAGCATCAGGCAAAATAATACTATGAAAAGGGTCCCAAGAGTAAAGCCTGCCATAGACACCTTGATCTATGGCAGACCTTTAGCAGACTGATTACAGCGTGGTGACGTCACCACGCTGTGAGCAGTCTGCTGAATGTCGGACAGGAATCCTGTGTGTTCCACTGACACACAGGATTCCTGTCAGACTGAAGCCAATTACCTCGGAGGGGGAGGAGACTCCCCCTCTGATTTAACAGCGTTTACAGCCTGCAGCTGTCAGTGGTACAGAAAAAAAACCGGCATGTCGGATCTGTGTGCGATCCGACCTGTCGGCTTTTTTTCAACATAACTCAAGGTGGGCTCCCACATAGTTGCGGCAGACCAACCTTGATGTGCTCGGCGGGACCGTTATACCAATGTTTAGTATAAAATACCATTTTAGACCCTTAAATAAAGCTGGGTTAGGTAGGTGGGCAGTTATATTATGTGCTGCCTAAGTAATGCATTTGGAGAACAGGACATAGTTGCTGTGTGATGAGGTAGAAACAGTTAACTTTGTAAAAGTGTCTACACTTGAGTTTTAAAAATCACAGCCTTTCCACGTAGAACATCTATAGGTGAGATGACACCAAAACGTGTAAGAATTCATCGTAATGTTTACCATATGGGTGACAGATGTTTTTAACTGAAGTTTGTTAGAGCTTGTATCCTAGTATGAAAAAGCCAGACTCACTGCCTGAAACTGATGTTTGTGCCGTGACTCAGTCGATCTTTTTAACATGCACCAGCTGCAGAGGAGAGTCGAGACGGATTCATTTCAAGTAACTTGCATACCAAAATAGTTTTCCAACTTAGTCCAACTTATACTAACGTATAATTCTATAACATCTTACAAGACCATCAATTGTTAAATCATGATGATTGATAATGACCCAAATGGAACACTGGAAAAAAATTTAAATGATCAATCATTTTTAAATTCAATCAGCTTTCATGTTGTTCTTGACCCAAGGAGTCCTGAGATCCTTACTCATTACCTAAACCATGTAAAATTAAGACAGAGACAGTAAATTATCTCTGGAAGATTTAATGTGTATACAGTATTGCGTGGAGTTGAATATAACATTTGGTCACAGCCTTAAATAAACAATATACAAAATGGGGAATGCCGAACAGTGCCACCAAATCATCATGCCATCGACCAACCGTACCGGCCACCAGTCCTTAAACACCAGCACGGTGGGTATCTTCAAACTTAATTAAAATAAAGTAAGTAAACATAACTGGAACATAAGCCCCACCTTGAATCACACTTAATCTCACAATCTTTGAGACTGCCTTTAATTTTAATCCTAGCATGCCACAAGACCTCTTTGCCGTCAAATGTGCACTGCCGAACTCCAACCATGCTGTGACTAAAAAAATTATAAACAGAGAATGCAATACAAATGTTGAAAGAAAGCTGGCACAACTTAAGAAGGTGAAGTCCAAAGAGGATCTGCCCATCGTGCTGTCTTCCTAATAAAGACTCCGCCCCCCCCCCACCCACTCTACCCTCTCACTAAAATCTGACCTACCTGACGTCATCGGGCCAGTCCCCTCGGTCAACGCACTCTCCTCCTACTCCTCCCGATTGGCTCCAGGCTCTTCATTCCTGATGACTCTTTCCTACACTCATCATCAGTTTTTAATAACATTCTTACATAAAACATTTCAATTTACATTGCATACCTCCATGTTCTCTTTGGGGTTCTGTTCTGTTTCTGGATCTCTGTGCAATGCAGGCAGATTATGGCAAATTATCAAAACACCCTGTCTCAGTACTTCTATCAGAAAACCTTCTACATTAAAGTCCTTCTGCAATCATAAAGTCTGCTCCTGAAAGGAGTTATGGAAATATAAAAAATGCTTTGATTGTGTAATGTAATGCAGAAACAGGGAGAAGCAAGCACCCCTTTACGTTTCTACCCCATAATCCATCTGGGGGCAGAAAGTACTGTATATAAATCTGACTCTGCCTATTGGCAACCAGCTCAGAGAAAACTGACCTGATGATACAGGGGTAACTGGCAAAGCTTTCAGTGCCTTACTAGTGAGTGTTGTTCCCCAAACATCGTGCAATACTAGAAAGGCACCCCTATGTCTGCCATACATAGGGCATGGATACAGAGGGCGCTTCATGACCCCTGACAAAACCAAGGCAACACAGCCTTATCAGCTCTGTTCTAGGCTTTAGCCATTCCAGATTCAGCGGATCTTATCGTACTAGCTATGCTATTCCTCACAACAATAAAATAAAGTTCTGGCCAGACTGATAAGAACAGATACTACACTTGACCTTAGCCAGAAGGCCGAGAAGATTGTAGAATGCTCTACTGTAGGCAATAATTATGTGACACTGAGCCTCCATATCCAAGTATCAAAATGATTTGATGGGTGTATGTCAGTCTGCAGGAGGTGTATTTGTATGTTTAACTTCCTGAGTGGTTAGGACAAGTTATTTGGGGGTGAGTTTGTTAACTAATAATACTCACTCCAAAATAATCTCGGGCATACTCACCTAACTGGAGGGACCCTGAAGTGTCCCTCCATATCAGCGGACCCAGAAATCGTACTGGGTCCGCCTCAATGGCATCATCTAGGATGCCAGAGAGTAAGGGTGCTGTTGATCTCCATGGTATAGAGGCAGTCTCGCTTTTTTCCAGTAATTGTGAAGGGGGGGAGGGTGCAGAATTGTAGCAGATTATTTTAAATAAACACAGCACAGGCAAAATGCCCAGAGGGTTTGTAGTAAGGTGGATTGTAAGTGTACTGTACCATGGTCATTAAGGAGTTAACTGCGTCCCCCTGAGAAATGTCAGTAATTATGTTTGTGCTGTTGCTGGGCAAAACATAGGTGGGAGGTGTCACGGTAAATGTTTGGAACATGTGATGGGTGATCTTGTGAGCCATCTGGGAGGAGAATAGGAGCTCATAAAAGTTGAGGACTTTATGTAAATTGCATCTTCTTAGCAGCAGAGGAGAAGAGAACAGAGGGGTACTGGGTCCAGTGGGAAACAGGCCTCAGGCCTGTGGATACGAAGACCAGGCCTGCACTGAGATGTAACTAACCCTTGTACCCCCTTGCTGGGGGCAAGGGCAGTCCTAGCCTAGGAGAAGTCACTCGGGTGAGGAAGGCTAGGGTAAAGACTGTAACGGCAGACACTGCTCCCAGATGGCTCCCAGGAAGATCGTGGAGTGTAACTGCCACGTTACGAACGTTACTGCAATAAAGGGGCACCGTGTTCACAACAATCTGATGTGTCTTGGACCTTTATTGAGGGATGTGCGAAAGGACCTGCTAACCGTAAGAAAGCCCGCTCAGCAGCTGTTGCAGGTGAGGACTGTGATGCCTGGCTGCCCCTTGGACGCAAGGGAGGTATGTGTATGTAGAGGCCTGAAGGCAGTCCGTGGCAACATAGGGGTGAGAACAATATTGTCCCCTGATTCACCC
Source organism: Ptychadena robeensis (assembly GCA_036250615.1). NCBI lineage: Eukaryota > Metazoa > Chordata > Amphibia > Anura > Ptychadenidae > Ptychadena > Ptychadena robeensis. The sequence goes on from CM070036.1 coordinate 115,113,009, forward strand.
CGGTACGTGTGGTGCACCTGGGTGCAAAAGATGGGCAGTGCTTCCTTTTTCAGGTAAATGTCCTGGATTTAGTCCCAGGGGATGCTGAGGACAGTAATCCGGTATGAGGTGAAAGAAATGGCACTTTAACCTTCTTTTCTCCATTTTTTCAATAGAAACACCTAACATTATGAAGAATGCAACTGAACCTACATACGTTAACACTCTGTTTCAGGTCAGAAAATCAAGTTATAAGGACTAAGATATCCCAAGCCGCAAAATCACATCAAGGTCCTATATAGGTATTTAGTATCAGTCATTAGCTTAGTCCTTGTCCTGGGCTTTAATTGCATTGATAAGGAACATTGTACCTTTTATTAACAATGGTGGTTAATACCAGTAAGTAACATTTTACTCATGTAAAATTAGTCCATGACTTATACGACTTATAATTTGCCCATCCAGTGGTCCAGTTTTTTCTACCCTCAGCATATTCTTCTGGAAATAGCCAACCAACAGCACAATCTCAAATGTATGAAAACATTCTACATTTTTCTGAGACTATAATACCGTATTTTTTGACTTTTAGAGGCAATTTTTTCCCCAAAAATAGGGGGGGGGGGGAGTGCCTGCGTGTTATGGTCTGAATGTATGAGCTTGGCTCCCCACCAGCTCTACCAATGGGAGATCTGCACACAGTGGGATCTCCCATCTGAACTGTATTGGTTTGGTATTTGCAGAGCCCCGCAGATATAACCAATGCAAAGTGTGTGTGGGATAACGCTGTGCGATATCACGCTGGCAGTTTCCTCACACACACAGCTGCAGAGGGGACAGGTAGACCAGAGTGCAGATTCCCTTGCCAGCCCCCCTTCCTTTCCCGAGTGTGATGAAGAGGAGATGCCGTTAGGTGTGCTCTCTAGCGACACCATTTTTGTGGCTGAAATTGGGTACTGCAGGGGATTTTTTCCCTAATTCATTTAAACACATGAAATATTTTTTTTCTGATTTCCTGCTCTAAAAACTGGGTGCGTCTTATGGTCAGGTGCGTCTTATAGTCCTACAAAAAACAGTAGCTGAGTCTAATGTACCAGTCTCTTGTTTTCTTGGACAATAATTTGAGGTCCATGTACTTCCATATAGTCCCATTTTGTTTCTCCTAGAGTATAGGGAACTAATGTTGTCCTTTCAGCTGTTGCAATGGATCACTGCCATATGTCACTAAAGCTTGTATATCTGAATGGATACTATAGATGAGAATTCAGACACTTGAGACCGTTATTAACAAGGCTGGAAGAGAACATAGGATTAGATACTGTCATCTGCATTCATAATGGGCATCAAAAGCTCATTGTGCCTCTCATTCTCCACACATGCACTGTATGTTAAAAAGGTATATCAGTTTATTTTCTCATTCCTAATTGCCGGATGTTGTATCTACATGCTTTCCTTGCCCTGTGTGAATAATCTGTCATTTTCCTTGGGATATTAACCATCCTGTGGTTAGCTCATCTGTGTAGCTAACATGATTTTATCTTAATTAAATTAAATGAACTGCCTTGTTACTCACTTAAACATGACTTTTTGATGGTGGCGGGTTAATTTATATTAGGTGTAAATACTATGGGTGTGGGTGGTTTTATAGATACAACAAGAACACATAGTAAACATATATTATAAATACTTGCTGTGAAAAGAAAATAGCATAGCAATAAGAACAATAAAATAAATTAATAATGTGCAACATACAATACTCCTGGAAAGTCGAGATGAAATATACAGAATCTGACCTTTCTTTTAATCAAAGTCAAGCTACAATAAAATGACAAGGAATGTATCATATGAGTTTGCCCGTTATAGAGGTTTGTGACATTACAATACTTTCAGTATATTTATTTATTTGACACATATTTTACCCACATACGTTAACTTTTTAAATAGAATAGTGAAAACAGAATGTCTACAACACCCATAAATGTTTTTGTTAGGTGTTTGAGAAGTAGGGATAAAAGGAGGAGGAATCCTATTGTGGGGGACCTTGCTAATTCAGATGCAAGTACAGGCCTGGCTCCTTAGAATACTGATCCCAAGGCATGACATTGGAGACTACACCACATCATAGCAGGCCCATTAAAAACTAAAAACAATACATTAAGGTTTGAAGAAAATGGGTCTGATTATACTCCATCCATATGTTGTGGTAAGATTATATAATAATCATTTAAATTGTATGGCTGTAAATTCTTTAACATAAAGCTAGGCTACACTGATCAAATCTTATTGGATTGAAAATAGCATTCATTTTTATTAAATGAGAATATTTATTGTGGTGTGTAAAGTTTGTGAAGTGAGTCCTGTGTTGAGTATATATTACAATACCCATGGTACTTAGCACCTGTCCATACCCATTTGCCATCCTTCTGTTATTATGTTGTATTCCATTACTGCCAATGTCACAACTTGTTCTGCAGTAGTAGTACTCCAGCTCCCAGCCATATAGAGAGAACAATGTACCATAGATTATGGCCTGAAGTAAAAACTATAAAACCCCTTTTGACAGCTACAGGAACATGCTGCTAAATCTAATGGCGGCATTGAAAATACACTGCGGGCTACCTGTGAATCCCTGAGAACTGGACACTGAACAGAAACACTGGAGGCAGAATGGACGTGTTGTACATTCATTACAAGGATGCTGTAAATATAAAGGAGATACTGACAATAGACAGTAAACTGAAGTGGAGAAATGTTTCAGATTATTTAATTATAAAAATAAACTTTTATTCAGAATGAAAGATACTGCAGATTTTTTCATCTACTTATCACTTACATAAACAACACATAAAAAAAAGTAAATAAATAAAAATAGGCAACTATTAAATATCTGTAATGTAGTGTAATGACAATAAAACAGTCAATGTAATTTGTGCCTTACTTTTCTCAGTTCTGCCCTGGGAGGTGCTCTGTTTCCAATATGCTTCACAGTGTGATTGGTAGTAGGGTCCAGATCCTTGTGTTTCTTGTTTCTGGTTCCAACTTTATCGGTTGACATATAAAAGTCCCCGTGGGGGAGTCTGCAGCCTGTTGGAACATCTAAAACCAGCAAGGTCATGTGAGTGTTTAATCCCTTCCAGAGTGGGCTAGGAGTAGAGTAAGAAAGAGACTTGAAAGTCCTGGACAGAAGCCAAAACCATTTGCACAACAATCACCTTAGGTTATAGGCTTGTTTGTTCTATATCCTATGAACTGTAACCTGTCTCTGGGCTCAGACAGTAAAAGATTCTAAATATGTTTTCTTATTCTTTGACATAAGTAAAGATTCTCATGTTAAGCTGATCAGTGAGTATGTGGGCTTCCTGATTATAGGCTATAGAGCCTTAAAGAATCTATGTTAAGGTGAAGAGCTGCTGTCTGGCCAGAGCATTAGGTAATCCTAACCTAGGGGTCATCCTGTACCCTTATTGTATGCCAAGACATAAACATAACTACCAACCCTCCCGTTTGGCTGGAAAAGTCAAGTTTTTTATGTGGCTTACCCTGCCAAATTCTGATTTCACAAAATCCCGGATTATTCCCTGGATTTTGAAATCGGGGGCGTTACTCTCCCTCATAAGTTCCCACCACGCTTCTGCAGATGATGTGCGGGGTGGGACATTACTAGGAAGAATGCCCTCTCCTTCCTAAGGTATGGGCATAAACCCCCCCCTTTATGTCAATATGAAAAGAGGCTATGTAGGGTAACACTACAGGGAATCCTGCGGAAATTAGTTCTGAGTTCAACTTATCTTGGGCTTGACAACTTGGCCTCATGAACAGGGCACCACCTCTGACACAGTCTTGACAAGACACATAAATCCACCTGCTGGGCGCCCCTTCTTTTCTGGTCACCCCTTGTCTTTTGGCAGCTAATAGTAAGAGAAAGCTGAATGGAGCAAAGTACAGATATAATATAAATTAAAAGCTGCTCCACAGTGCTCAGGACCTCTGAATGGGTTAAAAGTAACCCTTCCAACATAATTTAGAGATGGCCAGAGTGGCTTAGGGCAACTTTTGTCCTAGGTTGTCCCAGCAGGAGCCCATCATGTTGCATTTACCTCCAAAGGACTGCTGCCACAGATGCTTCAACTTAGTATTATCATCCTTTATTTATATAGCACCAACATATTACACAGCACTGTACACTAAATTAGAGTAGAGATGGCACACAAGATAACTATCATGTACAGGTTATGACACAGGAGGAGTAGAAGATTCTGCTTAATTAGACTTAAAATCTAATACTAAGTACTAGCACTAAGTAAAAGATCAGAATACACATATATATATATATATATATATCACAAGTTTGAGTTTCTTCTATTTAAAAAAAATTACATTAAAAATAATCATAGCATTAAGAAGAAACAAGTATAACTGAACAAAGTTTAGGGGTATATGTGATGAGAACAAGGGTTCTTCAGTACAGCCTGTGACTCATGAGCTTCTGTATGGAGATGATTGCCTTTCCTACATTTTATTTTACAGTACAACAGTTTTATTAAACACATCAGAAAATGATGTCTTCATCACTCATATAAGGAATCTGTCCTGCTGCACAGCTGATGCAATTGCGCCCTCTGGTGGAAGCGAAAGAAAAGAACACACCATGTAGTATTTTGAAGATTTTACTGATGAAAATCAAAAAGTGTTTCATCTGAACACGACATAGAGCACTTCAGTCTTCATAAAACAGAAGGTATTCACATGTCTCATTCCATAACTGATCCCAAATATAATAAGGATATTCTTCATTTCATTTCTTTATATCCCATTAGCCAAATATGTAAAATAATTATTTGTGTGGCCCCAATCACTGTACTGTGTAAGTAAAGAATATATCTCTTTCTTAAGGTATTAGTGATGAAAGAAGACATGTCATTAGCTTGTTTCAAGAAGCCTTGGTTCTGTTTTGCAATGATGGAAAAATGCAAAAGGGGGGAAATCTGCACTCCAACAGTCCAGTAAACAATAAATGAACAAAATAGCTTGACAGCCTCCAAATGCCCACAAGTGTAGTCATGCAGCTTCTTTAGAAGGTGTGGTCGGG
>CM070036.1:115125629-115144743 GCA_036250615.1 Ptychadena robeensis
TGAACACAATCAATGTTCCCACTGACCACCAAACTCATTATATCAAAGCTGAAATATTTTTGGAATAGTTTTTAGTTTTTGTTTTTTAGTTTTAGGAAGATTTAAGGTCGATTTTAGGGGGGATATCTGTGTGTGCATAATTATAGGCAACTTAACAAAAACACCTTGATACCCCCTTCAATTATTTATATTTCTACCATAACCCAATTAACATCTCAACATTCACAAATATACAGTTCTGACATTCAAAACAAACGAAAAACAATCAGGTGACAATATATCCACCTTTCTTTGCAAGGACACCCAAAGCCTGCCACCTGGATTCTCAGTGTTTTGATCTTTCACCATCAACTTTGCGTGCAGCAGCAAAACCACAAGCCTCCCAGACACTGTTCAGAAGGTGTACTGTTTTCCCTCCTGTAATCACACAGCATTTGATGATGGACCACGGTTCTCAAGGGGTTCAGTCAGGTGAACACGGATGGCATGTCATTAGTTTTTCTTCTTAATACCCCTTTCTTGCAGCCACGCTGTGGAAATTGGACGCGTGTGGATGGGCATGTGGATGCAGACTTCTTCCTGGACCACTGCTTGAAAAGGTGTCTTTCCATGCAACTGTCCGCAGGACTGGGAGTTGGCGTGACTCCATCCTCAACCCGAAAAGGGACCCACAAGCTTATCTTTGATGATACCCCCAAACCTCAGTACTCCACTCTCACTTGCTGAACGTCTGAGTCGTACTGGAGCTCTCCTGCCTCTTTACTTCAACCCAGCCACCCTGGCCATCCATCTGGCCCCACAAGACCACTCCATTCATCAGTCCATAAAACCTAGAAAAATAAATCTTGAATATTTCTTGGCCCGCAGCTTGACTTTTCAAGCTTGTGTGTCTTGTTCAGTGTTGTCGTCTTTCAGCCTTTCTGTCCTCTGAGTCTTTCTACCCTGTGCTTTTGGCACTCCAGGATGTTGCATTGCAAAGCTCCTGAAATCTGGGCAAACTGGTGGCAATGGCATCTTGGGCAGCTGCCTCTATGACTGTTCTTCCAGTTCATTGTCCAGTTTATTTTGCGCCTTTGGTTGTTCCACATGCTTTGCGACCCTGTTGATATTTTGAATGAACCGCTGATTTTTTGATGATCACCTTTTAGAAGCTTTGCAATGTTTAAGAGTGCTGCATAAACCCTCTGTGAGATATCTCCTATTTTTTACTTTTCTAAGCCTGTCAATGTCCCGCTATTTGACCCATTGCAACTGGCCAATATAGGGTGTTGATTCTTTGACCACACCGCGGGGCGTTCTCATGTCTCAGAGAACACACATCCCTAATATGCTTATTGGTATTAGCGTTTTCGACCTATACAGCTTGAGTAGACAAACATGCAATAAAGAGGATGATTTTGGTCAAATCCCTTTGCCTAATAATTCCTGCCTCCGCCTCCCTGTAACTCCATGAATATAGATACATATTGAGAAGGATTTCCATCAACCAAAGGTTGAGAAACCAAAATTTGGCCTAGCCTTCCAGGGATTTTAGCGTGGCACATTAAACCTTATATGCAACTGTTGTGTAAATAAACATCAACTTCATTAAAAGTTACGTAAAAGACAACCACATCAGATTCTAGGCCATAAAGTTTAAACTCCGCATCACATCAACGACACATGAGGGGGACTGCGCGCCAGGGGGCAAACCCGAAGACAGCATCTGTTGTCTCCCATTTCCCCTCTGTTATGAACATGTGTTAACCCCCCATACACGTTCAGTTTTTCGTCCAACGATTTTTTGTCCGTCGTCCCACACTAAACGTTATGGTCGGTCGGGTCGGCTGGGCACGAAAAGTCGGAATTTGAAATTATCACCAATCGTACATAGTCTCAGCCGATTATTCTCCCGATCAGATCAACCCCGCGACCACGTGGTAGGAGATCGGGCAAAATTTGTACGAAAAATCTATTGTATGAGGGCTTAACCAGTGTCTTGGACTCAGTCTGCATAGATTCTAGGGTTCGCACCATCATTTAATAATGTGAATTGGGCTATCAATTTGATGGCCACACTCTGATGGGGTGGTCTTTTAACTGCCTTATATAATTGCCATTTTATCCCCCGACATTTGATGTACTGTGCCCATGCAAAAGTCCTCGAGGCTGGGCCACCTTTGGTTGAATCTTTATCTCTATCTTTTTCTCAATTTTTTATCTCATTTTGTTTCTCATTTATCTTTATCTCATTTTTTTTGTCTAAACTGATTTCTGTCAATTAATTAGTAATCTATTAATAGAACATCTCGGTTTTCCGATTTGTTTACATTTTGGACATCAAAATTAGTTTGGGCCTCACCATGTTTATTATTGTAAATCTCATCTCTCTTAGGAGTTATAAAATATTTAAACAAATCAAAATTAAGTGTAGGTGTTACTTAAGAAAAAATGTCGTATCAGGAAGAACCACATACTTGTAATTACTATTTATGTGTCTAGGAGTTATTGGTGCCTAACAGAGCATTTATCATTGTCATTTGTTTCAGTTTAATAAGTTGACTGTAATTACTATTACATACTTTCAGAATATTATGAACCAATTTTTGATTCTAAATGTGTTGTATATATTGTATAGCTAGATTTAATGGTACACTTGCCAAAATCACCTAGATCTTCATTGGCTGTGCAACCTGACAACATCCAGAATTTATATACGATGTTTGTCATTCAATCAAAAATTTTATATCTTATAAATAATTGCCTGTTGTATAATCCACACATAATGCTGCATAAATCAACACATGTAGGGGGCAGCAAATAAGTGGCAATAAGAAAGAGGGGGTTGAGATTTATCCTACTAGGCAACTATGAAAGCCACTAAACGCTAGCCCGATGCACAGAACTTTTGCTCAGGGCCAATCAATCAATTTAATCACTTATGACATCTAAATATTGGCCTGTCAGTCTAACAATTGATCGATTTGTACTCCACAATAATGTTATTCCCCCCCGCTGCACAAACGATTTCTTTAATTCTCTAGCATTTCAAATGACTGATTCGCAGCTTTGACATTTATGCTCTCATTTTTTCCATAAAAAGGATTAGATATCCTAATGAGGCACTTTACCCCCTTTAGACCCCATCATCTCAACTTAGAGTAACGACATCACACGTTCTTATCTCTTCACACAGACTCATTCAGCTCAAGGTGTACATGGCCTGAGGCAGCCATACCCGCGAAACATGTAGCCTGTTGATGCCCCACAAATATCTGGTTTATATAGTATGCTCCGAGTCTGAACTGTAATCCCTAGCCTCTATGCCATATGTATGTTCTGGCATAGCATGCCATAGTCTACATGTGTTTTATATTCATTACTGAGTTCATCTATACTGTGTCAATGTATTTTTGGACACATGTCACCAATAAGCTAAATTTTTTTTTTTATCACTCCACACTTTGACTCAATTTTACCTCACAACTACTTTAATGGGGCCACTACTACTCCAACCAAAGTCCCACGAAGGGGCCAAAGGGAGTAGAATTAGGAATCAATGATCAACTTACCTGATTGGCCTAACTGTTTGTAACTCAAAAAAACACATACTGACCTAAACAATAATACTCACCTGTCAGCAGTTTACAACATCTGTGAACACTGCTAACAATCCTCACTTCTTCATTCCCCGAGGCCACCATCGAAAGTTCCTGGCAAACACAAGCCACATTCCGCCCATTTGGTTTGCCAGTACTAGAGCACCCCTCTTCCAGCCTTCATATTTACTCAATCTCCAAAGTGGTTTGGTATGGGAGGACACTTCCGGAGATCCTAGCTGCAAATGCTTGTTTGTGCTTGGCCATGGAACAAAAAAGGGATGGCGTGGAGTGAAGGAGAAGGAGGGGGAATGACACTTGTAGGAGACAGGAACATGGAGAGAGGAATAAGGGAGAAGGATGGGAATTGACACTCTAGCAGACCCGTGAGTAATTGCAGAGTGGCGTGAAGAAGGACTGGGACTGCCACTGTCGGAGAAGAAAGGATGGACGTCGTGGAGTGACGGATGACGGATTGGGTCAACACTGGTCGGCAGACATGGAGGGATGGAAAGTGTAGGAATGAGACGTATGGCGGTGACACGTAGGAGAAGGGAGAGCCCAAGAGTAGGATGGGGGGGGGTGGAGTACACCGGGGGTAGCTGTGAGGGGCAGAGAATGAGAATGTTTAGAAATGACAGAGGTGAATATGGAGCATGAATCCGAGGATGAAGAGGATAAGTGGGTGTGAAGGGTTCAGGAGGTGATATTGGTGTGACATGGATTTGGGGGAACACAGGTAGCTCGAGGATAAGGTTAGTAAAATAGGAAGGGATGGTGGAGGACAGGGGATGATTTTGAAGCTGACAGAACACCTCCCATGTGCCTCTGTCATTTCTGACATTCTCTTCTGCCCTCACATCTTCCCCAGGTTCCTCCATCCCCCCTCACCCTTTGCACTCCCCCCAGAGAGCATCATGTTGGCCAGCTTTCTCTACTTCTCCTACTTCCAGACAACTAGAGCTTGGATACAGTAGTGATGGAGAGCAGTGGAAGAGCAGTGAGAAGATCGCTGCCGACAGCTCTACGTGACAAGAAAGATCCTGTGCTTGTGGCACTGACATCACAATCCATCAGAACTGGGTGGCAACAATATCATACAGCCCAGGGGCATCTGTATAGTATTTCCAGGTGGCCCTTTGGCTGTATTGACTAATATTCCAATTAGAAATATAATTATTGTAGATGCAATACGATATGAAGGTAATGCTCTATTGTTTTATTTTGTATATACGTATGGTGGAGAGCTATTGATGATGTAACTGACAGTATGATTACACTGACATATCATTGTGGTTTAAACATTGTTTCCATCCCTTTCAAGAAGGCACATTCAATATAGAGGATACTTAACTGGACCTGAGACGTACTAAGGCCTCTTCCTAAGTGCTCTAAGTTTTTGTATATATTATTCAATCCTTGACATTGATAATCCTATTTTCCGTCTTATACGTATGCATACTATGCATAAAGTGTAATATGTAGATTTTAGAGACGTATTCAGATTATCTTTATTGTTTTGGAGTCTGCCCTAAAGGTCCCAGAGTCTGATCAACCCTATCTTTGAAATCATGCTTAATGCTGATGGCATTTATAGTGATATGGTGTTTTGGATGTTGGCGTAACGTACTTCGACTGATGATGCCCCCAATTGTTACTATAGGATGTGTCCTTCCATATGTGGTCAGTGGAGTTCAGAGAATGAGGGTGAATTGGTACACAGGACAGTCGTGGGACGCACTCTTATTGTAGGATATTTTGACCCGCCAACCAACCCGCCAGATGGGGCTGAACATTACCTTACGTCAGACCCCAAGTGGAGGCTGGATGTGCTTGGATACGGTGGACTCACCTGGCATGGCTGTACTGATCGCGTCTATCTATGTTGATTTGTAGGCACGGTGTAGAAGAAAAGAGATCCCCCTGTAAGGCTTGTCCTCACAAGGCTGAAACGCATTTGGGGGAACCTACCCACATATGCTGAGGCCTGTTGGCTCATCTGTACCTACTTTGGAACACCGTGACTTTGTGTTTTTTACTGTTCCTGTTTGTGTAGGTGTTTTGCTTGTCTCAACACCCGGTTTGAGAGTTTGGGATCCCTTCAAGGGCCCCTGCCTTTTAATGCTGATTAATAAAACATGTATTTTTTATCTTGACTTAACCAAAACATAGTTTCCAGCTCTTACTGAACTTAATTCCTAGTAGGCTAGCCACCTCATCAAAAAAACACCTGTAGGGTAGGTTTTGTCTTGTTTCTGGTTCAGAGAATAGGTACTGCTAGGTGTTTAGACTGCTAAAGTTTCATCAGCCCTGCAACACTCTGCTGGAAACTAAGCTCTGACTCCTGGTAGCTAGGACCTTTTCCTTCCTGGACGAATAGAGAGTGAATAACTGCGGGTATCCAGGCCATCAACACTTTTTGCGTAAACATGCGGTATATTCAAAAACTGGTTACAAGTAACAATACACCTCCCTAAAAGGTACCAATGTATTATAGTGAAGGACAAGTGGAAATGTGGGGATCTGGATCTGCGACAGCTACTTGGGAGTAGCCCCCCATCCACAAAAGGTGGCTACCGCCCCCTCAAGGTGTGGTGCCCAACCTCGGTAATACAGCATTTCTTGACGGTTTTACTCTTAGAACCTCGAAATTTTGGATGTAATATTATATTGGTTGAACCTATACTATACATCATACTCAGTTTGTTTTCCATTTTGTCTGTTCTCCCACGCATTAACAATTACTTGCCAACTCTCCTAAGAAGCAATGATTAGTCCACAAAACATGAGATGTAACCAAGTTGAAAATATTCTTGACTGTATACTGTCATAACATTATCACCTTTATAACTTTGTCAATTAAATTTTTTGTTTTTTTTTTTTGTCATTAAATTTTGACACATATTACTTTGAATTCATTGGACACTTGTTTTGTTATCTCAAAATATCAGACTCTACCAATCACAAGTCATCATGGATAAGCCTTGTACCCTGATTCATAGGTGCCACTGTTGAGCTATATGTGCTGTAATAGTCACTTGGAATGACTCTGACTCTTTATTTATTTGTTTTCTAATATGCCCGTCCAAAAAATTGGGTGCACATCTTATGGCCCAGTGCGCATTATATAGTGCAAAAAATACAATCTACAACAATTTTGGGGGGTTTTAGGGTTTGGACGCATGTTCAGTTGCTTGCAATTAACTCAGTCAGCCAGTTGCAAATGCAATGGTCCTGGTTATTATCCACATTTTCATATCTCCTATTCAATGTTAATGTGTAGAAGAAATAAATCAATCAATTATAACACTTATAGAACAATTTTAATTTGAAAAACATGATAGCTGGTTCGTTACAGAGTTGTTGGGTTTTATAGGCTTCAAGAATCTATAAACTTACTTGGCTTTGCAGAGAATACAAATATAGACATCTATATAGGACAGAGTTAAGTTACTGCAGAAAGAAAGGGGAATGACATGGCTTTTGAGACTTTAATATAACAAGTAGATCCCTGCCTCACTGACAGCATCGCTGTCTGACAATCGTCTATGGACATTCTAAACAATAGTACTGTGGCAAGCAGTTTTTTTTAAGGAAATTTGTATGAAAAAAAAAAAAAAAATACCAGATATATCTGAACAGTCTGTTCAGGTGTATTCATTTTGACATTCAGGTATGCTGACAGGCATAGTCAGGAACAGAGGCTCCAAGCTGATACTGGAGCAGTTATATTGGAGACAGTTCTGTCTGGCTGATAGTAATTTAAACACGTCAACTAGCAAGCACAGATTTAGCGAGAGTAATTACAGCCAAAAACTCTATGAAGAACTACCGTTAGTCAATGGGCTTTGGGGCTTGTTTTGTGTATCATTTTTGACTTAGTTTGATGTTCTCTCTGCTGTCATTCAAAATGATTGACCAAAGTGGTAAAATGAACCCTCCATGTGACCCGTATTTGACAGCCTCTTAGTAGTACTGCTTTACGCTTTCCTTGCTTTCCTGCTTTGCTATTTAAAAACTAAGGAAACAAATATCAACAAGCCTCAATAGAAACATAAATTGTTGAGTACACTTCACAACTCCACCAATATATACCCGACATCAACAACCACAGTAAACAAAAAAAATTACAAATTTTAACATGCAGTAAGGCTCTTCTGCACCTTTTACATTTATCACATACATATTGAAAAAGATACTTAAAATGCTGAAAAGTTCTATATTGGCGCTAATTCAGTGGAAACTTCGGCAACGTGTTTGACTTACAAGTGCTTTTTTTTCCAAAGGGGTAAACAATTAAGAACCATACATACATGTATTCAATACGTGATCATAAATTATACCCAAGTGTAAGCCTCTTTAGCTCATTCAATAAAAATATACACATACTGTACATAGGAATTGTATACTCTTTCCCTAGTAGAGCACTTATACCGCATCATATTGGAAATAAACCACCATGATGGGTTTTGCAGGCCGAAGTCATCCTATATTGATAATGAGAAACACCCAATTGTATTGTTTTCTCTATAACATGCAGTTTCTCAGATCAAAACATCTGTGTGTCATGTAGAGTTCAATGTCTGAGTGCATCATCATCATCTATAATCTACATCTGGTGCCCAAAAAGCGCACTAAGTGTATTTGTACACCAAAGAACGGTCAATCTGATAAGGTATAAGTATGTTTCAGCAGGTGTGCTTTTTCAGTACTCATAAGAGTAGAGACCGGTCTGAGCCAGAGACTAACCTAACTTTTTTGACTAGCTGACTTTGTAAGTTGCTGGCAAAGCCCCTAACAAGCTATATCATCAAAAGTGGCATGTATGCAGAATAGAGTTTCAAAGTCAATATTTCAAACATGGCATTGAGCACACTGATATTCCGCGTTTCCCAAGTGGGAGAAATGGCCCTTGGTAGTGCAATACTTTCTTTTTTGTAGTCTAATAAACCCTGAACCCTTCCTCGATATCTCCACCAAGTTTGGTGATGATATCATACTCAGGGTTTTGTCAATTTACTCCACAACTATACACATTTAAAAGATAAAATTTGAATCATTTTCTACTTATGAAACTTAGTTTACATTGGCGGCTCACCCTGTACACTGTTGCTGGAACATCGTCTCTACTTCTGAATGAGTCCTTTCTGGCCCTTTTTTTTTCCTGTCCCTAACATGGGGTGTATGTTATGGTTCAGCATGGACAAAAAAATACTGTTATTAATGGGGCAGGCAATATACAGCAATTCTTTAGGGATTTGTGGTCCCTCATCTCATGGTGATTATCCAAAGTATCAATAACCAACCCCACTATTGGGTAGTAACCACTATAACTCTATTTATATTCGACTTCATGTCACATGGCCTCTCTTGATACAATACACAGGCTTTGCTAAACAAGTACAAATAAGAACCAAAATTAATCCCAAGGGGTAAGATGTGTCCGCATCATAACTATACATCATATTGTGCCCTAGCCAGGAAATTGAAAAGGAATGTTAACCCTGGTTGTGGGTGAGAACTTACACAAACAAAATTACAAACCCTGGTCCCAATAAGCAGGACCAACTAAATCTGGCACCTTGTGATCATAGAGACCGGTCAATGGTAATTAAAGGTCTTTAACCTCCCTGGTGCGGTGTCTACTGAGTGCAATGTCTGTACCAAAAGTGAGACAGTGTTTTGGCCTTTCTCTCCGCCCCATCGTCATCACCGATGACGCCGATGGGGGTGGAAGGCTCTGTTTGCTGCAGCTCATGTAAAATGCTGCAGGCACAGATAACCAGCGGTTGGCGCCTGATTCCGGCAAAGGCCGCAGTGATTCTCCTGCACGGGCAAGGAGGTTTAAACCGGCCATAGACCGCTATGCTTGGCGAGCGTTTTATCACACAATCGGCGCAGCATGATGACATCATCATGCCATGGTCAATCGTCGCAATACACCGATTTACGAGTTCGACAACCAATAACTGTTTTTGATGGGAGACCCCTTGTTCCCCATTCAAAGTACTGGCATCGACCAGAGAAAACTTTGTTTTTTCTCTGGCTGATCAAAGTTTTGTGTGAGTACGAACGGTTCTGCTCCAGGTGGGCGCGTTCATTTTTGCGATTGATCCCCAGAAGGAATCACCCCTATGCGCATGGTTGGATCATTCGCAAAATCCGGGCAGAGCTTGAAAGCCTATGGCCTGCTTTAGAGGTACAGAAAATGTTTTTTTTTTTTTTTTTATACATTTACACTTGTTTTCTTTCTTCTGAGTTGGGATTGTCTTAAAACCTTTATAAAACATTACCCCGCAATTCAATCAAATAAACAAAACAATGTAAAAAAAGTGAAAAAAAAAATCTAAAGAAAAAAAAATTTTCTGTACCTTTCAATCTCCCTGCCCCTCCCAGGCGCGTGACGTCTATGACCCGGTGTGCCGATCCACGGGAATAGCCGGAGAGATCAGCTATTTCCGAGGCACTCTGGTGTCAGCCCCGGAATAGATCCAACCAACAATCAGCAACGCCCGCGGGAGCATTTCTGCTAGCGGGATCCCTTTTGAACTGGATTATAGAAAGACATTTCCCTGATCCTCCCAAGTAAAAAAAAAAGATTTAAAAACTAAACAAAAAAAATAACAATTTTTACTTTAAATACCGGGTCCGCTCCGTGATCACACCACGTAGCTCCGGACCCTTAAGAAGCCGGCGACGGAGAAGAGGACCGCTGCAGCTGGACCAAGGTTGAGCTCCCACGCTGTGCCCCGACCCAGTTCCGGGCCGATCGATAGTGTGCTGCGTCCTTTGCCCGAACTGGGTTCGGAGCAATACTATCGCTAAGGGAGTTAATGATAAATTGAGGACCATTCAACAACATGTGAAGTGGTCCTCATATTATACTTAAGACCTTTTAAATTAACATTGACCGCATGGTGCCAGATTTAAGTGGTCCGCTTATTGGGGACCAGGGTGTAAGTTCTCATCCACAACCAGGGTTAAATTCTTTTTCAAAGTCAAGGACAAATAAGGTTGCTTTGGCACAGATGCCGATTGGGAATCATGATGACATTAATAGAATCTCAAAACATACGTAATATTAAATATGTCTTACATTTTATTAACACATTAACAAATTTAAGATAGTGAATAGCTATAGATCACTTAATATTCCTTCTCAAATTTAAGGTATGTAGGAATGTTTAACCACCAGTTAATATATCACATATGGTGCTAACATAGCTGATATCCTATTAAGAGGAAGGCAGCTGTGTCATGTCGGGTATTTACGAATAGTGTAATTAAGAAAATATATATTTATTCATACTATTATAAAGGTAATATTTGTGAGAAGAGACACATTTGAAAATAGAGATAGAGTCTGACTAATATTACATACAATACAGAAGTGTGCTTTACAAAGCAAATACCCACATTTAAAGTGACGAGGAGTTGGTTGTCATAGCAATATTCGATTCCACACATTACGAACGCAATCATTCTACTAATATTTGATGTGATATTTGTAAAAACGCAATTGGCGGTTATGTACTGCATTGCATGATTAATAATCCCAATGCGATTATCTCACAATGATTGTCACATGTTTATATATTTATCCCCATGGCTGCCATTAGCTTCCAGCGCATAATATCTTGATATTAAAAATATCAGGATCGCCATATTAATTGAAATTTCTGATTTGAATTTACCTGCCTGATCTGATACAGAAAGCCAGAAAAAGCATCTAGAAGCGTGCATATGGTTAAACTGACGGAAACAAACCCAAATTGTGAATTATTTGATTGTGTATATCATAGTATAATATATGAAAAAAGGATCCACATATATTATATATGAAATGTGCATGTATTAGAAAGTCGTTTTTTAATAGTTTTTTAATGTACATTAAGTCCAATGTTAATGTAAGTTAGATATTCTCTCTCCAGTGCAGTCCCATGGATTGTTTGAAATGACATTATTTAGGTCTATACAATCCTTTACTCCTTTGAAATGCAGACTAGAAAGGTTTCTTCGTTACAAAACAACTCTGCTGCTGCCCGGCAGGGCTCTGGTACACTTGCCTGTGCTTTTTTAGGTTACTTCTTCTAGCCAGTCAAGCATTTACGGTGTTCGACCTGCTCCTTCGCCGGCGAGAAGAAGCTAACATTCTTCCTTTCGACAGGATCAGGACCGGAGAAAGATCTTTTCACTAGAAGACCTGGGTGAGAACCCTGTCTTCCATGAAAAACGCGGAAGTGACGTCAGTGGACATTCACATCAGGCATCGACTAGGAACAATACAGAGGTACCCGAATGTGAATGTCACTATGTCTTGTCACGGTTTTTCTGATTCAATTCCCCCCGAGAGGCAGGGGAATTTTAATCTGCCCGCGAACAGGCAGACCTCGGAACACTTCCTTGTGCGCGGCAAGACCACAGCGATTCTGCATTACTGCTGACCTGCCTTTTGGCGTTCAGTGGCGCTCTTCGGTGTCATGTTAATGGAGGGGTGGCGCTTTCCTGGCCGCCCTTGGTTTATCGGTGACCCTGACAAGTGTAGCGGGGAATGCTAGGGAATCATAATTTTTCAATGGCGTGACTGATGCGGACGTACCACCAGGGATGTTTATTTATGCAAAACTGTGCCAGAACAAGAACTTTCTGTATTGGTACTGTCATTGTAATGTTTTCCCAAAATTTTGGTGATTATTTCTGTTAGGGTCTTTAAATGATTCACCGGCAAATACAACCAAAATAACCATTTCTACGACTATGACCAGGACAATGTCACATCTCATATACAGAAACAGTTTATGGTGGTGGGCGCTTGTCTAAACTTACTTTCACAACAGGGATAGAACATAGCAAACCTTCTAAGTTTTCTTGTGTTTTCCATGTGTTTCACTCTAATACAATGTATTACCGTATTTGTCAGTGGTGCACTACTTTCTAGTGAGCTACTCAATGAGTAAAGCATACCAGCAGATGGTTTTGGTACCACCCCATAATGTTGGGTGGTCTTCTTCACGTCTCCCTCCTGTCCCTGAATCAGCTTCTGCATGGTGGAATTATCTTCTGCTGCAGATGGTCTCCCTGTTCCTGCCTTGAATCCCTGATAGCTGTCTCAATCCATAGACAACAGCTGGCTTGGGTCAAAATGTAACTCTTCGCAGAAAAACAAACATTTTCTGGGTTAGTAAACTAATAGTGATGAGCAGCGCATAGGCACATTCGTATTCGCGGCATGCCACGAATTTATGGAAACATTCGAAAGATTCGCATTCGGAAATATTTGTTTTTTTTTTTTATTGCGATATATGCTGCAGTTTTTATTGCGATTTCGCGCGCGCAATATATGTTTAAACAAGGCGTTAATTTCAAAGTGACGATTTTTGCAATATTCGCATCACCCCAAAACTCATTAAAAAACTGTTGATGGGCGCAGGGAGTGTTGCCTAAGCTCTGTTGCAGCCTTTCCATTCGTCCACTTGCATTGGAGAGGCGTGTGTAATGGATAAAAAATACATATATTCATCCCCATCTTCTTTCGTCTTCGCGCATTTCCGCATTGCCGATATTCGTTTATTAATATTTCGGAATCCCGAATTTTTCGCGATCAATATCCTAGTAACTAACAGCTGTAGACTAACACCATCCCGATGTCAACCTTGTTATAGACTAGTCCAACTGTCCAAACAGTACTACTCTGACTCGTCAGCCCCCAGATCTGGCAACACCCTTAGCTAGGCCATACATTGTGGTGGGATTCCATGGCCAGTCGATTCCTATCCTAAATCGATTCCGGGCGGAATCCGGCGGATCGCAGGTGTGATTAATCGGCCAATTAAGTATCCGGATCACTGCATACACCTTGATCCAACGGGATTCCAGGGACGATTCCGGGACTATTCCGTGTCCGATCTCCACTCCGTTCCACCTCAAAATGGCTACTCCACCCTGAGCCTGTGCAGAACTCGGATACAAAAGACCAACATGTTGGTTCTCTGACGGCTCCGATTCTAGCCCCGCGAACGATCAGGACCGTGATCGGACGGACAAGGTGGGCTGCACCCAACGATTCCGACAACCTCCGATTCTGAACGTCACGATCGATTCATGTTCCCGCTCCCTGGAATCTCTCTTAAGCCCCGGAATCCGGCCGGAATCCGACCCCGTTATGGTGGCCTTTAGAATGTCCAATATGTTTTTTTTTTTTTGTAATTTACCTCCCATTTGGACACTCCTAACTGTCAAACCTTTCATAGCTATAATTTTTTTTTCCCCCCTGCAGTTTTATCCAAGTTCATAAATTGTGGAAGATTAACAATAACATTAACGAATTTTGACAACAAAAATAAAAATTTTTACAATATGGTATACTGATCAAGTAAATTGTTTTGTACAGCTATTTAATGCGTTCAGCTTTAATCCCAATTTGATCTGCATATCTCTTCAGCCACAAGATGTCCCTAGTGAAGACTTCCCTTGAATCACACTCACCACTTTCTTAACATCGTGGGGGTGGGCAGAGGCGGCGATCTCTGCTACCTGTTGGAGATCTCTCCCCTCTCTGGTTAGTACACAGATGTTGCGTAGTAAAAATATCCTTGTACGCATAGCTAAGTTTTTTGTCCTTTTTTTGCCATGCCGATTACTCACTGCCCTATTGGCCTACTTATCCACCTATATTATGTTTATGTATTTTAATTATTTAACCATTAATAATATATGTTAATAGTCCAATTCCTTTATGTTTGCCTAGATAAGCAACACATTTATGAGTTCTTCTAGTCAATAATGAGAGTTGCTTTAGTCCTGAGAATACTTGGAGATACTTTTATATCATTACTTACTAGTTATATGTACAGCACACACTGCTCTTTGCATGATTACAGAGTAAATTGGGGTGTAAAACACTGTCTTTTTATATTAGATTTTAATTTTAAAGGGCCTAATTGAATGCTTTATAAAATTCACAAAAGAGTTCATCTATTACATCTCTGCCTGGCAATGTATGCCTGTCCATTTATATCACTGGTGTCTTCTATAGCGTTTGCACTAGGTGTACACTTTTCTGAACATTTCCCAATGGTAAATTAAAAAATAAGTAAACTTGCTATATGTAGGGCTCTTTAATATCATCTCATATATCGACAAGGGGACGAGTGCCTACAAAACAGATAACAGTGTAAACATCTTCTAATAGTGCTCCTGGGTCCATTTAAGAAAAATGACATATTGTTTGTAACATTGTGCCATTTATCCACTTGTCATTCAAATCAATCTAGCATAATTTTAGTCATATTGGTCAAAATTTCTAATAATACAGTTGAGGGATCACGGAATGGGCCTTGGTTTTATTATAATCTATACCAAAACGAAAACAAAGTGGGGTAAAACCCCAAGGCCTTCACATCAAAACCCTCATTCCCCTTGTGAAAATAGAGCTTTCATAGGGGTTTAAGGCCCCATGTAATAGACTCATAAATAACAGATCATTGTTTAGTACACAAACTTCTCGTGAAATCCTCACTAATCAGTGAAACATACATGATAATTGTAACAGTAAAATCAACATTCCTAGACAATGTGTCCCCTGTCTTGCTTGCTCAAACCTGTATTTTGGAGGTCCATTGGGACCTAGTGTGAACTACATATTTGCTATTATTCTTAATTTAACGTTTTATTAGGATTGGAACTGTTGATTTTAGCTGCATGGTAATGGTTTGCCTTCTACTGGGAAATACGTCTCATTCGTTGTAATACGAGCCAAAAGGCCAACCAGGGGGGAGAGAAGGGTCTGAAAAGGGATCTTCTCCATTACTTCTTAAGGTCAGGTTTTTTTTTAATACCTTCCTCCCTCTTTATTGGCCACTTCTAGTGCCATTCATGTAATATCAATGTCTGCTTTATACCTCCTATGTTGTGTTACATTTAAACCCACAATGCTTTAAAAACATTTTCTTATAAAGCAAAAGGGAGTTAACCCTTAAGCTGGCCATAATACACACGTCAATTTCTCTGTCATATTCCTTCAATCAGATTTTGTTTTAAAACCAAACCATGGGTAAATTGAGGCCTTTCTACAAACAGCCTTCCAATCACGATGTATCTCTCAGGGAGGACACTATACTACATGGTTGTTGGTATTCTGATCTGAATCTGAAGGAAATCTGACAGAGAAATCTGAAGGTGTATGCCATCTTAACAGAGCAACTTCCTCTGAGCTCCTTCCTTGTCCAAAACTTAACTTATGCTTCCTCTCAGTATGGGCAATCTAAAGGCCATGTTTATTGGCAGCCCATCATTATAAATCTAAAGAAGGTGATTCAACACTTTCCTATTATGGAGTGTTGCTTAATTAGTTATCTTAGTGAAGTTAGTTTTGAAGTGACAGTTGTTCATTCTGTGTTTTCTTATATTTAATTTTTTCTAATATTCCTTCTTTCGGGAAACTGCTATAACTCAATTCTTCCTAAGCTTTTTTTTCAAAGGAAAAAGAATGTGCAAAACCAGTCCCATTCATTTTGCTTCACTACTGTGTGACACAACAGTGATGCTGCGGGTCACCATCAATGATGATGATGCTTTTATTGAGAGGCTCAATAGCACGTCAGGGGTAAAAGCAGAAACAATAATTATGGTGTGTTACTTGCCAATGTGGATGGCAATGCCCCTACTAAGACCCTGTGGCATTCCGCCATTTTGAAACTAAGCCTTAGAGAGTGATTATTTTGAGCAACACATAGTTCCTATCATATCATACTATTTGTTTCTTACCTATTAGCACAGTAATGCTTTATTGGGTTACTACAGGTGATTATAAGCTTCGGGGTTGTGCTGACTCTGCATTAAGTGCCACGCTTAACAAAGCATACAATGCGCCACCGATACTTGCCCTTTCAATGAATGGGCTGACATATGACTAACCTTCCTGTTCGCATTACATGAATGGTCAGTATGACTCATTGGCTGTCAATGGATGGGTTAAGGTGGGCCGGTCTGTGGGTTTCCTGTAAATGGAAGTTTGTAATGTTGCTCCTTTAATATCACACCCGCTCTACCATATACGAATCTCAAAAATTATTTAACAGATATATTGAGAACTAACTATGTGATTTGATTCGTCTCTTTGCCAAACCGTCATAATACGTATCCTAAATGTCATTTAATGTAGGTATTGCGAAAATATGGACTTCGTGACTAGTTGTATTCTCAAACACCAATTGAGGCCTGCTGCTAAGTGTATTCCCTGGCGACTGTTTCATAGCCCAAACAGTTCTAATCATTGCTATGGTTGTATCATCTAAACTGTGTATCACTTAAATCACTGCTATGTATATATCATATATATATTTGTATCATGTAAACCGTTTGGGCATAGTGCGTGCATACAGTATGCCGATACCATACACACATGGGTTCTTGCTGAATTGTTTATGTATTGCTCAGGCATTCTGCCTGTCTACAAATCATGACTGTCACCATATTGACCTGATGTTCAATGTTAAATTTTACTCTGAACGAACCATGAACTTGCTCTCCTTGCACTAAACGATACGGTTACTTGCTGTCAAAAAACTCCTTTTATAACTTTGTTTGTATTTAACCATACGTGTTCTAACACAATTCGTGATATTCTATACATGGCTAGGAACTCACTTTATTATTGTACTTATCCCTCACATGCACAATTACTTATCCTTACCTTCATTCCGAGGACAATGTAGCTACTCCAAGCATAATTGAATATATATCATATATTATCCGTATCACACATGCCAAATTTTACATCAGCATGAACTTCCCTCTTACATCATCATGAACGTACCTCTAACTTATCTATGACTCACCTATGACTATGTCGGATTCCTCACACTTTCTTTCTCACCCACAGCCCCGGACCCTACACCGTTTACATCATTGAACAACACATATATTTGTCATCAGGTTACACAGATTTTTTATATCATTATATTTTTTTCCCCCTTTTATCCCCTTTTTATTCACTAACTATCATCTACTCACTCCACTGTTATCATTCATTAATCCTTAGGGATTATTCACTTATTATTATTATCTACTAACCTATTATCTACTACCTTGGTGTGCAATATCCAATTTCACTTACTTCATGGATACATCTGTTTTTCACGTAAAAGATACCACAAGGCTTCACATCATATAGGTCACATTGTAGACATATATCTCCCTGCGTTCCAAAGATCATACATAAGCATTTATTTCTCACGATCTCCACCATTAACACTAGCATTTGCAGTCACTGTACGCAGCGATACATCAGTTAGCCACATACAGGCAACATAATCTATCACATAGACAACAATCAGCTACACATTGAACACTGTTGTCACAACATACCTTTCAAGACTATAGATAGTTAATAGACGCCGGTACAATGTATCGGATTAGGTCCCATAACACAGACAACAGCGAGCGACATTTGGGACACTGCTTTCAAAATACAGATCTTCCAACAATATAAACACCAAACATCGCCAACACTATGTATCGGAATCTACACCTGATCACTACAAAAACATGTTGGATATCCTTCATTCAACACCTCTCTCCGTTCTGATACATCTATCAGAAGGGGAGTGAACGACTGACGTATACAGTCCATCACAACTACTAAAAAACCCTCCCCTTATTTACTATAAATCATACCCGGCACACACTGGCGATGTAAGGCGGCAAGGAGTCTCTGCTCTCAATGTGTGGGCGGACAGCCTGGGGGCCGTGTCTCAGTTCCTGGATCACGGCTCCCAGGGAATGCATCTTACCGGACGCATGTTGCCGGTGGATGCCCTTCAGCCCGGCGCTCCTGGGGGCGGACGGACCTGTCACCCACACGTCACATGATGGTGGTGGGGGCGGGCCGCTCGGTAACCAGGGACGCCGGGCACTCTGCACGCCCGCACAGGTGCCTCCCTGCTCCTGCTGATGCGGGCTCCATACTTCCGGTAGCGGCGGCTATTTTAGCCGCACTCCGGGGAGATGGCCCCCATCCACAGGTGCTTGTGCAGGTCTCACTGCACGTGGAGGTCCCCAGACTGTGTATGGTCCCGAGGGTTGCAGCGTATCTCTGGAGCAACACCAGATGGTCCCACATCTTCATACCTAAGGTAATTAATCTATGGTATATCTTTGCTCCTGTACATGGGCGTATACATGACTTTGAAATACGTGGCAGATTAGCTACATACAATAATATTTCCCCGATATACTTCCAAATCTAGCGGACCCATACAGCTCCACACTCTAGTATCCATCTCCATGGTGTGTGCTCCGGTGAGACTGGAACCAGGATCCGTTCCTCAGTCTGTTGAGACACTCCTGCCGCCCACAACGCCACCACAAGACACCTCTCGGCACTTTCCCTTTTTCCTCGGATGAGGTTGATTCTTTTACCTAAGGTATACCACTCTATAAGCTACCCCCTCCTGTTTCTCAACTTAGAGTTATCTACATCACACGTTTCTTATCTTTTCACACAGACTCATTCAGCTCAAGGTGTACAGGGCCTG
>CM070036.1:115144843-115156793 GCA_036250615.1 Ptychadena robeensis
GTGAGATATCTCACTATTTTTGACTTTTCTAAGCCTGTCAAGTCCTTCTTTTGACCCATTGCCACTGCCAAATATAGGGTGTTGATGTCATTAGACCACACCCCTTCTCATTACAGAGAAGCACATCACCTAATATGCTTAATTGGTAGTAGGCTTTCGAGCCTATACAGCTTGGAGTAAGACAACATGCATAAAGAGGATGATGTGGTCAAAATACTCATTTGCCTAATAATTCTGCACTCCCTGTACACTCAATGAATATAGTACATAGTGAGAAGGATTCAACCAAAGGTTGAGAAACCAAAATTGGCTAGCCTCCAGGGATTTTAGCGTGGCACAGAAACCTTAGATGCAACTGTTGTGAAGATAAAACATCAACTTCATTAAGTTACGTAAAAGACAACCACATCAGAGTATAGGCCATAAAGTTAAACTCCACATCACACGACACATGAGGGGGACTGCGGCGCAAGGGGGCAACCGAATGACAGCATCTGTTGTTCTCCATTTCCCCTCTGTTTATGAACTATGTGTAAACCCCCCATACACGTTCCAGTTTTTCGTCCAACCGATTTTTTGTCCGATCGGGTCAACACTTAAAACGTTATGGTCGGTCGGTCGGCTGGCACGAAAAGTCGGAATTTGAATTATCACCAATCGTACATAAGTCTGCATCCGATTATTCTCCCGATCGATCACCCCGACCGACCACGCTGGTAGGTCGGGCAAAATTTGTACGAAAAATCGGAATATGTATGGGGGGCTTAACAAGGTCTTGGACTCAGTCTGCATATGATTATAGGGTTCTCACTCATTTATATAATGTGATGTGGGCTTCAATTTTATGGCCTACACTCTGATGGGGTGGTCTTTTAACTGCCTTAATATAATTGCCATTTTATCCTCCCGACAGTTGTATGTACTGTGCCATGCAAAATCCTCTGAGGCTGGCCACCTTTGGTTGAATCTTTATCTCTATCTTTTATCTCATTTTTTATCTCATTTTTTTCTCATTTATCTTTATCTCATTTTTTTGTCTAAACTGATTTGCTGTCAATTAATATAGTAATCTATTATAGAACATCTCTGTTTTCCGATTTTGTATTACATTTTGGACATCAAATTAGTTGGGACCTCATGTTTAATTATTTTAATCTCTCTTGGCAGTTATAAAATATTTAAAACAAATCAAAATTAAGTGTAAGGTGTTACTTAAGAAAAAATGTCTAGTAAGGAAGAAAAACAGTACTTGTAATTACTATGGATGTGTCTAGGAGTTATTGGTGCCTAGACAGATCATTTATCATTGTCAATTTGTTTCAGTTAAGTTGACTGTAATGCTAATTAGCATACTTCAGAAATATGATGGTAACCAATTTTGATTCTAATGTGTTCGTATATAGTTGTATAGCTTAGATTTAATGTACACTTGCCAAATCACCTAGATCTTCATTGGCTGTGCACCTAGACAACATCCAGAATTATATACGATGTTTGTCATGTACAATCAAAAATTTATATCTTATAAATAAAGATTGCCTGTTGTAATATCCACAAATAATGCTGCATAACATTCAACACTATGTAGGGCAGCAAATAAAGTGGCAATAAGAAAGAGGGGGTTGAGATTATTCTAAATAGGCAACTATGAAGCCACTAAACCTAGCCAGATGCACAGGAACTTTTGCTAGGCCAATCAATCAATTTAATCAACTTATGAAATCTAAATATTGGCTGTCAGTCTAACATTGATCGATTGTACTACCACATAATGTTATCGATGCAAAAACGATTTCTTTAATTCTATAGCATTTCAAATGACTGATCGCAGCTTTTTACAATTTATGCTCCATTTCCATAAAAAAGGATTAGATATCCTAATGAGCAACTTAACCCCTTGAGAACCCATCATTCTCAACTTAGAGTATCTACATCACACGTTTCTTATCTCTTCACACAGACTCATTCAGCTCAAGGTGTACAGGGCCTGAGGAAGCCATACCCGGCGAAACATGTAGCCTGTTGATGCACCACAAATATCTGGTTTATGCTCCGAGTCTGAACGTGTAAGCCATAGCCTCTATGCCATATGTATGTTCTGGCATAGCAGGCCATTAGTCTACATGTGTTTTATATTCATGACTGAGTCATGCTATACTGTTTAAATGTATTTTGTGACACATGTCACCAATAAAGCTAAATTTTTTTTTATACATACACACTTTGATCAATTTACCTCACAACTACTTAAGGGGCCACTACTCCAACCAAAGTCCCACGAGGGAACAGGGAGTAGAATTAGGAATCAATGAGCAACTTAAATGATTGGCCTAAACTGTTTGTAAACTCAAAAAAAACACATACATTACCTAAACATAATACTCACCTGTCAGCAGTTTACATCTGTGAAAACTGCTACACAATCCTCACTTCTTCATTCCCAGAGGCACCATCGAAAGTACTGGCAAACAAAAGCCACTTCCGCCCATTTGGTTTGCCAGTACTAGAGCACCCCTCTCCAGCATGCATATTTACCAATCCCAAAGGGTTTGGTATGGGAGGACACTTCCGGAGATCCGTATGCTGCAAATGCGTGTTGTAGCTTGCATAGGAGACAAAAAGGGATGGAGGGTGGAGTGAAGGAGAAGGATGGGGATGACACTGTAGGAGACAGGAAGCAATGGAGAGAGGAATAAGGGAGAAGGATGGGGATGACACTCTAGCAGACAGGGAGTAATTGAGAGTGGAGTGAAGAAGGATGGGGATGACACTGTAGGAGACAGAAAGTGATGGAGAGTGGAGTGAAGGAGAAGGATTGGGGTAACACTGTAGCAGACATGGAGGGATGGAGAGTGTAGTGAAGGAGAAGGATGGCGGTGACACTGTAGGAGAAAGGGAGAGCACAAAGAGTAGGAGGGGGGGGGGGTGGAGTACACAGGGAGCTGTGAGGGGCAGAGAAGGAGAATGTTAGAAATGACAGAGGGGAATATGGAGCATGAAGCAGAGGATGAAGAGGATAAGTGGTGGTGAAGGGTTCAGGAGGTGATATGGGGGTGACATGGATTTGGGGGGAACACAGGTAGGCTGAGGATAAGGTTAGGTAAATAGGAAGGGATGGTGGAGGACAGGGGATGATTTTGCACTGACAGAACACCTCCCATGTGCCTCTGTCATTTCTGACATTCTCTTCTGCCCTCACAGCTCCCCAGGTCCTCCATCCCCCCTCCCCTTTGCACTCCCCCAGAGAGCATCATTTTGCCAGCTTCTCTCACTTCTCCTACTGCCAGTACAACGAGAGCTGGATACGGAGGAGGTGAGAGCAGTGAGAGAAGTGAGAAGAGCTGCCGACAGCTACGTGAAAGAAAGTCCTGTGGCTGTGGCACTGACATCACAATCCAGCAGAACTGGGTGGGCACAATATCATACAGCCCCAGGGGCATCTGGGATAGATTTTCCAGGTGCCCTTTGGCTGTATTGACTAATATTTCCAATAGAATATATTATGAGATGCAATACGAGATTGAGGTATGCTCTATTGTTTTTATTTGTATATACTGTATGGTGAGAGCTATTGATGATGTAACTGATCAGTATGATTACACTGACATATCATGGTGTTTAAACCATTGTTATCCATCCCTTTCAAGAAGGAACATTCAATATAGAGGATAATATAACATGGACCTGAGACTTACTAAGGCCTCTTCCTAAGTGCTCTATTTTTTCGTATATATGATTCAATCATGGACATTGATAATTCCTATTTTCCGTCTTACATATTGCATACTATGCAATAAAGTGTATGATGTAGATTTTAGACGTATTTCAGATTATCTTTATTTGTTTTGGAAGTCTGCCTAAAGGTCCCAGAGTCTGATCAACCCTATCTTTGAAATCAGCTTAATGCTGATGCATTTATAGTGATATGTGTTTTTGGGATGTTGGCAGTAACGTACTCGACTGATGATGCCCCCAATTGTTAAGTATAAGGTGTCTCTCCATATGTTGGTCAGTGGGTTCAGAGAATGATGGTGAATTGGTACAAGGACAGGTCGTGGGACCACTCTTATTTGTAGGGATATTTGACCTGCCAACCAGACCCGCCAGATGGGCTAACTTACCTTACGTCAGACCCAAGTGTAGGGACTGGAGGTGGCTGAGATAAGGTGGACTCACCTGGCATGGGCTGTACTGATGCGTCTATGCTATGTGATTTGTAGCACGGTGTAGAAGAAAAGAATCCCCCTGATAAGGCTGTCAATTCACAAGGCTGAAACGCATTGGGGGAACCTACCCACATATTCTGAGGCCTGTGTGGCTCATATGTACCTACTTTGAACACCGTGAACTTTGTGTTTTTTAACTGTTACCTGTATTTGTAGGGTGTTGTTGCTTGTCCTCAACACCCTGGTTTTGAGATGTTGGGAGCCCTTTCAAGGGCCCTGCTTTTATGCTGATTAATAAAACATGTATTTTTTATCTTGACTTACCAACATAGTTTCCAGCTCTTTACTGTAACTTAATTCCTAGGAGGCTAGCCACCTCATCAAAAAAAAAACCTGTAGGGTAGGGTTTGTCTTTTTCTGGTTCAGAGAATAGGTACTGCTAGTGTTTAGACACATGCTAAAGTTTCAGCCCTGCACACTCTGCTGGAACTAAGCTCTGACTCCTGGTACTGGACTTTTCACTTACCTGGAAGAATAGAGAGTGAATACTGCGGGGATCAGGCATGCACACTTTGCTGTAAACATGCTGTATATTCAAAAACTGGTTAAGTACATACAACTCCCTTAAAGGGTACCAATGTAAGTAGAGTGAAGGACAAGTGAAGGTGGGATCTGGATCTGCGACATCTACTTGGGAGGGCCCCCCATTCCACAACAAGGGCTACAGCCCCTCAAGGTGTGTGCCCAACATCGGGAAATACAGCATTTCTTACGGTATTTACTCTTAGAAAACTCGAAAATTTTGGATGTAATATTATATTGTTGACCTATACTATACATATATCAGTTTGTTTTCATTTTGTCTTGTTCTCCACAGCATTAACAAATTACTTGCCACTCTCCTAAAGAAGCAATGATTAGTCACGAAACATTGAGGATGTAAACAAGTTGAAAATATTCTTTGACTGTATAACTGTCATACATTATCACCTGTATAACTTTGTCATTAAATTTTTTTTTTTTTTTTTTGTCATTAAATTTTGACACATATTACTTGAATTATCATTTGACACTTGTTTGTTATCTTACAAAATATACAGACTACCAATTAAAAGTCATCAGGGATAAGCCTTGGCTACCCTGATTAATAGGGTGCCACGTGGTGAGCTATATGTGCTGTATAGTCACTTGTGAATGACTCTGACTCTTTATTTATTTGTTTTCTAATATTCCCTCCAAAAAAATTGGGTGCATCTTATGGCCCAGTGCGTCTTATAGTGCAAAAAATACAATCTACAACAATTTTGGGGATGGTTTGGACCATGTTCAGGGGCTTTGCAATTAACTCAGTCAGCCAGTTGAAATGACAAATGGTCCTGGTTATTTATCACATTTTCATAGCTCCTAATTCAATTTTAATTGTGTTAGAACATAAAATCATCAATTATAACGACTTAGAGAACAATTATTAATTTGAAAAACAGTGATAGCTGGTTACGTTACAGAGTTGTTGGGTGTTAATGCTTCAAGAATCTATAAACTTGGCTTTGCAGAGCATACAATATATAGACATATATATAGGATCAGAGTTAAGGTTACTGCAGGAAGAGAAGGGGAATGACATGCTTTTGAACAGAACCTTTAATATAACAAGTAGATCATTCTCACTGACAGCAGCTGGCTGACATCGTCTATGGACATTCATAAACATGAGTAACTGTGCAAGCAGGTTTTTTTAAGGTAAATTTGTATTGAATCCAGATATATCTGAACAGTCTGTCAGGTGTATTCATTTTGACATTCAGGTAATGCTGCAGGCATAGTCAGGAACAGAGGCTCCAGCTGATACTTGGAGCAGTTATATTGGGAGACAGTTCTGTCTGGCTGAATAGTAATTAAACACGGCAACTAGCACAGATGTTAGCAGAGTAATTACAGCCAAAAACTCTATGAAGAACTACCGTTAGTCAATGGGCTTTGGGGCTTGTTTTTGTAGTATCATTTTGACATTAGTTTGATGTTTCTCTGCTGTCATTCAAAATGATTTGACAGGTGTAAATGACCTCCATGTGACCCGTATTTGACATGCCTCTAGTATTAACTGCTTTCCTTCTTTGCTATGTAAAAACTAAGCAAACAAATATCAACCAGCCTCAAATAGAAACATAAATTGTTGAGTACAGACTTCAACTCCAACACAATATATACCAGACATCAACAACCCCAATAAACAAAAAAATTACAAATTTAACATGCAGTAAGGCTCTTCATGCACCTTTACATTATCACATACATATTGAAAAAGATAACTTTAAAATGCTGAAAAGTTCTATATTGGCGCTAGATTCAGTGGAAAATTCTCAACGTGTTTGACTTACAATTGCTTTTTTCCAAAGGGTAATACAATTAAGAACCATACATACATGTATTCAATACGTGATCATAATTTATACCCAATTGTAAGCCTCTTAGCTCATTCATATAAATATATACACATACTGTACATAGGAAGTTATACTCTTTCCCTAAGCCACTTACACATCATATTGAATAAACCAGCCATGATGGGTTATTGCAGGACAGAGTCAGCCTATATTGATAATGAGAACAACCAAAATACTGTATTGTTTGCTCTATAACATGCAGTTTTCTCAGATCAAAAACATCTGTGTGTCATGTAGAGTCAATGTCTGATGGCATCATCATCATCTATAATATACATCTGGTGCAAAAAAAGCGCACTAAGTGTATATTGTACACCAAAGAGACTGCATCTGAATAAGGGATAAAGTATGTTTCAGCAGGGTGTTGCTTTATATCAGTACTCACTAAGAGTAGAGACACTGCTCTGAGCCCAGAGACTAACCTAACTTTTTTGACTAGCTGACTTTGTAAGTTGATGGCAAAGCCCCTGAACAAGCTATCATCATCAAAGTGGCATGTATAGCAGAAATAGAGTTCAAAGTCAATATTTCAACATGAGCATTGAGCACACTGCATATTTCCCATAGTGGGAGAAATGGCCCTGGGTAGTGCAATACTTTCTTTTTTGTAGTATACCCTGAACCCTTCTCGATATCTCCACCAAGTTTGGTGATGATATCATACTCAGGGGCTTTGCAATTTACTCACAACTATACACATTTAAAAGATAAAATTTGAAGCATTTCTACTTATGAAGACTTAGTTTACATTGGCGGCTCACCCTGTACACTTTGCTGGAACATGCTTCTCTACTTCTGAATGAGTCTTTCTGGCCCTTTTTTTTTCCTGTCCCTAAACCATGGGTGTATGTTATGGTTCAGCATGGACAAAAAATACGGTGTATTATGGGTCAGCAATATACATGCAATTCTTTAGGGATTTGTGTCTCATGGTGACTTATCCAAAGTATCAATAACAAAACCCCACTAGTGGGGTAGTAAACACTATAACTCTATTTATTCTACTTCTATGTCACATGGCCTCTATTGGATACAATACACAGGCTTGCTAAACAAGGACAAATAAGAACCAAAATTTAATCACTAAGGGGTAAGATGTGTCAGCATCATAAATATACATCATATTGTGCCCTAGCCAGGAAAATTGAAAAGGAATTTAACCCTGGTTGTGGGTGAGAAATTACACCCTGGTCCCCAATAAGCAGGACCACTAAATCTGGCACTTGTGGGCATAGAGACGTCAATGGTAATTAAAAGGTCTTTAACCTCCCTGGCGGTTCACTGAGGTGCAGATTTCTGTACCAAAAGTGATACAGTGTTTTGCCTTTCCGCCCCCATCGGCATCACCGATGACGCCGATGGGGGTGGAAAGGCTCTGTTTGCCTGCAGCTCTGTAGAAATGCTGCAGGCACAGAGAGAGCCAGCGGTTGCGCCTGATTCCGGCAAAGGCGCAGTGATTCCGGCACGGGCAAGGGAGGTTAAACCGGCCATAGACGCTATGCTTGGCGAGCGTTTATCAAACAATCGGCCGCAGCATGATGACATCATCATGCCATGGTCAATCGTTCGAAATACACCATTTACGATTCGACAACCAATACTTTGGATGGGGACCCTTGTCCCCATTCAAAGTACTGGCGATCGACCAGAGAAAAACGTTTGTTCTCTGGCTGATCAAAGTTTTGTGTGAGTACGAACGGTTGCTCCAGGTGGGCGCGTTCATTTTGCGATTGATCACCAAGCGATCACCCCGAATGCGCATGGTGATCATTCGCAAAATCGGGCAGAGATTGAAGCGCTATGGCCGGCTTTAGAGGTACAGAAAATGTTTTTTTTTTTTTTATACATTTACACTTGTTTTCTTTTCTTCTGATTTGGATTGGATAAAACATTTATAAAACATTTACCCAATTCAATCAAAATAAAAAACAAATGTAAAAAAGTGAAAAAAAAAATCTAAGAAAAAAAAAATTTCTGTACCTTTCAATCTCCCGCCCGGCGCGTGACGTCATCAGGACCCGAGTGCCGATCACGGGAATAGCCGGAGAGATCAGCTATTTCCGGAGGCACTCTGGTGCAGCCGGAGATAGATCCAACTATCAGAAACTCTCAGCGGGAGCATTTCTGCTAGCGGGATCCACTTTTGAACTGGATTATAGAAAGACATTTCCCTGATCCAGTCCAAAAGTAAAAAAAAAAGATGTAAAAAACTAAAAAAATAAAAATTTTTACTTTAAGACCGGGTCCCGCCTCCGTGATGTCACACGTTACTCCGGGACCCGGAAGAAGCCGGCGACGGAGAAGAGGACCGCTGCAGCTGGACCAGGTGAGCTCCCACGCTGTGCCCGAACCCAGTTCGGGCGTATCGATAGTTGCTGCGTCCCTTTGCCCGAACTGGGTTCGGGCATATCGCTAGGGAGGTTAATGTATAATATTGAGGACCATCACAAAATGTGATGGTCCTCAATATTATACATTAAAGACCTTTTAATTAACATTGACCGCAATGTGCCAGATTTAGTGGTCCTGCTTATTGGGGACCAGGGTGTAATTTCTCATCCACAACCAGGGTTAAATTCTTTTTCAAGGACAAATAAGGTTGCTTTGGCACAGATGCCGATTGAGGAATCATGATGACATTAATAGAATCTCAAAACATACAGTAAATATGTAAATATGTCTTACATTTTATTAACACATTAACAAATTAAGATTTAGTGAATAGCTATAGATCTACTTAAATATTCATTCTCAAATTTGAAGGTAGGTGGCAATGTTAACCAACAGTTAATAGATCACATATGGTGCTAACATAGCTGATATCTATTAAGAGGCATGCAGCAGTGTCATGTCGTTATTAAGAATAGTGTAATTAAGAAAATAGATATTTATTCATAACTAGTAATAAAGGTAATATTGTGAAGAAAGACACATTTGAACTATGAGATAGAGTCTGACTAATATTACATACAATACAGAAGTGTTCATTTACAAAAGCAAATACACACATTAAAGTGACGAGAGTTGGTTGGCATAGGCAATATTCGAATTCACAACATTACGCAAATAATTCTACTAATATTTGATTTGATATTTGTAAATACGCAATTGCGTTTATGGTAATGCATTGCGATGATATAATCCCAATGCGATTATCTTCACAATGAATGGTCACATGTGTATATATTATCCCAATGCATGGCCATTAGCTTGCCAGCGCATAATATCTTGAATATTAAAAATATCAGTCGCCATATTATTGAAATTTACTGAGTTGAAATTTACTGCCTGATCTGATACAGAAAGCCAGAAAAGCATCTAGAAGCGTGCATATGGTTAACTGAAGGAAACAAAACACCCAAAAAGTGTGAATTATTTGTATTGTGTATATCATAGTATAATATATGAAAAAAGGATCCACATATATTATATATGAAATGTGCAGTATTAGAAAGATCGTTTTTTAATAGTTTTTTAATGTACAGTAAGTACAATGTAATGTAAGTTAGATATTCTCCCAGTGCAGTCACCATGGATTGTTTGAAATGACTATTATTTAGTGTCTATACAAGCCTTTACTCCTTTGAAATGCAGACTAGAAAGGTTCTTCTGTTTACAAAACAAACTCTGCCCGAGCAGGGATCGGGTACACTTGCCTGTGCTTAGTGTTACTTCTTCTAGCCAGCAAGCAGTACAGGTGTTCGACCTGCCTCCTTCGCCGGCGAGAAGAAGCTAACTATTCTTCCTTCGACAGGATCAGGAACAGGAGAAAGAATCTTTTCACTAGAAGACCGGGTAGAGAACCCTGTCTTCCAATGAAAAACCGGAAGTGACGTCAGTGACATCACATCAGGCAATCGAAACTAGGAACAATACAGAGGTACCGAATGTGATGTCACATATGTCTTTCCGGTTTTCCTGATTCAAATTCCCCACCGAGAGGCAGGGAATTTTAATCTGCCCGCGAACAGGCAGACATCGGACACTTCCTGTGCTCTGCAAGACCACAGCGATTCTGCATTACTGCTGACCTGCCTTTTGCTTTCAGTGGCGCATCTTCGGTGTCATGTTAATGGAGGGGTGGCGCTTTCCTGGCCGCCATTGGTTTATCGGTGACCCTGACAATGTGTAGAGGGGAGGCTAGGGAATCATAAATTTTCAATGGCGTGATGCGGACTTACCACCAGGGAGGTTTATTTATGCAAAACTGTGCCAGAACAAGACTTTCTTGTATTGTACTGTATTGTAATGTTCCCAAAATTTTTGGTGATTATTTCATGTTAGGGTCTTTTAAATGAATTCACCAGGTCAAATAAAACCAAAAATAACCATTTCTACGACCTATGACCAGGACATGTCACATCTCATATACAGAAACAGTTTATGGGTGGCTGGGAGCTTGTCTAAACTTACTTTCACAACAGGGATAGAACATAGCAAACCTTCTAAGTTTTCTTGTGTTGTTCCAGTGTTTCACTATATACAATGTATTACCGTATTGTCAGGGGTGCACATAACTTTCTAGTGAGCTACTCAGATGAGTACCAGCAGATGGTGTTTGGTACTCACCCCATATGTTGGGTGGTCTTTCTCACTGTCTCCCTCACTGTCCTCTGAATCAGCTTCCTGCATGGTAGATTCTGCTGCAGATGGATCTCCCTGTTCCTGATTGATCCTCTGATTAGCTGTCTCTATCCATAGATCAACAGCTGGCTTTGGGTCAAATGTAACTCTTACAGAAAAACAACATTTTCTGGGTTAGTAACTAATAGTGATGAGCAGCATAGGCAACATTCGTATTCGCGGCATGCCACGAATTTTATGGAAAACATTCGGAAAATATTCGCATTCGGCAATATTTGTTTTTTTTTTTATTGCGAATATCGGCAGTTGTTATTGCGAATTTCGCGCGCGCAATATATGTTTAACAAGGCGTGAATTTTCAAAAGTGACGATTTTTGCAATATTCGCATCACCCCAAAACTCAATTAAAAAACTGTTGATGGTCGCAGGGAGTGTTGCTAAGCTCTTGTTGCAGCCTTTCCATTCGTCCACTTGCATTGAGAGGCGTGTGTAATGGATAAAAAATACATATATTCACCATCTTCGCGAATTTCCGAATTGCCGATATTCGTTATTAATATTCGGAATCCGAATTTTCGCGATCATCACTAGTAACTAACAGCTGAGACTAACAGCAGTCCAGATGTCAACCTTTTATAGACATATTCCAACTGTCAAACAGTACTACTCTGACTCTCAGCCCCCAGATCTGCAACACCCTTAAGCTAGCCATACACGTGTGGGATTCCATGGCCAGTCGATTCCGATCCGATCGAT
>CM070036.1:115156893-115186693 GCA_036250615.1 Ptychadena robeensis
CGATCGGCCCGGAATCCGGCCGGAATCCGACCCGTGTATGGGGGCCTTTAGAAGTCCAATATTTTTTTTTTTTTTTGTAATTTACCTTCCCAATTTGACACTCCTAACTGCAACCTTTCATAGCTATTAATGTTTCCCTGCAGTTATCCAAGTTACATAAATTGTGAAGATTTAACAATAAAAACTGAAAGAATTTTGACAATCAAAAAATAAAATTTTTACAATATTGTATACATGATAAAGTAAAATTGTTTGTACAGCTATTTAATGCGTTCAAGCTTTAATCCCAATTTGATCTGCAATATCATCTTCAGCCACAAGATGTCCCTAGTGAAGACTTTCCATTGATCACATCACCAGCTTTCTTACACATCTTGGGGGTGGGCAGTCGGCGATCTCTGCTACATGTTGGAGATCTCTCCCCTCTCTGGTTAGTACACAGATGTGCGTAGTAAGAATAATCCTGGTACGCATAGCTAGTTTTTGGTCCTTTTTGCATGCCAGAGTACCACTGCCTATTGTCCTACTTATCCACTATATTATGTATGTATTTTAATTATTTAACCATTAATAATATATGTTAATAGTCCAATGCCTTTATGGTTTGCCTATGAATAAAGCAACACATTTATGAGTTCTTCTAGTCAATAATGAGATTGCTTTAGTCTGAGAATACTTGGAGATACTTTTATATCATTACTAGTTAGTATGTACAGCATGCTCTTTGCATGATTACAGATGTAAATTGTGTACACACTGTCTTTTTATATTAGATTTTAATTTGTAAAAGGGCTAATTGAATGCTTATAATTCACAAGAAGAGTTCATCTATTACATGCTCTGCCTGGCAATGTATGCTGTCCATTTATATCACTGGTGTATTCTATAGCGTTTGCACTAGGTGTACACTTTCTGAACATTTCCCAATGGTAAAATAAAAATAAGTAAACTTTGCTATATGTAGGGCTCTTTAATATCATCTCATATAATGTGCACTACAACACAGGATAACAGTGTACAAACATCTTCTAATATGTGCTCTGGGTCTCATTTAAGAAAAAAATAATATTGTTTGTAACATTGTGCCATTTATCCACTTTTCAATTCAAAATCAAATCTAGTCATAATTTTAGTCATATTGTCAAAATTCTAATAATTACAGTTTTAGGGATCACGGAATGGCCTTGGTTTTTATTATAATCATATACCAAAAAGAAAACAATAGTGGGGTAAAACCCCAATGCTCTTCACATCAAAACCCTCATTCACCATTGTGAAGAATAGAGCTTCAAGAGGGGTCTTTAAAGGCACCATGTATAGACATCATAAATAACAGACATTGTTTATTACAAAACTTCTCAGTGAAATCCAGCACTAATCAGTGAAACATACATGATAAATTGTAACAGTAAAATCAACATGTCTAGACAAGTGTTGTCCCCTGTCTTGCTTGCTCAAACCTGTATTTGATGTACATTGGGAACCTAGGTGTGAGCTACATATTTGCTATTATTCTTAATTTAACGTTATTATTATGAATTGTAACTGTTGATTTTACTGCATGGTAATGGTTTTCTATGGGAAAATACGTCTCATTCGTTGTAATACAGAGCCAAAAAGGCCAACCAGGGAGAGAGGAGGGTCTGAAAGGGATCTTCTCAAATTACTTCTTAAAGGTACAGGTTTTTTTTTATACATTCCTCCCTATTATTGCCACTTCTAGTGCCATTCATGTAATGATCAATGTCTGCTTTATACCTGCCTAGTGTTGTGTTACATTTTACCACAATGCTTTAAAAACATGTTCTTATAGCAAAAGGGAAGTTAACCCTTAAAGCTGGCCATACACCTTCAGATTTCTCTGTCAGATTTCCTTCAGATCAGATTTTGTTTTACCAAAACCATGTAATATGAGGACCTTTCTACACCTTCCAATCACTATGTATTCTATCAGGGAGGACACTATACTACATGGTTGTTGGTAGATCTGATCTGATCTGAAGGAAATCTGACAGAGAAATCTGAAGGTGTATGGCCAGCTTAACAGAGCAACTTCTCTGAGCTCCTTCTTGTCACTAAGAACTTAACTTATGCTTCCTCTAAGTATGGCATCTAAGGCCATGTTGATTGGCCAGCCCATCATTAGAAATGCTAAAAGAGGTGATTCAACACTTTCTATTTATGGAGTGTGGCTTAATTAGTTATACTTAGTGAAAGGTAGTTTGGAAGTACAGTTGTTTCATGTTCTGTGTTTTATTATATTTAATTTTTCTAATATTCCTTCTTTCGGGAAAAGCTGCTATAACTCAATTCTAAGCTTTTTTTTTCCAAAAGGAAAAAGATGTGGCCAAAACCCGTCCCATTCATTTTGCTTCCACTACTGTGTGGACAAAACAGTGATGCTGCGGGTCACCATCAATGATGAATGATGCTTTTATTGTATAGGCTCAATAGGCACGTCAGGGGTAAGCAGAAAAAAATAATTATGGTGTGTTACTGCCAATGTGATGGCAATGCTCCCTAAACTAAGACCCTGTGGCCATGCCGCCATGTTGAAACTAAGCCTTAGAGAGTGATTAATATTTGAGCAACACATAGTTCCTATCATAATAATACATTTGTTATCTTACATATTAGCACAGTAAATGCTTATTGGTTACTACAGGTGATATAGAAGCTTCAGGGTTGTGCTAGACTATGCATTAGTGCCAAGTTAACAGAAGCACTACATAGCGCAACCGATAACTTGGCCCCTTTCAATGAATGGGCTGACATATGACTAACATGCCTGGTACATTAATGAAGCGTCAGTATGACGTCAATTGGCTGTCAATGGATGGGTGATACGCAAATCCTCCGTTGAGTTTATGCTGACAAAGTGCTCTGCGATGGATGCTCGGACCGCCATAGCCCATAGTAGTCAATGGCAGCCTTGTACACTGAGCTAGAATCTCTGTGTTCAACGCAGGAATTTGAGCGTACGTGTAGCTATAGCCTGAGAATGAGAACTCTTTATTGCATAAGGCTGATGGTATTTGACTATTGGCCAGACTCATGGAAAATGTCCTGTAGTGTTGTTATATTATAAATTCAGAGTATTCAGGATCTCACTTTAACGTAGGAAGTTTAACTTACACAATACAACTGGAGCCCCTTCTATTAAACAAACAAATGTAAAATCCAATGAATGTGCCAATCATGAATCTTGCTTGGTGACAACACAGCGGAGGAAATGTTGAATTAGCCGTGACAATAAAATGTATCAAATCCGAGCTAACCGCCAGACCAGGTCATGCCTCTTCCCATTGACCTTCTCTTGTTCTTTGCTCATAAAACACTTGTAATTGAACAAAGTCCGAAGGGAACTCATAAAACAAATGTTACAAAAATAAATGCTTGCTTCGTCACCCCAAGGTCTCTCTGAGCTTCCCAAATCCAATACTTTTATTGTACCATTAAGCCTGATACACTACCTGGAGGATGAAATGCCCATATTGAAACTGAGCAAAAAAAATAACAGAATGTCAACTTTAAAGAAAAAAAAGAACAAGAAAAAAACAAACTTTTTTCAGATTTAACAAGAAGACAAACACTTTACAATTTGAGCCCTGACAAGCCATAAATACTGTAAGTACATTTTTGGACAATGCTTTAATGTAATAAAAGTAACATATTGCTAGAGCAACAAATACAATCACAAGCAAAGTTACACAAAGCAAACATTAAACAAAATTGACACTGCTGCCGTTTCCATGCATACTGACCAAAATAAATATTCAAATGAAGTTGTTATGCTACATTGATAAATACATACCATACTTCATTACGACTGTGTTAAAGGAGAAATAACAAGGGGACAGGGACGGAATGGAAAAGGCCAAGCGTGCACAGAAAACACAGTCGAGGGTCACATACTAAAGGTTAGGCTACCAGGAATACAGTAAATCCAAAGGGAACAGGTAAAAGACCAGAGTGTAGTTAAAGTATAAACATGGGTCTTAAGCTAGCCATACATGCATCAACTTTTGCTCTACCAATTGTAATTTAAACCAGCTTGTGCTATTGAAATATTGACTGTCAGTCTAACATCGTTCGTACTACCACACAGTGTGATCAATTCAACACCAAATAGATTCCTTTGGCCCCATACACCTTACAACCTTACAAAACAATTTCTGTGCAAAACAATTTCTATGCAAAATTTTGTTCTACCAAAACTATGTAATATGAGGACCTTTCTAAACCTTCCAATCACTATGTATCATCAGGTAGGCCACTATACTACATAGTTGTTGGTAGATCTAAAGGAAATTGTATGGAGTGATCTAAATGTGTATGGGGGGGGGGCTTAAGCGATCAACTTAAATAATCGTTTTTTTTTAGTTCAATCGTACCATATATATATAGCCACCTTTAGTCAATGGTACAACAGATGGTACAGTATTGCCTGGAGGAGAGCAGATAGTGGATGCATTGACTACATAACTTAAAACTAAAACAAGTTTGGCCTTAAGATAGCATTTTATTTGTTTTTGATGTGTATGTTGGTATTCAGTGTTGAGTAACATACAAATATAAATGTATATGTTAATTAACCCTAATCCCATGAACCTGAAAAGACCATTTGGACTTTCTTCAGCCTCTGTCCAAACCTTAACCTTAACCTTGCATTAGAAAGTTCACCTTTTTAATGCAAATACCGTATTTTTCAGATGCAGTGGACCATAAGACGCACCCAGTTTTTAAAGCAGGAAACCCATTAAAAAAAACATACAATTTTTTAAATCAGTTGGAAAAAAACTGCAGTACTCAAATTCAGCCATGAAAATGGTGTCACTAGAGAGCACACTTCAGGCAATCGTCATTTTCCTCACACACAGGGAAGAGAAGGGGGCAAAGGTGGATTCTGCATTCTTTGTCTTCCTTCTTGCCAGCGTGTGAACTGAATGGTGACTGCAGCTAACAGTCAGACATATATGGAAGCTGCTGGCTGGCAGCTTCCATGTATGTCTCTCTGCTGGACTGCTTCTATCAGCAGGGCTCTGGAGGTAGAAACAGTACAGTACAGATGAGGGATCTGGCTGTGGCCGCATATCTCATCTGACAGCTCGGAAGAGCTGGCGGCAAGCCAAGGGGTCGCGCATTCGCACCATAAGACACATACACTTCCCCTCCTCCCCCCCCCTCGATCTTGGGGGGTGAAAAAGTGTGTCTTATAGTCCGAAAAATACAGTATGTATGGGCCAGTAGGTAGTAACAACACCTACAGTTGCACATGCCCAGCACAGCACTTCATCTGATGGAGCCAACCCTGTGATAGATAAATACGTTCAGAATCAGGTTGAGTGGATTGGTAGGTTAAACAGCAATTATAGCGGTATACTTAATACTATTTAATACTATTTAATACTATTTAGTATACATATGTATACTTAAAATGTAAAAAAATATATATGTAAAATTTAAGTTTGACCTATCTCTGAGCTGGTATGATGGTGGGCTTACTTACCTACTGTTCTCATATCAGACAGCTGCATGACATCAGAACAAGGGAGGGAGGAAGGGGCTGCGAGGGATCTTTTTAAATTAATCATTATAGATGTTTGTTTTGTGTTTTATTTGCTTTCCATGATCTATTAGCTATTATCAGCACTTCTATCGCAATTCATGCAAAGATTAGTGATGAGCAGCATAGGCAATATTCGAATTCGTGATACTTCACGAATAATACTACTAATATTCGATTCTATATTCGGAAATTCGAATATTCACGGTAATACCATGGATTGCGAAAATCATATTCGCATCGCGAAAATATTTAAAATGAATGGTCACTATGTTTATTTTCACAATGCGAATATTAGTTTCGCAATACATGGCCATATTACGAATATTCGGAATTGCGAATATCCGCCGAGATATTCGCGATATTGGCGAATTCTCGAATTGCTGATATTAGCGAAAAATATTCGGCATTCGAATATTCGAGCTCAACACTAGCAAAGATGTACTTCTGCTGGTAGGTCGGCTAAATGTTTCAGCTAAAATGCATAAAGTTGCTGTTGAGTTCCTATTCAATTGAGTATTTTTTTAAGAAGACATTTAAAATGCAAACATAAGCCCATGTACATAGTCTATGTAGGCATATAGGCTGCAAAATATCATCTTCTTACCTTACCTGATATTGGTGTAAGCATGTAGATTAGTGAACATCTAGTTAAATCGGAAGGTATTCACATGACTCAATTCCCATAAGTAAAACAAAAACTTCTGACTTTAGGAAAGTCGGTACAGCCATGCAAATGGTTTCCTAGAGCTATGGTTTCCATTCACTGTAATGAGTATGGCCAAGAAGCCTGCAGTTCACAATAAATGTAATAGAAGGCTACTGTATATTTGCTTCATCCACTGTCTACAAATGAGGAATTGTCCTT
The DNA here is from genome assembly GCA_036250615.1 of Ptychadena robeensis. Classification (NCBI taxonomy): domain Eukaryota; kingdom Metazoa; phylum Chordata; class Amphibia; order Anura; family Ptychadenidae; genus Ptychadena; species Ptychadena robeensis. The sequence goes on from CM070036.1 coordinate 115,163,328, forward strand.
TAACATTTAGGACTTTCTGTTTCAAGAAGACTGTGCTATGCACTACCTAGTTGGAGAACTTTTTGATTTCTTTAGTCTCTTCTCACCATAACCTTCATGGTTGTTCTTAGTTAACATCTAGTTAAAATAATTCAGTGAATGTGCGTGTTTCAGCCACTAATTAGAAATCTCAATCTTAAAGATGCAGGGAGGAGAGCAGCGAGGAGGTAACAGACATACACTAGACACACCAGGCCAAACATCAATCCACCATATTACTTTTGGCGATTATCATTACATCAGTACCAGTCATCGATCTGACTTAGCACAGTCAGCACAAGTCACATTGCAATGTTACACTTATATATGCATTGCTTATCTCTTTGTATTTAATTTAGTCGGACACATAGAAGCAGTTCCCACTCACTCCATAAACTAAAGTGATATTATGATGACAGTGCTGTATCCTTTCTGATTTTTGCATAGGAAATGGAGGTCACATACAGCAGAACCAGCATACCAATCAGTGCATGCAACATCCTCTGGTATTGTTCCATTTATCACACTAACGCAGAGAATGAATCCTCCAGCCAGACAAGACGCTGCACTGTGAATATTAAAAGCTTGTCACAAGTAATCTTTCTATTTTTTAGGCAATTATCAATGACGTGACTATGGATACTATAGAAAAATGTAACTAGGTTTCCATCTGCTTTATGTGCATGGGTACAGTGGGTACGGAAAGTATTCAGACCCCCTTTAAATTTTTCACTCTTTGTTATATTGCAGCCATTTGCTATAATCTTTTAAGTTCTATTTTTCCTCATTAATGTACACACAGCACTTCACCCCAGAAAAACATGACGGCAAACTTTGACACCTCACCTCACAGTCAAATATGTATGTTTCCCCACCAGACGACCCCTGATCCAATGAAGACAAAAAAGGTATTACATAAATTTTTTTTTCAATTACATTTATAAAAAAAAAACATACCAGACCCCCTTTTAGCATATGGACAGGTATGTTCTGGAAAAGAGGTTGCACAAACAGCATGCCCCACACAGCATACCTGGCCCCTGAACAGCATGGGGTCTCCCCCGAGCATGGGTCTAATAAGCTCTGGAAAAGGGGGGGCCTCCAGAGCATACTAGACCCCTTTTGTCAAGTCTTGAAGGACTTAATAAGGGGAGACCTATTGTTAATGTAAGAGGGTCTCTTCCCCACAACATTGGCCAGACGTTGTGGGGGGTGAAGGTGGGGGCTCATTGAGTATGAGTATCCGGTGTTTCCCATTAACAAGAGATCCTTCAGATCCTGCTCCCCAAGGACCTCTTACCCATTCACAGGGAATGATTTATATAGTGTCCTAGCCATAAGTCCAAGACAGAGAAAATATTTTAAAACAATTTCTACCAGTTAACTGTTAATAGTTAACTGTGTAAACTCCACATAAACGGAGCTTTTCCCTAAAGCTCCAGCAATGATCTTTGACCAGGGGCGGTCCTGGGGAGATCGGTGCCCTGGGCACCCCCTCTGACGGCTGCCCCCCCCCCCAGTCCATGACAGCAACTTGTAAGACTCTGGATCTCTGAGTCTCCCCTCACTCGCGTGGGGGGGGGGGGGGCGGGCAGGGATGGAGTTACTTATGAGGTCTATATCACCCCCTTTCCACATCCCCGCCTCCCCCCGGCAAACATCTGCACTCCCGGGGAGAGAGAGGGGGGTAAAACTTCTCTACTGTCTCCCCACACGAGCGCGCGGATAGACATTTGGACATCGGAAAAATATTTCTGATACCCACATGCCGCCCTGACATGATGCCGCCCTGAGCAATCGCCCATGTTGCCCATGCTTAAAACCGCCACTGTCTTTGACCCTCAAAGTCTGGAAACAAAATAAAGATTCAGATGCCCGGCAGTTCCCATGGTATCTGTGCATGCGCAACGTCCTCATATGGAGACATGTGCCCTTCTTTATGGAACACTTGACCCTTCGTGGATGGATTTACAATAGTGGAGTAAACACTGTTACTGGTAACTATGTTGTATATTAGAACTTTTAATACAAATATTTTTAATCTGTTCAGGCTCTTATTTCTAGGACTTAAATTTCAAACCCCCTGTGTATGGGTAAGAGGTCCTTGACCTCTGTACTTATTCAAATGAGATGGGGAGCAGAATCCAGGGGTGCACTTGTTTAAGGGGAACCCTGAATACTCAATGAGCATCCACACCACAACCCAACATGTGAACCAGGAGTGGAAGTGTTTACAGACAGTCCGATGTTTGGCTATCACTATTCATTAATCCCCAATGTTGGATTTCTGGTCCCTTGTTAAGAATTGTGGTTACTTTGACCAGTCTCTATGGCACAGCAGTGGTGACAGACAAAAAACATGTCATTTGGAAGTGTAGCTGAAATCAAACTTTACAGGAACGGCATTCTCCTGGAACCACAGCTTTTGGAAAGAACAGATGGGGTAACACCTAAGTAAATGTCTCTTCCTTTTATTTTCTGCAATTTGTTAGACACTTTTGCTTACCTTTATCAGATAAGTAGGAACATATGAGGATTGGGATCAGAATTTTAGCAGATGTTCCTTTTAATGCTAAGCACTTCAGCAACAATTTTAATAAAACCAAGCAGTTAGACTCTTATTGCTGCTGCATATGCCGTACACACATGGGGCCGCCTATTACTGGGGTAATAACAGAGAATGTATAGCAGTGCTTTATGTCTCTAAGTTCTACATTACAATGATTTTTTGACATGTTCTCCATTTATCACTTCGCAGATGTTAACTTTCTAGGCTAACCAAAGTTTTGCTAAACAATAAATGTTTATAATTTTACAATTCCTCTGGTAACTATAAACTAGAGTGCACCTGATGCTTCCGGAGAAATCTTCTGAAATATTATGTCAGAGGTAAAGCAGGGCAGTTGTTCATTCCCGCATGTTCATCAGTTTAGTTCTTTAACATCATCGCATTTTTCTCTGCAGGATTTGTTTTTTCTCTGCCTTAGCTATAACAGCTTTGTACTAGACACCTGGGAAATGTATTAACCTCAGTATTTCTTACCTTACTTTCTGCTTCCTGTACATGGCTATGAATTCATCAGTGTTATGCTTCAAACCAGCAGTAGATTTTATAGTTAGTAATCATCATGGGTGAAAATCTAGCTGCAGTAATAAACTGGCCCCAGACATTACTAAAGCCGGCCATAGAAGCTTTGATCCTCCTGGAGCCTACCTGGAGCGACCATTCCTGGGCGCTCCAAATATCAATCGGCCAAAAAACGGACATGTGCGCCATTACTTTGGATGGGGACCAGTGGTGTGCGTTCAATTCTCGCGTCGTCATACGCGGTTGATCAGCCTGACATCGTGCCGTCTATGGGCGGCTTTAGTGATTGTAAAATGACCAGCCGCTAATGACCACTATTTACTATAAGGGATGATGCAGGGGGTGGGTCATACTCATCTGCTCAGAAACAACATAAAGTTTAGACCTAACTGCATAATAGTGCTGGGTCAGTCATTCCTACAGCAACTGAAATGGTAACAATCATGCAACTGCCTTTCTTTCAGGAGAGGTGAACAACAGCATCCCACAGGTATTTATCAATACTGGTTTTCCACATCCTCCATATACTTCCTCTATAAATGACTTGCAGAATGCTGAATTAAATATTAACAAGGCAAATTTCTAAAGAGCAGATTTCCTACTTTGCTAAATTAGCTTTTGACTCGTTACTTACAGTTATGTAATGTAAGCTGGCATTCAGGTTGGAAGGACTCCCCAATGTTTTTTACATGGTAATTGGTAATTACATGGTGTCAGGTCCAGTTTGTCATCCCCTGCTTTTGACGGTTCCTGTTCTTAAATTTAGGTGCCTTTTTTTCATTGACCAGCATTGTATTAAGGATGGATCCTCATTGAATGCTGATGAATTAGTTTGTTTGGACAACACATAACACCGCAGTACATGTACATTTACATCTATGTTTTGTGATGTGTAAAAGTGTGTTGGTTTGTATTGTATACTTGCATTGGGGTAGCTTTCAAATTGAATGGGAGCATACATTTACCCCTCTAGCGTTCCTGACGGCACCATCTCGTCCAGCGCTGACCTGTAGCTACTGCTCTGGACATGATTAGGCTGTTCAGCGAAGATCGGAGCCAAGGCAGCGCACACTCACCATTATGCTCTGTCCGGGTGGCTTTGATCATCTGAATTGGCTTCTGCACTAAAGCCGATGTCCACTCCCCAATGTACTAAAGGAGTACAGAGGTCCCAAGGACCTCTTACCATTCACAAAGGGACAAGACCTGCCACATAGTTACCTGAAAATACCCTACTGCAATGTTTTCATTCCTTCACTTTCCTCGAAGGGTCAAGTGTGCCAAGAAGGGGGCCTCTTCCTGGAGCTCCACTGACGATCTGTGTCCCATGAAGTCTGCCCACCTAATGAAGCTTCAAAGTCAGGTGGATTGATATACACCCAGCGGTTCCCACAGTGTGATGTCCTTATTGAAGTTCTGTTTACAGACATTGGGGACATCGCACATGCGCAGTGACCGTGGGACTGTCCATTAACACCCTCCACCGATGTTCGTCCATCACTACTAGTGAATAGCAATTTATTGGTTTTCATTACTAAAAGTAATAAACACTAGCAACAATTTTTTTTTGCATCTAAACTATGATATATATATATATATATATGTGTTGTATATGTTTATTCCTTGATCCTGACAAAAATCTGGTTCTGTAGTTGAAGCTCTCTTAAGGTACCCATACACGTTGCGATTTTTCGCGGACCGATTCGATATTCGAATTCGATTCCCGATTTTTGCTTTACTGCTATTTTTAAAAGTCGGTCGGATGCACGATTTTTCATCCGATTTTTCACTCGATTTTTCACCCGATTAGTCACAGGCCACAAAATTCCAGGCATCATCATTCGGGACCCGACCGATTTTTCGGCAGATTTTCTAAAAACAGCATCGGTCGGACTACATTTGCATGTTACGAATCCCGAACGACCGACCTACCCGACCGACCGGATCGGTCGGAAGGGCTAAAATCGCACGAAAAATCTCAACGTGTATGGGTACCTTTACACAGATATACTGCAATTAGGGAACACAGACACCATGGAACAAAGAGTGCGTGCACGGAAAACACAGGGAAAAAGATAACTGATGCTGCCACTTCAACCAAGGACAAGTAAACTGCAATGTTTTACATTTGTGTTAAAGTACAGATACACTTTAAATATTCTACTTAGCATCTATTGAATTCGCTGACATACATGGTCACAAATGTCCATTTATTTATTGTGTTGCTTCACAACAAAAGGCTTATTATTGGAAATAGCTGTGCAGGTCAACGTATGGCCATTCAACACAATAATAAAATGCAGGGTTATACAGACACATAGATGTGAATGCAGCCTAAATGTCAATGAAAGTTCAGATTATTTTAAATATGTGAATATTTAATACATAATATTAGGAACACATTGTATACTCCAATATTCTGGCATATATTCTGTGTATTTTTCTCCTAATGTAGAATGGTATGAGTCCTGAAGAAATCCTGAAGAAATCTAGAAGTAGTATTAGCATGTAGTATTTACATTTAGAAATGGTCAAATCCCAAAAAATTAGCTTTGTCGAAAATTGCAACCTCTTTTGGTTAAGACTGCAGGACTCAACCAAAGGACTCAAATCATCGGGATCAAAAGATTTTGAGTTGAATTTGAAATGTCGTCAAAAACATGTATATATGTAATAATTAAACAATGTATTGTAGTGTCGTGGGGTTCCATGTGTAGTTTACACTTACACGACCAGGTCCTTTTGGACGGATGTCCTCTGCTCAATAACCGGAAGGTCCACTCAGCTGGTAGGGGCTATTTACAATTTATTGGAGTTCTATATACAGCTTCGCCAAGCTTCCAAGGGAGCAGAGATGGGGTCCAAGTGTAGGGAATACAGTTCCAAAAGTGCTGCTGCCAGGGGTGATGTTGGCTTCCACATAATAGAGAGTAGACAGTCCTTGCAGGGAATCACGCAGTTCCAGTTAAGTATCTATCACACCTCTGCTGGAGTAGGGTAGTAGCCAGGTCTCCAGGCAGATTGGAATAGTTAAGGCCAAAACAGCAGGAAAATACGTTAACCCCTTAGGTCTCGGGAACAGTCAGGCAGCAGGTGTAACCCTTAGTGGGACAACACCAAACATATATACAGTCTAATATGTACAGCATAGTGAACAGGGCAGTATATACATTTTATTGGATACATACAAATTCAGTATAAACCCTGATCACTACACTGTTACTTGTGATTGTGATATCCATTGGAAATGAAATATAACATGTATAGAGGTCTCCTGTACACCTTGGTCTCCTGTACACCTTGTACACTCAAGTAACCTGTTGGGCATGTGCTGCGGTCATGGTGATGAACTTGCTGCAGATGACGTCACAGACACGCTCAGAAGCATGGCATTTTTTAAATTCCATTCTATTTTCATTGGTAATATTTTGATTTAAAAGTTAAATTTGTATAGGTGTGTCAGCAGATTGTGTGGAAATAATGTACCTAATCATTGGGAGAGATTACTTTTGTGGTGTGGGTTAAGGGAAGCAAACAAACTTATTTGTTGAATCATGTGGAGGACATTCTGGACTCTACCTGGGCCATGGGCTGGTAGGTCGGAGCCATCCTGTGAAGCTTGACCTGGCCAATTCAGGCCATTTTGCCTTGAGTCCCAGAGGACCATCTACACTACACAAAACTATTCTAGTCCAGGGATGGGACTGTGTGTGAAACACTTCATGTGAGTTCCTTATTTGCCTATCCAAAACTGTTTGAGAAAAAGTTTACTGCTGTGATTCTGAGGGTCCAGAATTTGATTACACACTCATGTAAATGATGCAACACCAATTACTTCTCAAATGGTCACCAAGTTGCCAGGCTACAGCTATTAAGCCAGGGACCATGTTCTTTTAGATAGATTAACATAGGAGATTTGGCCACTCTTAGCTTACAAGTTAATGCTTATACTGAGTATACTACTCCCAACCCCTGTACCAAACTGGTACTATGTATAACCCATAGCCAACAGCAAAAGTTAAGGAAAGTCACAAAACACTTGATGATGATGGTATGCTGAAATATCTTTCCACTTTTACTGGAATATGATTGAAAGCCTCACCAATTCAGTGACTTATATGAGGTTTTTGTTTTCTCTCTAGATTGCTGCAGAATATACAGACACTAAAATAAATAAATTGCTGGAATTGGTGGCTAAACACTGCTACCGGATAAAGCAACTTTTATCAAGATTGGGCACACACTCTTCTAAATTGCCATTATAGTAGCCGCTGATAAAACAGATGGTGTCACAGATTGCTGTGGGTCATTTGAGTAATCATATCCCTTAAAAAGTCCAAAGCAAGACAGATTATTCACAAAATTAGTCCTCACTATGCAGTTTCATTCAGACAGGTTCAATTATTAAAATAAAGAACCCAAATCTCAGTATCTGAGACTGTGTAATAAAACTTTTTTACCAAGAGATATAATACTGCTTCTTCTGCAGATTATTTCACTTTTATTTTCTTCTTCTTTATGCAGAAGCATTTTACATGGCAAGTTTCCTCCATTGTCAGAAAAGGAATAATGCATCTGATTAGCAAGTCTCACAAAAGCGATGTGTCATTAGAGAAATCACAACAAACCACCACTTGCTGATGACTCAGGCTTGGAAAATAACCTTTAGCTTTCCTATTTTTTTATGGTAAAGATAAATGTGCATTTTAACAAAAGAGAAAACAGAATTTACATGATGAAGAAGCTTGGGAAGTATTTATAGATCTAGCATACTGATTTAATGTCTACCTGCACTATTGTATTAAATTGACTTTTTATGCCTTCCTCCAGCCAAAATGTTTTGTCATGGTTTAGAGTTTAGAAGACTTCCTGTCCTCATGACACCCACCTAAGAATTGAGTGTGGTTGTCAAGAGGGCTGACAGTCAATAAAGCTGGGCATAAACATTTAGATTTCCCAGTGATAGATCTTTTAAACGATCATGCATGCGATTCCGGAATCGATTCCATTTACAGAATTGCACACTGCACCATATGATGTCTTCGATTCCTGGTCGTTTCCTTCCCACGATTGATCGATCACGGATCGTGCGATCTCCAGCTCGCAGCTGTTCTAACGGGTAATCATGTAATGTGGGTTGGACGCCAATAGGTTGATCGATAGGAACGGTCTCCATTAACGCTCTGCGATTCCCACGCGATTGACTAAATTTTACAGACAATCCGATTCCTGCTCGATTTTACGTGCAATTTAGGGTCAAATCGATCTATTGATCACTTTGTGCATGCATCGATTTGTGGTTGATCAATTGTGGCGATCATTTCCGGTGATTGATCTCACAGAAATCGTACAGAAATTTGTGATGTTTATGCCCAGCTTAAGAGTGCAGGAGGTTAAATACAACGAGTGCTGGATTTCAGAAGCTTTTTAAATTGATCTGAAATCTAACGAAAGACACCTGGAACCGAAGGCCAGTTGCTCATCAACAAGCCCATGGCCCAAAACCACAGATCTGAAGTGACAACATACCAGAAAGGGCTAACCAAGAGTAGAATGTGGTGTAGAATGTGGTGAGGAGCTTCTTCAAACATTACAAGTTTGTAATTTGTAACCACTGATAAGCAAATCATAGTAAATCTTAACAAACAACGTTTGCATCTAATTTACCACAATTATTTTCCAGTACCTATCCTGTTCTTAAATTACCCATCCTAGACATAAAGTGTGAATAAACATAAAATTTATTTTGTCACTCTGTCCATATAAAATTGTCTGTTATGGCCATATACTTTACAATCTTACCACACCTTTCCTCCAATAAAACCATGTTATATTAGGACCTTTCTAAACCTTCCAATTACTATGTATTCTAGAAGGGAGGACCCGGCACTACAAAGTTGTTGGTAGATCTGTATGGCGTGATCTAAAGGTGTATGGGGGGCTTTACAATTGTTTTTTTTATAATGCAAACACCTTTCTTTAAATAGAATATACCTTGTGCCAGACTTTAGTCCTCCTCTTTCCCAGTGACCTTGTTCTATGAGCTGATATTCCTTTTGCAAAGGTGCCACCAATATTACTAACCTACCTTACAAATGTATGTGTACTACTCAAAATGTGATTTGGGGATAGACTGTTTAGCTAGGCATGCCAACCTGTACAGCAAGAGGCAGGTAGGTGGGTCTACTGACACTTTCAGACATTTATCAATATCAATTTCTCCTTTTTCTATACTCACTAAATAAACATCTACAACTTATAATAAAACTGTGATATTTTCAATCTATAAATCAAATTGATAGGATGGATCTTTACAGCATTTAATCTGACCTACAGCATACATTCACTGCGAATCTTCCAGGTGGTTCCATTGTGAAAATGATTTAGTAAAGTATAGTATAGGATAGTGGTAGGCAACTGAGTTGCTATGGAGGGCCACAAGTGCAACCGTCTGTATCACTAAAGGGCCACATTCAAAATTTTCAATCTATACTGACTTGTATAAGCATTTTAAAATGACAGCAGGCATAGCTAGAAGACTTTATTTTTAATTGTTAAATAATAAAACTTGTTTTAAACAATACTTCAATCAGTAGGGAACACTGTAGCCTCGTAATAAACATTTTGTGTCATATATATTATCAAAGGTTATGTGCCTCAAATATGTGATTAAAGCCTTTGAGGATATCTATGGGACACATAACTTTTGATTATTACCATTATGTGCCCCTATTCTGTTCTTCTCCTCCCCTTTCCTCTTGCTCCTATGCCCCTTGCATTAACAGTTAGGTTTGAGGGGCTGCAAGTGGAGGACTGATGGGGGCCACTAAAAAACGCCCAAAGGGCCGCAGGTTGGCCCCCTGGTATAGTATATACAGTAAAGTTTGTAAAGTATACTGCTTTATAAATAGAGATTTTATTTTCAAAAATTCTACCATTTCCATGAGTTAATTGCAAAAGCCCTGAGCATGGTTTGATCACCAAACTTGCTGGAGAAGAGTTGGGGGAGTACTACAAAAAAAGTATGGCTCTAACACAAAAAGTTTTTGCATAAATTATGTTCAAAAAATTAAAATTTCGATTTTGATTTTGAACTTAATTAATGCAAAAACTACATGTGCTAGAGGAAACTTTTTTTGTTCAAATGTTTCCACAACCCTTCTCTACATCTCCAATTTTCAGAGGGTTTGCAATCAGCTCACAAAGTCAGTCTAAAAATTAAACCATGTCTATTTATAAACAGACATTTTATTGTACATCTGGGCAAATAAAAACAACAAAAAAAAACACTGTACTTTGTCATCATCTCTGCTACACCTGGAATGTGGTTATTAGCACAGCTAAATTGGCTCCTCTCATGTTATGGAGATGAGAATGGGGACAGGTTTTTGAATTCCATCACTTCCTTTTTTATGATGAAGCAGCTTACCGGCAGGATCATATTATGAAAATGAAATCAGGACAGCCCCCCAAAAAGAAAACAAACGCAGTCACTATATCTAAGGACTGCTAAGCAGTAATAAAATACTTTTACTTCAAACTCTTGCAGATATTTTATTGGTAAGTATGAGTGGCACTGCAGATGTAGCAGCATAATGACATTGTGGTATGCTTGCTATGTGGGATGGAGATGAAATCCATTCACACCTGAGCTGTCAGCACCCCGTAAGTATGTATGTGCCACCTGTTTATTCCTGTACTGTATATTTATATTCAATAAACAAGAAGTCTGTGTGTTCCTGTTTTTCCTTTAGCCCTTACAGTCCTCTCTAGAACAGTAAGTGGAATGTGCATGGCTTGTACATGTTTTATTCATAAACTACAACTTATACACAGAACTTCCTCCAGAGATTTGGGCCCATACTCAACCACCAATATTTCTTATTACTTAGATGCAAAAATTAAAGCGCAAATAAGAAATCTGCATATTTGCTAAAGTAAATTGATATTTAATTCCCAGAAGTTTTGGTTTTGATTTTGACTAATTTATGCTTGTCACAGGCTGACTGATAAATGCAGCATGCACTACTCCTCGGATCTACAGTGTACTTCCACAAAAGAGGAGTCAGTCAAAAAGAAGGAAGACTTACAATAAATTAAAGCTGAACACAACATCTAGTAAACCTACATATGAGAGTTTAGTATTCTGTACAGCTAAAATTGTGATCTAAGGAACCTGACAGAAAGTGCATATGTTCATGTGCTTCACTTCCTGAGATCCAGGTCTTCAGATTTTCAAGTAGTCTAGTTCCCAGGTGCCCAACCTGCGGTCCTTTGGGCGTTCCTTGGCGGCCCCCCTTGGTTTTCCACTTGCGGCCCCAGAAACCTAACTGTTAATGCATAGGGCATAGGAACTCACCTGTCCTCATCCAGGATCTTCTTCAGGAGGGAAGAGGAGGAGAGGGACTCGCTCTGGCTGAGCACATGAAAGCCAATCAGTAACCCAGACAGCGCCTGAACAAGTCCCTCACCTCACCAAGAATATCCCGTTCTAAGAAGATGTGTGCCTATGCTCCCACTATTCTACCAACGAACGGGGGATTATTGTATGTGGCACATAAGCTCAGAATAGAGGCACATCACCTTTGATATATATATATGACACAAAATGTGCATTACCACATTACAGTGTTCCATAATGCTTCAAGTATAATTTAAAACAAGTTTTGTTATTTAAAAATGAAAAACAATGCCTTCTAGCTCGGCCTGCTGTAATTTTTTTATTATTAAAAAGCTTCTACAAGTCAGTATAAATTGAAAATGTTATGTGCGGCCCTTTAGTGATGCCGAGGCCCTCCATATCAACTCAGTTGCCCACTACGGGTCTAGTTCTAAAGCCTGATCTAGGAATAGACATGAGCAAACTGTTTTGTGACTCTCTCTAGTTCTAGAATCAACTTATTTACCCCTTAAAGTGTTCATTATGTCCAACATTATAACTAACGTAAAAAAGTGACTTACCTCAGGGCTGGCATGTTGGTGGCATAGAACTCCACAATCCTAACAAAAATATACTTACCTGCTGTTGCCTGGAGTGATTCTATCTTTACATTCCAAGCTTCTGTGGGTAAACACGAGTGGCCACTGGGGGGATTTATAATGGTTTTCTATGGGAAAATTTGTCTAATTGATTTAATGCAGAACCGAGATTAGAGATTTACCCGTCTACCTACCGCCTTTTCAATTATCGGCACTTTTAGCGCCATTTACGCAATGATAAATCTATGGTGGTAGGTCCGCTTTTAGGCAAAGAAAAGCCAAAACCTCTAATAATTGCTTGTGCTAAAGATAAAATAAAAAAAAATCTCCCTGAGAGCCCCAACACATAATGACATTATATAGCATGCAAACCCAATTAGGTGGTAGCAGTATACTGCTCCCTTTAGTTATATGTTCTCTTATTGTAAGACAGAATCATGAAAACCAGCGGAGATTGATGTGCTCACCATGCAACTAGTCTGTTAGTATATAAGTGTCCTATGTGCTAAATGATCTCCTTTACTGTAAAGAGAAAGATTATTTCTTTTTTAGAAGATTTGGATGGTGTTGTTCTCAGGGTGGTTTGGGCCTTGTTTTCCAACACATGACTAAGCATGAACTCTTGGCATCAAAGCATTCATTTTACATGAAACATGACAGATCTAAAGTGAAAGGATTACAATTCCAAAGGTTTTGTTCTGACAGCTTACATTTGGTTACAATGAATACTCTTCTAAAGATAATAATCTCAAAAAATATAGAGATAATATGTCAGGCCGGCCCATTATTAGCTTTCTATATATCTTGGCTACTCCACCAAAGAGTAACATTTAAAGGTGCAGTCATAATGTGTCTTTTTAACTGAGGTCAGTAAACTAATGTCAGGTTGGGTAACTAAACTTTGGACATGAGCCTTGGTCATTGTCCTCATTAGGGGGCACATGCTTTACAATGGTACATTCATGGACATATTTACATACTGCAGCATCACCTGGGGTTAGAAGGAGGCACCCAGACTTGCAGACTGGTGAATTCCTCACCCTACAACTTTCACAGGCTTTCCACTCCCTGAATTGCAACACCCGCACCGCAAAATATAAGCTGTCTCATTGCCAAACTAACATGAATTACAGTGAACTACACAACTTATATTGTACAGGAAGGTCAATAAGATGCTGAGATTTAGACAGACATTAGCATGCAAGTTGTATGCAGACTGTAACTAAGCCAATCCAGTACAACAGTTGGTTGACTTGATTGGCTCATTTTCAATCTGACTACATGCATATTCATACTAATGTTGAAATGGGGGCATTTAATTGACCAACTCCAGGTATTACTAACCATAAATACAAAACAGCATACACCATCTATGCCCAAAAAATGTGTTTGTATAAAATCAGAAAATGACACAAATCCTTATATAATTTTGATTAAAGTGTTTCCTTTTCTTCTTTAATCACATTACTTTTGCAGTTACATAATACATAATACATTTTAATATGTTTCCCCCTAGTTTGAACTTTCTGCTACAGAAATCACTAACAAACATAATTAACATTATGGCATTTCCAGTATCATCTGCTCTTAAGAGCTAACCTTTTATTCCCTGCCTAATGGACTTCATTATGTAATCAGTACTCTTAATTGGCAGATTAGATTTGGAACGTGGTAAACATATTATACTTAATGTTTGTTTGAAGTGTTAATGTGGTCAGCTTGCACATGCATTAGCAATCACTGAGATTTAAAAGTATGATCAGAATATGATTACTGTGTATAATTTACTTTATCGCTCATGTATATCCCTTGTACACCACAGAAACTTTTCTGTAAGCTCACTTACTATATCATTACTTTACATAACATGTACATTGTTTTTCATTACTGCTCTTTGAACAAATTATCTTGCAAAAAATTAGTTACTTTCAATGTAATGTATAAAAAAATAGGTGTAAAAGCTTTCTGGCTTCGTTTGTGAAAATAAAACGCAGCACTTTAGTGTGAATAGTAATGGAAACCTGCATACCTAATTCCAAGTAAATACTTAAAACTTTTTTAGCGTATTCTACAGTAAACAAAGTTCAATCTATGTCGTATTATAAGCATGTATGATGTTTTTGCACTTTTGTGGCCTTGAAAGAAGATTTCATTTAAAATTAATAAATATAACCTAAAAAAAACATGTGTTTACTTTACAATCACAAGGATATTTTGATTGTATGCTATCCTTTGTTATCCTAATATGAGTATAGAATGGTGGATGTTGGGGAGTGATTAAATCAGCCCCCGACCATTACATCATTCAATAAATATAACCAACCATTACACCATTCTAATAAATATGACCAAAAAATCTAATGTGTTTACTATACAATGACAAGCGATGTGGTGGTATGATATCCTATGTCACCATAATATCAGTATAGAATGGGGGATGTTGGGGAGTATTTATATCAGCCCCCTAATCTTTACATCATTATAATAAATATAACCTAAAAAAATATTTTTTTAGTGTACAATGACAAGGGATGTGGTGTATTTTGATTGTATGTTATCCTATGTCACCCTAATACAGTGGTTCCCAAACTGGGGGGCGGAGGTATTCCAGGAGGGGGGGTGCAGCTAGGGGGGATCCAAGATTGCACTTGGAGCATTCTATGTCAGAATTGCGTTGTCAGCCAGAGTGAGGGGAGAGTAAGGGGAGAGTGAGCGGGCCCCTCCCGCTGTCAGTTCTTTTCTACCTCTGGGGATTGCACACTGTCCACCCACCCTCCCCTACCACTGCCAGCCAATCAGACAAGCTTGAGAGATGGACAAACATAATGAAAAATATGGGGGGAACTAGCTGCAGACAGTAGTGGGAGTGCATGTAATGTGTATGTCTCTGTGTGTTTGTCTCTATGTGAATGATGAATGCTTCTGTATAATTGGTGTATATATACGATGCATGTCTTTGCATGATTGGTGTTTGAAAAAGGGAGTTGTATTTTATATAAAGTTTGTGGGCCATTTCACACTAGCCATGCTGCGGCTATGGTGGGTTTTGTTTATTGTACCAGTAATGCTACTTCGTCTGTTACATTTAATAAAACCCTGCATTTCCACATTGTGCTGGCCCTCATTCTAAATCTATGTAGTTTAACGGGGGGGGGGGGGGGGGGGGGGGGCTCAATTATGTTCCTATATAGAAAAGGGGGAGAGGTTTGGTAACCACTGCCCTAATATGAGTATCGAATGGGGAATGTTGGGAAGTGATTGCATCAGCCCACCAATCTTCCAGTGTATATATTGCCAGCTGCCTCACAGAGCAGTGCAGAAAATACAATAAAAATACTGTGTTACATTGAACCTGCTTGATTAAATTTGTCCTTGGTGCCATGGTGTGGCTGTATTTTGACAACTGCTTCTGCTGTGTCCTATATGACAATCATTAACATAGTAACATAGTTTTTTTTGTCATTGATCCAGCTGACGTGGTGACAGGGTGAAGGTATTTATTGATGTCTACTGTACCGAGCTGATTCAACCATGACAGCATAGGTTGGCCTGTGAAAAGAAAGAGAAAAAGGAGATCAAGAACGTTTCATGTTTTTCAAAAATAGGAGGCAATGGTAATCTTCTGTTGACACCATACTAAGTGAGATATTGCTCCCTGACTTTGTGGACATGCCCCCTTGTTTCCTGCTGCACCCCGAGGACAGAAGTAAAGAGAAATCTCTTCAGCAGGACATAAACAGTGAAATATACACTGATAAGTTATAAGTGTAATTACATACCTTAATTGCTAGTTGGTATTATAACTATAAAATGGCATTATTAATTTACTTATCTGCAATGATCATGATTAATACTGTTAGCTGAGTTACCCAACACTGCTGCAAATTACATAGTTAATAGGAAAATAAAACTCACATGGGAACAAAGTTTATGTTCTAAGTGATCAGCATATATTTTCTTTTTTATTGTGTAATAAGTGTTCAACACCTTTAGGAGAATGCTTACAAAGAAAGTCTAATAAGCACCGGCTTACAATTTGTTAGTAGTAGTAATAGTAAGCATAATCTTTAAAATGTTCTCTCAATTATATTTTTCAGCAACATTGTGAACTACTACTTCACCTGAGACCAACTTGAGTTACAACCAAAAGAAGAGTTTTAACCTACAACCAAAGTCTTGACTTACAACAGGAATTATGGCTAAGGGCAAAGACCCGGGATGTCAGAGAAACATTTGTAAGCTGCAATCCCAGATACTCATGTTTGAGGACTTGATGCAGTGCTTCAGAATGGCCTCAAAATAGCTAAAAAAGACAAGCGAATGGAAGAAAGAAAAGGCTAAGAGAGCAATTAGAATTGAAAAAAGGAAGGAAATTGTAAAGAGAGACAGAGACGGTTTCCTGATGTTCTTATGAAAGGGGACGCTCTTTCCAATAAATCACCACCTTCCATTTAACCCTCTTCCTAAAAGCCAAATATGTCACCTTGAGTGTTGTTGTTCCTGGTAAATTACACATGTTCAATAATTTTTTTATCATAAAAATGTTAGGTAAGGAGGTCTTCATTCTTTTTTATGGGACATGTAGCCTTGACTTACAATCAACTTGACATTAAGGCCACTGTTTTATTAAAGCGGTTGTAAACTCAAAAAAAAATCCCCATTACATTACATTACATGGACATATTACGCCTGTCAGCAGTATACATCTGTGAAAACTGCTACACAGAGAAAAAAATAAGGTACTTACAATCTTCACTTCCTCATTCCCTAAGGCACCATCTTAAGTACTGGCACCTGAAGCCACTTCCGCCCATTCTGTTGGACATTACTAAGGTGCCCCTAGCCTGCAGACATATTTACCAATCCCAAAGGGTTTGGTATGGGAGGAAACTTCTGGTCCTTCCAGAGATCTATGTGCTGCATATGTGTGTTGCAGTTTGCATAGAAGACAGGAGTGGAACTGAAGGATGACACTGTAGGAGACAGGAGAGATTGAGACTGCAGTGGTGGTGAAGGGGTTCAGTGTGCAGGTGATATGGGGGTGACATGGATTTGGGGGGCACACAGGTAGGCTGAGGATGAGGTTAGGTAGATAGGAGGTGATGGTGGAGGACACACAGGAGGATTTGGGGCGCTGCACTGACAGAACACCTCCCATGTGACTGTCATTGTTTACTTGACAAGGGGACTACTAATTTGGCATTGCGAGTACCGAAAAGCAGTAAAGGATCTAAGTGTTGCAGTTCCCTCTGTTCTTAGACTCTCTCTGTGCTCAAACAGATGGGACCTACATAAACCGACCCCCCGAATTTTTTCGGGGATCACGGTTTCCAAGAGGAGATTGTTCCACATATATTTGACTGTGAGAACTCTGGTTGCTCCAATTTTCCCTGTTGATTTTGGATACATCTATATATGCGGTATTGGTCCCTCCAAGCATCCGAGTCTTTATAATTGTAAGTAGCATAGCTTTTTTTACTATAATCAAATGATCACTTCTCTGGATTGAGATAAGGTACTGAGTGGTTTATGTTACCCATTAAATATAATAATACAAGATTTTCATAAGTATACACATCAACACTGTTACTGGGTACCCAACCAAGCATGATACATCATGTATAAACACTGTTACTGTGTACCTAACCAGGTATGATATACAACACATTGAATGAAATATATTGTTACTATATATAAATTATACATGCCTAAGATAAAACTACTATGATAATGCATTTAACCAAGAGTGACACATGATTCTTTGAAATATATGAATGTGGAAGACTAAACTCATTACAAATACCACCTGTGACCTCATTTGATATGTATTTTTAAACAACCAAATATCAATATGTAAGTAATAACAGCAATAACATTATGTAAATTTGTAATCTAACGCGTTGGGGGAGAAACAAGATTTCCATCGATTACGAAGTCCTTTTTAACTGTTTGTTGTTTGCCTGTTTTACTGCTGTCTCTTTATAATTTTGTCCACTTTGCGGAAAAAGTTTTAAATATCACAAGGGCCATTTTTGGGCCTAAACATAGTATTTTACGATTATATACTGTTATATTCTGGTCCTTGATAGGCACCTAATAAAGACCATTTTACTGCAACACTAAGATCCTTTACTGCTTTTCGGTACCCGCAATGCCAAATTAGTAGTCCCCTTGTCAGGGACAAGGGTGGGGTTTTCTTCACCTTAGGGCCTTCTATTTTCAATCTGTAATTTCTTGGCTAGGGTACATATGACTAAGACTGACTCTGCATACCTTTTTCCCCCCAACCAGCATTTTTATTTATCTTGTCATTGTTTACTTCTCTGCCCTCACAGCTCCCGTGTTCTTTAGCCTCCTGCTTTTATCAGCTTGACAGCTGAGCAACACAAGAATGCCAAGACAGAGAAGGGGGAGGGAGGGAGGGGGGATTTTCTGCTGACAGAGAGGAGACAGAAGACAGGAGCTGCACAGTGAATCGGCTGTGACAGTGACGTCACAGAGGACAGGCAGAGCAGAGCATTATGGGGCTGCAGACACCGCTGGGATGATTTCCCGGGAGCCCTTTCAGCTATGACAAGCACCCGAGGCCCAACGTCACAGCATGGGAAGTGCTACCTCAGAAAAACTCGCCTCTGCTGCTTTAAAAAAGATTTTTTTCTTTTTGGACAATGATTGCCCTATCTATTGGCAGTCTGATACTGATAGTGCAAAGTGACCTACAATGTGGTAGGTCCGCTTTAACTAATATCTGTTAACCTCCTGAGCATTTGCCCTGAGTGTAGCTCAGGATACTCACCCATCCCCGTCCTGTCGATCTCTTACGAGTCCGCCTCTTCACAGTCACTGATGATGCTGAAGAGGCTATGGTGGCACAATTCACCTCCATTTTATGGACTATATGTTTTTTTAAAAACAAACCCCAGCATCATCAATAACATCCAGGGCAATTATAATCCACCGCAATGGCCTGTGGCGCTCTTAGAAGAAAAGCATGCCATGGGCAAAACGCTCAGGAGTTTAATAACTGCAGCGGGTGCAGACGGAGCCCATAACGCAGTGGAGACCCAACCTTACTCATATTTGCATGGCTTTTTAAATAATTTGCCCAAATTCAATGAGTTATAGAGGTGAAAATAAAAGTCTTTAATTGAGATAAGTCTGAAAATAGTTAACATATCCCATTATTCACCCTTGAACCCTTGAGTGTGTATTGTTTGGAAATACTCTTATTTACCAAAAGATAAGTCGGCACTAGGAGTGTCTATTCATTCTTCTCATTCCTTCCTCATTTCAAGTCTACAACTTAAGTCTATCCGGTCACCCAGACTAGACCTAACTACTCTTATATATCTGTTGTTTAACATTGGACTTTACCACAGTTTTATCATAGAACATCTGAGCAGTTAGACTCAGGCATTTTGTTGGTTCACATTTCCAGTACTGTTTCTAAATTAATTTAATTTGGATATAATTATAAATGCTGCAATACTCTTTAATGTTTACACAAATGCCAAATTATTCTTCAAATGTAAATTTTCGAGTGTAATTAAGTTCAATTTAAATTGCCATATTTAGCATAATGACGACATTAATTTGTTGAAATCTGAATTTTCAGTTGCTTCTAAAAATAATTTGTGCTAACAGTAAAACAGAAAGAGGAATACTGGAAACAAATTAGCATAGTGCGAAATAACAGACAGTTGTGTATACATATTTATAACATTCAGTGCTCTAATACTCAAATACAGTAAGGTGAACCTGTGCTAAATGAAGCAAAATGGCAGCAATATAAATCAATGTAACTAAAGAAGAGATTGTGCCTGAAGTTTATTCAAAGCCAGCATTTTTCTACATTTTGCATAAAATAGGGAATGGATATTATTTCATTTTGGTCCATTGTGGAGCTTTTACCTCTTTACCTTCCTTATTTAGGGAATTAATAAGCAAAACTGCATTTTTTTGTGGAATATAAACATTATCCAGATTCCAGCATATATATAAAAAAATCTAACATTATAACAATAGAATGATAGTAGCCATATCCCCAAACACAGCTGTCAACAAAAAAAACAGGGTACCGGAAGTGATGTCACTTGGCTGTTTTAGCAAGGAGAGGGTGTTACTCTAATGTCGTACCCTGCTTGTGCTGATAATGTGTGGGGTGGGACATCAGCAGGGAAAATAACACCCTCTCCCTGCTAAATTAGAGTGATTTCAAGAATCTGGGATTTCTTGAAACCGGGATTTGGCAGAGAAAGCCACATAAAAAACGTTACTTTCCCAGCCAAAACGGGAGGGTTGACAGGTATGTCCCCAAATTGCTATATTCCTTTTCAACCTTAATGACCTGGCCAGTGTAGTATCGGATCAAATGACCTCTGACATCAAGATTGCAGCATTTGCAGTCAGTCAGCATTCAGTAAGCCAGAAAAAAAGAGAAAAGATCTAAATTGGTGGCACTGTTGCAAAGTGAATATCAGCCTGCAGAGTGTGGTCAGTGGGTCATGAGGGAGATGACGTCACTACCAGAATCACCAGGTATTTAAATTTTTATAGAAAGGACTTTTTATTAAATAACTGCACAGTTTTTTGGAGGGTTTGTACTGAGAAAAGACATTTTGAGTTTTCTTTCATAGTAAACTCCCCAGTACAAGCTTGGTCTACTTATGCTACACATTTCCATGGTGTAACATTGCATGTAAGGCTATGTCCCCACTTGAGAGATCTCCCGCCATCCTAATTGTGGGCGGAGATCGCTCGCAACATTTTGTGGGCACGATCAGGGGTGATCGGAAAGGGTTTTTTTTTCTGCGCTGTGTGTCCGATTGCCTCTGATCGCGCCCATAGAGAAAGAATGGGGACGCATAAAAAAATCGATTTTTTAACATGTCCATTCATGTTTATGGGAGCTATTGGACATGATCGGGCGCGATTGTCCGCAGATGCGATCAAAAATGCCAAAAGTGCCGCGGTTAGAATCGCCAGGTGTGAACATAGCCTAAGCCCCGTTTTAGATCACAGGCAGAATCGCAGCCATGCCCAATCGCATCTGATCGCAGCAGTGGGGATGAGACCATTCAAATGAATGGGCGCAATCACCCACGATGGCCCTGTTGTATGGATAAGTAATAATCTGGGGTATTGGTCTTAGTGCAGTTTTGTTCAGAAGGACAGTGGTTAAGATAGGTTCATTCAAATTTACAGTTTTCCATTCCCATTTAAGACTGATCCCTTTAAAGTTTATACATTTGCAAAAATAGTTGCATATTTTTGGAGTCGTTTCTTATAATGGAAGAATACAATGCTGTGCAATTAAATGAACATCTAATAGAATGACATATGCAGTGAACAGTTGTTGAGGTTTTGGTGGTCCCTAAGATACTGAAAGTAATAAAGTGTGACTGGAGAGTAGCACAGACACCAGGTTCAATCCTGATACATGAAGTGCATACACTCGGCATTTCTTAAATGACAAACAGCAGCTAATCAGAGCTCCATCTGTTTTTTAATTCTGGTGTGCCCAACAACATAATTAAAAACAAAATGTCTTTGATGATAGCTGTCAAGGTGGTTTGCTGCTGATTAGAAGATAGGAAAGGTATTTTTGTTGAGCAGCTTCCTGCTGAGAGCTACAGAAAGAGGATTAAAGATGCTGGAAAAAAAGAAAAAAAAGAAAAGAGACATGCTAGGAGAGAAGTAACTGCAAAATGATTTTCTGTATGGAAACATCTAGTATGGCAAATTCATTTTAGAAAAACAAAATGAAAGGCATTCCGAGAAATTAAGGGAGTTTTATTTCTTTAATTACCAAACTTATGAATATTTGAGTTTTAGCTACTTTTTATAATCTTAGGTACATCATAGCTGAGCAGGTAGAAACCGGCAAAAGGAGTGATGCAATTGGAGCTTCCCATTCTCTCTTCCTCTATGAGATATGTATTTATTAATGTAGTGAAATGGATAATAGTAGAGTGTTGCACTGTGTAAGCTATTAATGAATTCAGAAAGTTTGGCATTCAAGTGATCACCTCTCAGGTCCCTTCTTTAGTCATAGTGTATATGTCCTCACGGTGGCATGGACTCCTTGGTGTGAGGCACCACTGCAGCCTAACCCGTGGAACAAGCCAGCACTGACAATATAGACCCCAATATAGACTGGCATGGCAGTGAATTCTGTTTTGTCCCTGCTGTGGACACAACCCCTTACCTTAAGAAGAGATCTGAGACATCCTGAAAGCTTGCTCCTTTAATGCTTTTAGTTAACTAATAAATGACCTCCCCAAAGGTCAAATGCCCCCCCAAAAAAACCAAATAGGCTTAACAGTTATTACTGGATGCCAGTGTGTTTTTTTCTCGAAAAGCCAATGTGTTTAATAAATCTGAATAACTCTTCAATGAAAACAACAATAAACAAAATGTGTAGTATGGACACATATGAATAATACCAAAGTAAGTGATGTAGTGAGCAATGGTATAAAATTCAAAGGAAAGGTAGTAACAATGCCAACAAGGGGAACCCTACGGAGCAAACAAGTAAGTACATACTAGTTAAGGAGTATTCAATAGTACGAAAAGGCAAAAGGCAGTTTAAGTAGATAATAAGTAAGGGTTTGAAAGTCTTGGGTCCCAAAAAAAGCATTCCAGGATGACCAGAAGTGTACAAGGCGTATCAGGAAGATTTGCAGACAAACCTTACATCTGCACAAGAAGGGCAAGTTCCTGGCAATCTCACCAGATGTGAGCAGAGGCAGAGATGGGGAGAGAGACCAAACCAAACCAGGTATCTTTACAAATATTCTAATCGCAAATCTTTATTGCGAATATTGGCACTTCAAGTATCCACAAAGATCTTTAATATAGTGCTTATCTTCATTATTATGAAGATATTTTTTACGTCAGTACCCAGAACTACCATGTATTGCATTGGCAATATGCGCAAGTACAAGTGTCGATTTGTGCAATGAAGGTAATAATGACTGGAGATCACAAATTCCTGAATATTTTGAGAATATTAGGCAATTTGTGATATTTTGCGAATACAAATATTGCCTATGCTGCTCATTATTAATGTATACTAGCTTAATGAAATACTATCAACTTTTAGTGGTCTGACTGGCTGATTAAGGTAATGTTTAACCGTGTTTTCTGTTTGTTTTCTGTATAGGCTAAAATGGGACCAGAAAAGTACAGCTGATTTGATGATGATGTACTTCTCCATAAGTTGGATGATTGGCTGGATTGTTTTTTTTTTATCTCAATGAGAGAGTTCGTCCCAAAAAGT
>CM070036.1:115186793-115208160 GCA_036250615.1 Ptychadena robeensis
GATTATCCGGTCACATTTATACATAATGCATTCTGTACAATTATATTAGTCCTATTAATCTGGGTAATGTTTTATAAATTTTATACATAAATCCCTTATTAATAATGCTTTAACCTATTTAAAAGATTTATTGAACAGTTTATATTTTACTATTTATTTTTATTCATACAAGTGAGTAAAAATTTATTGTTAGCTTTACTCACTAGCTTTACTTATTCACTAGTTAATTCCAAACACCACCAGCATATATAAATGCATTATTATTGTTCTAGTAATCTTTACCCATCAAGCTAATATATTTACATAATACACTATATACAAACTCTCCAATAGGTCTTTATATCTTCTTTTGCAGTGCTATACATTCAATGCTATTTATACCCATCCTCCATTACATACAACCACAGCAATCTAAACGAGAACTCATTACTAGCACCTGGGGAAGCCACTAGCACCTGTGGACCCTCCTCCCCAAGCCTCTATCACTAAAAACCACCACTATTTAAAGGAGCACATGCCATTAGCACTTGTGGATACTTTTGGTCTCATGTTGCAGTCCAACTACACAAGGTAAAAAACTATTTGTTTTGCTACAGCTCAACATTTAAATGGCATCATTGGCTACATTGATTTTACCTCTTATTATACTTAAGAAAAATGTCTATATCTATCTAGATTCTCTACCTTTTTACAGCACTCTCCATGTTACTAAATGGACCTTAAAATTACAGCAAACAGTTTGTTTGGATTCTACACCTTATCCAATCAATTTAATTTGTATCTATTTATTTTTAAATACTATATTCTAATGACTTATCAACTAATTGTTACGTTCTTTGTTAATGTTCACATAGTGTACAATTTTTATCTATTTTATGAATGTCTATTTGAAATCACAATGAAGGAGTATATTATCTGGAGGATCACACTACATGTTCTCTTATCATGTTCTGTTTCATAATTTGTTATTAATCATGATTTTTGAATCAGTTTTAAATATTGTAAACCCTACTATATCATGTTCATTTATTATATTTATTGACTTTTCCTATGCAATGAATGTTGATAGATTAGTCTGGTTAACCATTTGGTTTAACTCTGAATATGTTTTTACCTTTTGTATTTACATATGCATTATCTATATCATGCTATATCGCAAATATCTTTTTACTCTCACAGAACCAAAAAAAAAATCTAACCATTTTATCCTGAAGAAGTGACACAACTTTTCTTTTATGCGTTGATGTATATAGAAAATACCTTTTTTTAGCAAATAAAGGAAATTTTTATCATCATTTGGGCGCCTCCAAGAAGCCTACTCTTTTTCTAGTGGTTTACCACTAATTTACCCATAAGGATCTTCTCCATAAGTTCTCCTTCAGTAGAACTTCAGAGTTCATAGACTTCAGAGTTCAATGATAAAGACATGTTTTAGCAAAACTTACCAAGTATGACTAATATTAAAGTCCAACTATATTTTTTATCTTTTGAAGCACAATATACTGACTTTTATCCCTCAAACATGTCTTTGTTTTCAGGTGTGGGGAACCGCTATTGCGGCCAAGCAGTCAAAGACACATGCTCTACTGTCCCATGTTGGTGATGTTATTTCTCTTAAAATTCTTGAATGGACCATACTACTGGATAGCAAAAACAGGAAAGTATGAGAGGGAAATGGGGGCGTTGAACCTACCCTCCACTCACCATCTCAGAGATAGAGGTTGAACTCTGGGACTTTTAAGGCTCATTTGGTTGATCATAATTTTTTAAAAATATATCAGAGTTTTTATTATTAACAGATTTCATACAAAATTCTAATAGATTTTCACAATGTTTTTCATGATTCCAGCTGTGGTACAGATTTGAACATATACAGTTTACTGTCACATAAAATAAAATCAAGTCAGATTACATGATCCACATAAACACATATTTCATATTTGCAATGGACGTCTTCTCGACGCGTTTCGCTAAAAATTAGCTTCATCAGGAGATCCCGCCATCAATATGATCTGTAACAGTTATCAGATGTCTTAAAATCACTCCTATATACATAATGATCTTCTACTATCATAGTTATATGATGTGTACTCACAATGGCTGGTCATGTAATGTACTTGGTGCCAGAGTTCAACCTCTCTCTCTGAGATGGTGAGTGGAGGGTAGGTTCAACGCCCCCATTTCCCTCTCATACTTTCCTGTTTTTTGCAATCAAATATGGGGATGTTGCACACCTAATGTTACAAGGGGGAATAATATGTTTGTTGTTTCATACTACTGGATAGACAATGGGAAGTATCCACATACATCATACAGGTTGTGTATGGAAATACAGAGAAGGACCCAAACTTTCAGGAACTTGAAACTGGAATGTCCCATAGCTGTGGCTTTGGTAAGTAAAATGTGCATTTACTTTTTTTAAGCATAGGATATGTTCAGTTGAAAAATCTACTCTTTAGAACAAACCAGCTTAAACATACCCAAAAGGTTGCATTGTCTTGTCTCTGTATAGCCAATGTGGTTTAGCAGCAGTGAACGCCAGTGTGCCATTTTTTCAGCACTGTATATATAACAAAAGTGACTGTGAATGGATAAAAATCAGCGACTCCCTGCCATGCACTTAGTAAAAAGACACTCTTAAGTAGTTCACAGCATGGCGCTGATCAAGCTGGCAGCTTTTTTATGTTCGTCAATTACAGAAACTGCACAAGGGTACAGCAAAAAACACGAGAGCTAAAAAGCCTGCAATGATTGTAGTCTTGTCCCTCACATCAGCCAGAGGAGCTATAACACAAGCTGATTAAGGCATTATTTCATGTGCTTGGAGTTAGTGATTTACATTAAGCTGTCAGCATTATGGTTAAGAGCTTCCATGGAAACCAGTTAGAATTTAAGGATCCGGGCTTTAATGTTCATCTAACGGCTTCTATATTAGTTGTCTAAGCAAGTCCCAGATCGAGCTTCGCTGTAATGCACAAGATTCATGAACTAAACAAAAGCCTCTTTTATTTGTGCTACACGTGTCTCCCTCCCAGTCACTGCAGCTCACAGTTGGTGGGTAGTAGCAAATAAGCAATAGTAGGTCTGGTCTGGTGTGAACAATTTCTCATCCCATTGTAATGTAGGCAGGCCCAACGTGCATGAGTGTGGCAACTATGCTCTGAATTCTCTAAAAGAGCTTTGTTGCCACAACATTACACAGACTTTCCTGCCAGGAATAATTGGTATTGGTGGGAATTTACTTAAGCCGACCATAGACGTACCGATTCCCGGCCATAGTTGCGGTCGATTGTCCGGCATACGTGCTCGCATAATGGTCGTTCGTCCACAACTGGGGAGCCCATCTTGAGGTTTCGACCCAAAAAGCCGGCAGGTCGGATCACACAACGATCCGTCCTGCTGGATCTTTTTGTGGCCGATCCTGTTGTAGGCAGTTAACTTGGGGGGAGTCTCCTCCCCCTCCAAGTTAATTGGCTACAATCTGCAGGGAATCCCCTGTGTTTGTGGAGCACACAGGATTCCTGGCAGTTCTGTAGCCGACTCCTCGCAGTGTGGTGACGTCACCACTCTGCAATGAGTCTGCTACAAGCCAACCATGGTTTGAGGTGTATATGGCCGGCTTTATGATTCAAACATGAAATAATGTTTTCATTTTCATTACATGTATTGGTCCCAATAATAATAATAAAGACTTTTTTATTGGAAAACGTATTGTTATGTTTAATAAACTTGAGTTCTCTTAACCTTATTGAGTGTGTGGCACTAAGATTCACCTGTTTGATTTATTCCTAGGGGCAATGGTACTTTATCTATATTTTTCTCATTTAGAAAACTCCACGATCTGATTTTGCATTTCCCACCCTTGGCTTATACTCGAGTCAATACGTTTTCCCCGTTTTTGTAAATAAAATTAGGTACCTCTGCTAATATAAGATATAGAAGATATATTTATACAGTGTATATTTGCAGGTACAATGACTCCACAGCTGCAGAGTTTTCTCTCCTCTCCTCTTTGGCTGTGCCTGTGTCTGTGGAAGCTGCAGAGTGATTGCAGTTCACACAGAAATGGAGAGAGAGATAGATGGCAGTTCATCTATCTCTCTCTTCATTGCTTATACCAGCAGGGCTCTAGGCTCTGTTATCATAAGCAATAATACAGTTATACTGTAATACAGTTCAGATGGGAGATTCTTTCCGGGAGAGCTAGCGAGGAGCCAGATGAAGATGCAGGCACCCCCCCCCCCCCTCCTATATTTAACCAATTATTTCTTTCTTACTTTTTTCATATGTTCAGGCTTTCTTTGCAAAATGTTTTACCACATTCTTGAAGCCAAGTCAAATTTCACTTTGTAGACTAGACATGATTTAATCTTGTAATAAATGAACCCACCGTTTAGATGTTTATCTATAGTTAATTTCCAAGCTACCAGATAAATGAACACTTGTAGTGTTGCTAGAATGTGCTTTTATAGTTCATGATTTAATTCTAAATATGCAAATCTGATCTCCTATAAACACTATGTGCTGGCAAATTATTTAGATTTTGGTAAAAAAAAAAAAATTTTCTCATGTAGAAATGACCAGAATCCATATTGGATTTGGATACCAACCGGGCAATTTGCATAGATGGGAAATCTAAGTATTCTGATGTCTCATGGGACCAATGAGTAACATCAATATTTCCCAAACATTGTATCTACTGTACATCCAATTGTAAATTTTTTATTGGTTACTGAAATATTACTTTGACTGTTAATTTTATATTACTTGCCGGTACTACCACACAGTGTAACCAATGTAAAAATGATTCCTTACATTTCTTTGGATAAAGATAATCGATTGCAACTGCCGAAAAACACGTCACATACTTGTAGGGTCTAACCTGGCCAATCACAACTTTTTTCATTTTATGCAAAATTTTTATCACTTTTGTTCAATCAAATTCAAAAGTAAGGAATCAGTTTTCAAGCAGAATCAATAAACCTCCCTGGCATACACCACAAGTATGGAGTAGGTTTTGTTTTTTACAAATATTGGTAACCCTAAGCTACACCAGGGGTAGCTTATCTGTTCCAAAGGAGCCCACATCATGTTGCAGTGTCGGCATTCTAGGCTCTTCCTTGTTCCACCTGAACTTTCTGGGCATAGTCAACTTAACACAGTGTGCAGTAGATGATGCAGCAAGTCAGATTCCACCTTGTTTTAGGCTGATTGACAGCATCATCTAGCATCATCTTGTTAAATCTGACAGAAGGGCCAAAGCAAGTGCCTGTTAGTTCTTGTTTCCGAGACAGAAAAGAAAAAAAAGAAAATATATATAAAACCAGGGCTTTTTTTCTGGGGGAACACTCTGGAACGGCAATCCCCCACCTTTTCTCAGCCTGGCCCGGAGGTCTGAACCCCCTTGGCACCCCTCTCCTCCTGCCCGATGTGAGTGTGACAGGCAGAAGATTCTGTGTTGTGTTCCTGAAGCTCCTCCCACAGAAACGTCCTCCCCAGCCGATCAAACACAGGACAGGACACACCCTCTCCCCCTCTACAGCTGAAGAAATTAGGCTGAATAGACCTGTATGACACTAACTTTGAACATCCATAGCAGGAAAACCATTCATAGTATAATCATGAAACTTTCAGGGTCAGTAATGCTCCCCTACTACTACTTACACCCCGAGTTTCAACCCTCTAGCTATAACACTTATACATTAAATTTCAGCTAAATTACAGCCATCAAATATTGCTTCCCTATGAGCATAAAGCACTACTCTGCTGCATACATGCTGTCACTTATCCTAATTTGAACGCATAGATCTTTGAAAGCCTTCATGGTAGAACCTTGACATTTTGGGGGTTACCAGTTAACCCCTGAGACTACATTCATGCAAATTTTCAGGTCCCTGAGCACAATTCTTCCTACTAAAACCCCCCTATCATATATTGCTTGGATGTAGTCTCATTTTTTAGATTGCCAATTTTTTTCAGTTGTTATTGGTAAACGCATACCATTTATGTCACTGGGATAACCGCAGGGAAACATTAATAGCGATGAAAGGTTGCAGATAGGGGTGTCACATTGTAAATGACTAATCCAAAAAAGGATGTCGGAGCATCTCGGGGTTGAAAGCAGGGCTTTTTTTCTGGTGGAACGCACCGGAACAGCAGTCCACAGTCTTGTAGAAATCGTTCCAAGAACAAAAGGGTGCAAGAACAAAAATCTTTTAGTAATACACAGCAGGTTTGTTCGGGCACAGTCCCAAAGATCAGGAATACATTAATCCGCCCCATACACCTTAAGATCTTTTCATACAATCTCCATTAGATCTACAAACAACGATGTAGTGCCGGGTCCTCCCTGATAGAATACATAGTGGTTGGAAGGGTTAGAAAGGTCCTCACATTACATGGTTTTGGTAGAACAAAAGTGGATTGTACAGAAATTGTATGGTAAGGTGTATGGGGGCTTTTAGGCAAGTATTCTAACAGGTAGGGCTTTTTTCCTGCCTTCGCTGGTCGGCGCACGTGCCCCCGTTCCCCTGATTGGGAGCTATTTATGGAGTGGACACCCGGCATAAAAGGGTCGATTTTACCGCTAAAATCTGATTATTGAGTCTAAGCTCACGCATTACAATGCAGCAAAGTTTAACAGGCTTAGGCCACTGGCAAGCCCTCTACCGATCTACCTGCTGCAGTATAAGGTTTACAGAAGACTCATATCACTGCAAATTCAGGTTCTTTTGCTAGTTATGTACACACAAAACATTTTAATGATTTTTGTGAATTTCATTGCTACTTGAAGTTGATATTTAAAGGAAACGTGAAAATGGCTGAATACAACTGGTATCTCTTTTTCTTTAGAAGAGAAGACATCAAAAAACAAAAATAGAAATCTAACACCTGATAAGTGAATAGGCAATATTCGAATTCTACTAATATTCAATTCTATATCCGTGAATATTCGCAACCGCGTAATCCTTGTAATTACCTTTAAAATGAATGGTCACATGTGCTATTTTTATTCGAAATCTATGCCCATAAGCATCCCAATTCGAATATTCGAAATTGCGAATATCCGCCGCCATATTCGCGAAATTTGCGAATTCTCAAAAAGCCGATATTCGCTTAATATATTCAAAATTCGAATATTCGAGCCCAACACTAATTTTGAGTGGCGTTGACCTGATATGAGCACTGCCTGTGATTCTTGAAAGTACAGATACCCCCTATGCCAGGGTGGGCAAACTTTTTGATAGAAGGGCCGAACCAACAGCAGATGGATAAAGTATGTGTGAACTAATCTAAGTTATATGTTAATGTCATGACATTTCGAATTCCCTGGTGTTTTTTCAGTCATTTGCATGGTAGTATCTGACAACTGTTGTCAGTCACCCTGAAACCAACTGTGTCAATTGAGCCTGTCTAAATTAACACAATAAACTGCAAAAAAGGAAAGAAGTAATAATAATTTGGATAAAAATCCTTACAATAAGTAACTTTTATATTTTTAAATTAACAAAAATTTGCTCAATCGCAATTAAATATGCTTACCTTCAGTTTTTCATGTGTATTTCTGTATTTTGGTCATACATTTTAGGCAGAACTGTACATTAGAGCTCAGATACAACACAAGATAACACATAGGTACAGGTTATGAAACAGGAGGACTAGTGAGTCCTGTCCAATCGGGCTAACAATCTAAAGGTAGCCATACATGGCCCCATTTGCACCCGATTTTTCAGCCAAAAATCGGCAGGTCCCATCTGGTGAGATAGACCAGGAATGTCGGATCAAACATTACTTATGCATGCAGTAAAAAACCTTTTCTTATGTAGAAGAATTGCATTTATTAGTTCAGCTTCAGCTGATCCTGTGTACACAACATAAATAACATAACCCGCAGGGCATACAGTTTGACAACCCTGTATTAAAGCAGCTGATAATTGTAATGTAGCTAAATGATTTGTGCATCGAAAACATAGTTGGCCACAATTACACCTAAATAAATTACCGTATATATCAGAGTATAAGCGGAGGGTGGGAAATATAAGGCAGATAGTGGAGTTTTCTAAAGGAGAAAAATATAGAGAAAGCACCATTGCCCCTAGGAATGAATCAAACAGGTGAATCTTAGTGCCACAACCTTAAAAAAGCGAACACAGGTTTATTGTTATTGAAAGATGGGGTTTCAAGCCAATTCTTATGTTTAAACATTTCATTTAAAAAGCCTTTATTATTATTATTGGGACCAATTTTTGAATCATAAGTAGTGGAGTGTTCTATTTAAAATTTCTATAAAATTTCTTCTCCAGTAACAATTACATAACAGGCCACCGGTAACAGTAACCGACCACCAGATGGCAGTGTGGTGCTGTTTGTTTACAGTAAATCAGCTGGTTTTGGAGAACACAACAGAGCTTTACAGAGGCTGCCTCTGCCTGGGACAGGTATGTGGACCCTGACTCTAACCCTGACTCGAGTATAAGTTGAGGGGAGCTTTTTCAGACCATTTTTTGGGCTGAAAAAGTCAGCTTATACATGAGTATATATACGGTAATTGTTTAGATTAATTAAGCTGTGGTCCTACAATGTCTTCTTCAGGGCTCCACATTTCTAGATAAAGCATATCACTCTTATGCCAGGCATACACGCGGCGACCATCGCCGACATCTGCCCCAATTTCTTCCGGGATTGTAAACGTGATGACGTCATCACGTTTACAATCCCATTGCATTCTGGGGCCCGTTCAGTCGGCTGGGCACCCTTTGTGTGCCGGCCATAAGCTACAATGAAGCAGCCGCTTCATTGTAGCTTATGGCATCGGCTCCCATAGGCTCAGATTTTCCGACATGTCGGATCTCTGGCCAGCCGAGAAGTGGGGCGACAGGGATCTGTCGCCCCATGTGGGGACATGCCGATAAACGGCCGGATTTTAACCTGACCGACGGCAAGAGCGCGCACGCCCGTCGGTCAGATTAAAATCCGGCCGTTTATCGGCATGTGTATGGCCAGCATTATTGATATAGAGCTACCACTGTACCTGAAAAATGGTGATTGCCTGTGGAGCCGTTAAACTAGTTCAAGTGCAAAAAGGATTATATTAACAAACATAATACATTTCTGAAGAACACTGCGCAGCAAACGTTCCCTTCCTCTCACTGAAAAATTCACAAATCAAAGCAAGGTCAATTTAACCCAGCGTTCTCTGCAAAGTACAGCCAGATATCAAAGGTGAGGGGATTCTTTATCCCAACTTTAATGAACAGTGAAAAAACACATAAAAGCCTTTGTGCATTGGGCAATTTGGAGTGTAACCTCTGCGTTCACTTTGCTGATTCATCAATGTTTTGTGTGTGAGGTCAGGAAACTTGTTTCCAAGAAAATTGTGTTTGATCAAAAGTGCTGACATCGTCTATGCACCTGCATGAATGAGTTCAAATAAACACCATTCTTCCCAAAACTAAAGCCGTATGCAACGATGCTGTTTTCTTTGTGCGTTTTGTTTCACCAAAATAGAAGAGAACAGTTCACAGGACACGGAGATGGAGAATTATGCAAATTGTTTTAATGTTATACTTATTTATTTAGCATAATTAAACTGAATACAAAAAAATGCTGACACATTAAGAATTCTCCTTATAATAGGAATAGCAAAGATAGTTACTGTTAAATATAGTATTCTTCCTCTAGGAGTTTTGTGTTTTTATTTTTGTGCACGATCTATAGTACATTCACATTGCACTGTACACTCTCAATGTATTTCCAGCATAAAGGAAGAATTAAGCTGGCAATACACGGGTTGACTTTTGCACCATAGATCTTAGATTTGTGTGTTTCAATAGGGAGGGGGAGGGGGGGCTCGATAATGTTCCTAAATAGAAAAGGGGGGGGGCCTGAAAGGAAAGTTTGGGAACCACTGCGCTAGTCTAACATCGATCGATTATACTACCACACAGTGTAATTATGATCATAAATACAATTGTAATTATCATTATAAACAATGATCGTAATGTATACCAACACCCTACCAAGGAACAGATGGTTATGTGACCACCCCCTTCAGCCCACAATGACCTAATTAGGGTTTGAGGCTATGTGAAATTAATTTACATGACAATTCAGTATAAAGAAAAAGTCTTTATTACCATAGAGAGGACCAAAGTTATAATCAAATAATCAATAAAAATCATTAAAGAGATCAAATATATCATATGATCAGTCCATCATGAATAGTACTATAGCTCCTCGTGTATCCTATGTGATGCGTTTCGCCCCTCTTTCTCTGGCTTCCTCAGGGTTTGAGCCTTGTACTTTGCTACCAATTGTGTGTGATTTGGGTAGAAGTATAGCTCATTTGCATTGCTAACTGTTGATAGAGTGGTATTCTCACGTAATCC
Source organism: Ptychadena robeensis (assembly GCA_036250615.1). Taxonomy (NCBI): domain Eukaryota; kingdom Metazoa; phylum Chordata; class Amphibia; order Anura; family Ptychadenidae; genus Ptychadena; species Ptychadena robeensis. Next base: position 115,197,182 of record CM070036.1, read on the forward strand.
TCCAAGTGGAGGAAAGGATAGGGAAGAAAGATGGCGTCCGCCACTCAGGGCACCTCAGAGTGACCGCCACCTCTTGGTGAACGGGCTGTATAAGCCTCCAAATACTACTTGTGCTTCCTTAAAGGAGTGATTGAATTCTGTCTTGCAATTGTCGAATCCCAAAAGGTCAGTCACAAAACCAAATGGTAGGGGGAAAAACCCTATTCGAGACGGACCATCTCTGGGATTTTTGTGGCTACTGCTAGAAAGAAGTGTTCAGAATTGTAATTAAAAAGAAAGCATTTATTTCACAAGGTTAAAATCATCATGCTCTACAAGAGCTCACCATCTACATAGGACAATTTGTAAAAAATATATGTACAGTTTTACACACTTCCGGCCGGATATGTATATATAGTTCAAAGGAAATTATACTCTCCTAGATATTCATCTGACGCGTTTCATCCATATATAGGACTACCTCAGGATCTAGGGGAGTCGCTGTACAGTTGTATGAAAGCCAGTCAATAAGATTTCAATATATGCAATTCTAGATAAAACAAAAGTCATTCAGTACAGCCCCAATTAAAATAACAATCTTTCTCCATTTGCATCAAATGGTGGGACCTTGTTTTGTATCCAAAATATCATCATATAAGTCAATGCTGCTAGTGGCATATTAGTTTGAGGAACGATTCATTACAAATTCTACATCTCATTGTAGACCTTGCACATAGAACATTTTTCTATTGAATTAAATTGGTTCTTACCAAAATCTTACCACCTTATACCCTACCACCACTATAATCCCAAAAGGTCAGTGTCTATATAATGCAAATGTCTGTATACACCCCCACCTTGAAGAGTTCTGAACAATGTCAATGGCATTATATAGACACTGACCTTTTGGGATTCGTCAATTGCAAGACGGAATTCAATTTTCATCTCTATAATAATCATATTATTATTTTTTTAGCACATTTGGGGTGCTATTGGACTTTAATCAGGTATATATGGTACTTTTAGAAAATTCCCTTTTATATACAAGTTCTTTGAAATTACAGGGCATCATTGAAGAGAACTATTTTCTTTTACTATTCAGTTTCTAAAATTGCTGAGCAAATGTGGTAATGTGAAAATTGATGTTAGTAAAAAGTTATTGTTGCTGGTAAAACATATACTCTCTACTGCTTCTGAATGATATGGGTAGCCTACATTAGCTTTTCAGAGATTACATTTTTAGAGAAGAAGGATCTCGGTTTCAAAACAATAAAGCTGATATAGTTAACTAAAAGAAGACAAATGAAAGAATCTGCATTTATGCAGTGCGGCTGTCACAGAAACTATGGGAGCAGTGGCCCCACCGTGCCACAGACCAGCATAAACCAGGGCACAGGGTCTAAGGATCCCCCTGGTATTCACCAGAATACATCACTGCAAGGAGTAATGGACTTTGCTGCGTGGAGCCCCCAGGTTGTGGTCCCTAGCTACACTTACTGGTGGAGGCTGACAGCATAGTTCCAAGGCGAGGTACAGAGATGACAGGCTGAGACATAGTCAGGCAGGCGGTAGTCAAGACAGACAGAAAACAGGGTAGTCAAGACGGTCCAGGAGTCAGTAAAAATAAGGCAATAGGAAGAAGCAGGACTACAGGTGAGATATAAGGAGTGCTAATAAGTGCAGATACCAGAGCACCCAGCAGAGGAAGCAGGTAACAGAAGCCACATCAAGTGTCTTTATAAGTACAACCAGTAGAGGGAGCTGATCTCCAAAAAGTCTGTGTCCTCTGAGGTTTAGCAGATAGAACAGCAGAAGAAATAGAGGGCAGATCTGCAGTCACAGCCGGGTGACACAGCGATCTGTAACAGTGGCACTGCGGAACATAATGCAAGCTGTACCAAACAAAATGGGAATGGTGTTGCCTAAAGTGATTAAGAGTGCCTCAAAAATGGTAAAAAAACAACTCCTACCAAACAGTGTGGCACTTATTAAATATATTTCATATACAGACAATTTGATTTGAATAGTTCTTTATTACTGCAAGGGTTAGCGCAGTGTGTGATGCACGGTACTAAAACCCTGTCTATACTAGACAGGGCCTTAGTACTGAAAAGACCACCCAGACATGGCCTGTTAAAAGCAATACTTGTCAAATACTTTCTCGACTAGCAGCCACTTCCCATAACCTTGTTCTCTTTGATCCAATGCTATTTTGTACTGACAATGCTTTCATTTTGGATTGCTTTTTGCTTTAATCTTTGTCCATATTCCAAATGGATAATTTTCTATTTTTATAATTATTGAAAAAACAGGCAGCACGGTGGCTCAAGTGGTTAGCATACATGCAGCGCTAGTGTCCTAGGTTCAAATCCTGGCCTGGGCACTATCTGCAAGGAGTTTGTATGTTCTCCCTGTGTTTGCGTGGGTGTCCTCCGGGTGCTACAGTTTCTTCCTACACTCCAAAGACATGCAGTAGGTTTTTTGCCTTCCCCAAATAAGATTCTCCTATGTTAAGGCCCCCTTACAATCTTACCATAAAATTTTTGTACAATCAACTTTTGTTCTACCAAAACCATGTAATATGAGGAACTACCTTAAACCTTCCAATCACTATGTATTATCATAGAGGCCACTTTACTACATAGTTGTTGATAGATCTAATGGAAATTGTACAGAGAGATCAAAAGGTGTATGGCCAGCTTTAGTTACATATATATGACTATGGAATGGACATTAGATTGTGAGCTCCTTTTGAGAGACAGTTAGTGATATGACTATATATGCTCTGTAAAGCGCTGGGTAATATGTCGGCGCTTTATAAAGATAAGATAATAATAAATAAACAGTTAAATAAAAAGCAATGGGCTATGACATGCCTGCACACACGAGGCCTCGTTGGCTGTGTTTTCAATTTAATTTAACATCAATGCAAAGCTTAACATACCTTAAACCACTGGCAATTGTGGGAAATCCGCAGGTTGGGTCCAGACCATGATGCCCAGTGTAGACAGGAAACAAAATTGTGTTAAAAAAGTTCAAATGTTTATGGATCAAACATTTGTTATGCATTAACTTCAAGATCTGAAAACTTCAGCTTGATAAATTGCCTGAACCTCTCTTGGCTAGATTTTTACAATAAAAAAATATGTGAATTAATGATTCGCATGAAAAATGTCTACTGAAAATTATTAGATGTGCTTTTAATACATTGAAATATGAAGTATAGCCATAATGTTTTCATGAAATTGTAAAATATAACCTTTGCACCTATTAATCTTACATCAGATTAGTCTTACTCCCACATAAAATACCTGCTAGTAAAGGAAACATTTACAGGTGATAAGTACAAATGACATGAACAGATATTGATTATATGCTCACCAGAAATAAGTCAATCTTGAATTTTTAAGTAAAAGGTCTAGTAGTCAGAAAGTCAGATTTGTTATGAGGGAGAAAGAGAAGCACACAGAGAAAATGTACAAATGACATACCATATTTTCCGGACTATAAGACGCACCTAACCAAAAGACACACCCAGTTTTTAGAGCAAGGAATCAGAAAAAAAAATATTTCATGTGTTTAAATGAATAAGGGAAAAAATCCCCTGCAGTACCCAATTTGAGCCACAAAAATGGTGTCACTAGAGAGCACACCTAACAGCATCTACTCTTCCTCACACAAGGTACACGGAGAAGGGAGGGGGGCTGGTGGGGGAATCTGCACTCTGGTCTCCCTGTCCCCTCTGCGGCTGTGTGTGTAAGGAAACTGCCAGCATGAGTGCAGCTTTCCCCACACACACTCTGTATTGGTTATATCTGCAAATATAGCCAATGCAGTTCAGATGGGAGATCCAGCTGTGTTCCGGGAGAGCTGGCGGGGAGCCAAGTTGCGATCACCTGCAGCACATTCAGACCATAAGACGCAGGCACTCCCCCCCCCCCCCCCCCCCCCCCCCCCCCCCCCCCCCCCCCCCCCTGATTTTGGGAGTGAAAAAGCATACCTGTCAACCCTCCCTCTTTTGCCGGGAAAGTCAAATTTTTATGTGGCTTTCCCAGCCAAATCCAGATTTCAAATAATCCCAGATTTTTCCCGGATTCTTGAAATTGCGCTAATTTAGCGTGGGGAGAGTGGTACTCTTCCTGCTAATGTCCCACCCCTCACATTATCAGCACAAGCGGGGTGAGACATTAGCAGGGAGAGTAATGACCTCTCTGCCTAAAACGTTGAGAGGTGAGCCCGGTACCGGAAGTGATGTCACTGACAAAAAACAGGGGGACATAGAGAAAGTAACGACACTGATGTCACTCCCTGTATGTCCCCCATTTTTTGTTTTTTTTTAAGTTGACAGCTGTGGAAAAAGTGTGTTTTATAATCCGAAAAATTCGGTAGTTCAAGATAGTGCCTATAAATTATAGCAAATAATATTTATTTTAATATTTAATAATGGCCATGCAAAAAGTATTGTAGTGCAGCAAAATGTACCAAAGTTCATTTGGCAACAAGACATTCTTTTTTTCTAAGTTCTGGAAATCCCCTGTATAGTGAGGTATCTGCCCAGTAATAGGGGAAGTTCTGATGTATCATATACAGAATAAATATAATTGATAGGAGGGCGCCTGGTCTTTTACATCTGCCACCTCGTGTGCCAGGTTCCTGTGATCCTCTCCAGAACATCCCAGTGGGCCTTTTATCAGGGCAGTTCTACTGGGTTGAACGCTCAGCCTTTTTTTGTTATAGAACTTTTATAACACTTGCATCCTATGGTTTGCATCCTATTTATACTTTGGAATGTACACTATTCTCTGGCCTACAGAGATAAAGAATGCCTGTATATATTCATGCTTAGAGAAGTGAAGTTATGCCCTTGTATCATATGAGTGTGTGTGGACATTTTGTCATTACATTCAGCTATCATGAATAGAAGCCTGTGCATGGCATATATTGCTAAAATGTTACAAGTTACAATTGCTACATGTTGGTTTTAATTAAACTTCATAGTATTATTTCATAAATTTGTCCCTTTAGATCTTCAGGTTGTTTTTTAGCCAAGGTAAATTAATACATCAATTTTGTTTATGACTCAGAAATGACAGCAAGCAGATGATTGATCCCTGAAGGCTTAAGCCTACTTGATCATTATTCAGGTTATCAGCCACCGGCTTTTTGTGCCAAATTTAAATAACATTTGGGTAAAATTTAAATAACTAAACTCGATGCTTAGATAGAAGAAGGAAGCTTCTGTAGAGGAAGCAGAAGGAAAACAGAGATTATTGTACAGATTATAGTCTCACAAATAATGATGAGAAATAAGTATTGGCTGGCCATTCATTTTCTGCACTGCACTATGCTCACTGGTATTGCCTACAGTACAACAGTGTCTTCCAAAGGCTGGCCATACATTGAATCAATGGTTTTATGACCAGGTTAATGGTCAATATCTCCCGAATACTAATCACATACCTGGATTACCGTCATGTACCCATTAAATAGGACAAAAACTATCCAAACAGAATCCATAAGAAGGGCTCCCCATTGTTATTTATAACAACTGTCAGAACCAAAATGTTATAATAAAGAGTAAGGAATACACATTATTGGTCATATCATATGCAGCCACCCATGTTATCGAGCTGACATGACCGAAATCCATGGTGGATGTCCGTTGCTTTAAATGGAGACTGCAGGGTCTGCATGCAAAGCATCGGCTGAGCTGGAGAGACAACAGTGCTGTGCCTTCAGCTCCTCCGACATCTGACAGCAGCGTGATGTCGTCATTACGCTGCAGGAAACCCTTAAATGGCTCCAATATCGAGCCGTCTGTTCCCTGCTTAAGGAGAACTTCCAGCTGCAGATGAATCATTCAAATGAATCATTGTCAATCAAGAATGTCCTTAATTTCAATACATTTTACTTTTATATGATGTTTTAACGTAATGATTTATTGAAAAGATGAACCACTGTGTGGCAAACATTTAATACTACAACCTGAATCAGGAATCTTGATCAATGCAGAGAAATGTCTGTGTTGCAGTAGATAGCTGATACCAACAGAAAGGTCATGAGCAGTTTTAAGGTTCAACAGGCAGAATTAAAACCCTAAAATAATCAGGTGTGGCAGAGTTATTAATCTTTTGAAAAAGTTGACCTAACACCTCTTGGATATATACTATATGAACAAAGGTTTGCGGACATCTGATTTTTTTTCTTTTTTGACATCCCCAATCCAAAACCATGAACAATATTGTGGAACTAGCCCACACCTCAATGCTATCGACACCTTCACTCTTCTGAAAAGCTGTAATGTGGATCTGAGGGAGTTTGTGATCATTCAGATAAAACATTTGTGAGGTCATGTATTGCAAGTTGAAATTCAGATTTTCCAATGGAATTTCAAGTTGGAATTCCATAGGATGATTCCAAATTTAAATTCTCCCGCGAACATTTTAGTTAAAGCAGACCTACCAATTCCTAGGTCACTCAGTAGCTTTGGCTGAGTGACCTACTTTTTCGGACAGCAGGGGTGTTTTTTCCGAGCATGCCCCTCCCACTGTCTGACATAGCACCTCGGCGAGACGTCATACAGCCGCAATGGGATTTGGGACTCGCAAGACCTGGGTGATTAGCAGCGATGAGAGCGTCCCTCTCCCATCCAGAGACACATCTCACCACGACAGCTGAATTCCTCACCCCCCCCCCCCAACAGAGCTCTCCGACAGAGGACAGAGAGAGCCAAGTCTTTGTAGGAGATGGAGTGATGAGGGGCACAAGTAGCTTTAGTTCTCCAGGATCTAAGATGCTGGCATCAGGAATGAACGTGAGGAAGGTAAGTGTTTTTTTTGTGTAAGAGTTTTCCAGGATCTGAACTGCTGACCAATTGCTGGTGAGAAATTTGTGTATAAAATTTAAATAATTTGTTTAATAATCACTTTTTAAATTGCGGTTGTTTTCCAATATTTGTAAAGCCTTTAGGAATAGGTAACATCCACATATGCTAGATTTCACTAAGATCTCCTGTCATTATTTACTGTGATAATCGACACTTGTGCATGCGAATATTGCTTATGTGTGTTGTCACGGTGACACCTAGTGGCAGAATGTGAAATAGCAGCTGCAGTGTAATCACCACATGTGACAACACATAGAAGCAAATGCAAATATTGGGAATGCAATGCATAGTACTTTCCCCAGAATCTCCAATATTTGCGATAATGAAGATATATCACTATATGTGAGATCTTTGTGCCGATATACGCAATAACATTTGCGATTCAAATATTTGCACTCAGATAACTCTGTAAAGCAAAAGTTAAATGCCATTTTGACCCAAAGGAAATAAATAGGACTTTACTGATCAAATTGCTCCCCCCGCCAGAATCCTGGTCTGTGAGTGGTCCTCAAAATGCAGGGCTAAAGATGCTTTGGGGAATCAGCCTAGTAAAGGAGGAGACTGTGGGAATGAAGCAAACCGGTAGGCAAATGTCTATTTCCTCCTAAAAAAAGAAAACATTTCCTTTTCCTCGGAATTCTGCTATTATATATGTATCACACAGCACTGGTTGCCCAGTAGAAATAAGGTTAGCTAGGCAAACAGTTGGAAATAAATACTTCTTTAGTGGAGGGTCTTTTCTATTTTTCCTCACACTGTTTGCCGGGCACTTTTAGTTGAAAGAAAACCATATAATACATTTCAGCTAAATAATATCACAGCAGCCTTTGCTCTATGTTTGTATTCACTCAGGCTGGAGACTACTTTTATCACAAGCTACACATGGCTAATGGCTGTAACCTTGTAAATGAATTATCAATTGTATCAATATACCAGATTGTCATATTGCTCCGGTCCATGCAGGAGCTTCATATAATATTATTGTTATCTGCAACCTTCTGGCAGAAGCTTAAAAGCAATGCTGCCATAAAAGCATGAGTGTATCATTGTCTGAAATGGAAACAAATGGATCTGAATGGCAGAGACAGCTTGTAGTTTTCTTAGTCTTTGTCACATTTCTCTGTGAAAGTTCGGCAAATATCTGACCTACCTAACCTGAGTCGGGACAATGTGATTTGTATCCAACAGCAATTCCAGGCCACTCAAGCCGAGAACAGCTATACAGGGTGTCTTCAGTATTTTATCGGTATGGTTAAAATAAAAATGTAAAAACAACACACGTATATATATATATGTTTAGATTGTGACGCGATGTTTTGGCTGATCGAACGTGCATGATGATGTCATCACACGCGTTCAATCAGCCGAAACATTGGGTCACAATCGCCGGGGCTCCCTTTGTGTGCCAGCACTGTCCATTGGGTCCCCCTAGCTGTTTGGCCTGAGCAGCTAGGGGGACCCGGCAGACAGCATCTAGGGACACCAGCTTTGAGAAGACGCTGCCAGGTCACTGACAGGGTCAGTAAGCTAGCAGCCTCTCTTCTCACTGAAGCACGAAGGGAGAGGGAGGAGCTGCTAGCACCTCCCCCTTCCCCCCTCATATATTCTGAGGGTGAAAAGCAGCCAGTTGCAGACAGGCTGTGTCCTCAGCCCCGTCATCCCAGACATACCTGTACTTTGGACAGGGACACTTGTCCCTGTCTAAAGTATTAGGCCGATCTACGAATTACAGACATGCCCATAATGGCTTAGAACGATTTGGTGGCCGATTTCAGACCTTCAAGCTTTAAATTGGCACCCGATTTTTCAGCCGTTTGGCTGATTGGCCAAAAAATCTGTGTATGGGGGGCTTAACATATATAATAAGTTAATTCTATGCAGTTACATGGTCACCTAAAGCACACCTGAACTCATACATTATATATTCATATTTATTTTTTTATATTCACTTACTTTGCTTTGGAATGTTCCTCCCTCAGTGGCAATGGCTGTGTCTGAATGCATGTTACAACGTAGCCACAGTATAAATGGTACCAGACATCTTGTATGTGGCAGTATAGATCTAGCCATCCACTTTCTATATTCTTCTCCACCCCCAACTAACTCTCACCACTTACCCCTACCAGCTACCATCACATGAGCACTTTCCTGCTCCAGGGTACACATAAGTAAAAGTTTCTGATGTTGATAACAGTGTGCTTTAACCAAAATTGATATTTACCTGTTGGTAATGTTGGTGGATACTGGACTGATTTCACCCATTTTAGATTCTTTTTCTAAGCCTTGAGCATTAGAACTAATGATCTCCCAATCAAAGTTCACCTAACTTCAGTAAAAAGGATTCTGGTTGGTTGCACTTGTATTTAACCATAGGCTGGTCGACTTTTGCACGATCTATCACAAAGTAGCCATACACAGGGATGCTATCCTATTGCACAATAAAAAGTCATCTGAACATCGATCGGTTGTACCGCCACACAGTGTTATAGATTGACAGCTTTTTAAAATATAATATCATTAAGACTTTCTGCCTGGACAGGGCGCCTGAAAAAAAAAACAACATGTAAATGATCTATTGAAATTTACAGACATGTCCAAAAACTGCGCGATTGATGTTCTGTTTGACATTGATCAATTTGAGTCGATCGTATGAACGCAATTTAATGGGAAGCAAAACAATCGAAATACCTAGAACAACTGTCAGATATTTGTACGATCAAGCACAAATTACCAACATGTCCGATCACATTTTTTTATGGATTTTTTGTTCGATTTTGATCACTTTTGGTTGATCGTACCAGGTGTGCAGGAATCGATTTCTGTACAATAGATGTAAAAATTTATAGTTTTAAGACGATCAAAAAGAAATATGGAACCACGTATGCCTACCTTAATTCCCTATACTGAAGAAGTTTTATTTTGTAACAAACATGGAGTATAGTCTACTCTTAAGGTAATACAATGTCTGATGGTTTTGATAGTGTGTGACTGGTGTGGTCAGTCATGAACCCACCACCCCTATGAATGAGAAGCAGCATAGAGCATCTCACCAGGAGTCTCTGGTTTCCGGAGAGGCCAGGTGGGAGCCTGGCCATGAGTGTGAATCTGACCTTACAGCAGTTTTGCGTGTTTGTTTTTGAAGGAAATTCACTATTTGTGTTATCCTTGGCCATCCTTCATCTTGTAAATGGAAGTTTTGGAAGGCCTCCAGAGAATTCTGAATTATGTTTTACTTCCCAACAAAATGCATACTTTATTTGTGCTGCAAAACACAAAGTTTGTTATGTTTCCTGGCCTCGGGCAATGCTTCTTAACTGCAGCACATGAATAAAAATGACATTTCAACCAGTTTGAGATGTGTCATTTTAAAGAATTTGATTTGTAGATATTGCAGAGTCGTTATGGTTGCTGTTCCAGCCATCCATATCATCCAAGGCACACACAGGCCAATATATAAGACACTTGCTCTGTTCCTGACCCTGCTTTACTGGCAATGCAGCTCTGCAGCAATAATACCTTATCACAATGGCTCAGGGCGCTTCTACCAGTTACACTTAAATTTCAATAAAGTATTCATTTAGTGCATCATTACTAATTAAATGTCTAAACAATGGTCTGCTTAGTAAGAATCAGTTACTTGTTGCCAGCATTAGCACTGTGTTTTCTCCTACACTCCCAAATCAAATTATTATCTAATTATTTGATTGGATTTCAGTTCTTGTTGTTGCCTGAAGTGTGATGGATATTAGAATATATTGCTATAATGGTTTTGAATGTTTTTGATTGAATGTATACAGTTTCAAGGGATCAGATCAGAATACCAGCCTAGTATTCTAGAGAGCCTGATACAGTGATTCAGGGATAAATTGCTAATAATACAATTATTTTATAATCTGCTGAATTCCCCAAACCTTTGTTATACATGACAGTTGAGATCAACGGTCTGCAAATGGGTCGGGTGAGGGGGTGAACAAGAGCAAGGAGCCACAGCAGATATTTTGGCTGCTCCTCTTACTTTCAAACCCCCTAGGCCAGGGGTAGGCAAAGTGTGGCACGGGAGCCATATGTGGCTCTTTAGCCCCTTCAGCCTGGCTCAGTGGCGTAGTGACCTGTT
>CM070036.1:115209999-115232388 GCA_036250615.1 Ptychadena robeensis
TTGCGGAGGTTCGCGTTCACCGCTCGCGAACATCAAATTCCGGGTTCGCGCCATCACTACTAAGGACTCATATAAAAGAATAAATTATACTTTTGTTGAGCTTTAGGTTTTTAAAGTAAAGTTGGAAAGCTCATTAAATTGAACTCTTTCTAAGACCTCTGTAGCTCAATTACCTCAAGCTCCTCACATGAATCGTGAATGTTTCTGGTTTCTGAACCTGCTGTGTGTAACTTCTTCTCTCTGTGTTTAATGTATTATCAATCTGATTCAAACTTCTAAGGCAATAAAGCTCAAGGCTTTGTTAATTGACAGTTTTATCCTCCTCCAGCTGCCGGACTGAACAAGCCCTGTGTTTAGGCAGGAGACAGCTCAACCACGGTGGGGACCATACAGCTTGGTACTAAGCAAATTATAGCTCATCAGTTAAAAAAAAATTTTTAATATAACTTTTATTTAACCATAACAATGATGAGGTGATTAAACCAGATCATACATTAAAAATAAACATAAACAACTGCACATTACAGGGAACAATATTGAAAAGAACATTAAAAAAATGTGGTGTAAATAGACACATTGCGAGTGTGAGGCAACTACAGAGTTAAATATATTATGCACTCTCTCTACATCATAAGGCTCCGATTTTAGAAAGAAAAGAAAGAAAATGACAACAGGGGTAAATAGAGAGGAAGAATAGGAACATGGTAGGAAAAGAGAGCAGACTAGAGAGCCTAAAGTTAGCCATGCAAGGTTCGGATTTCCGTTTAATGTTTATGTCAATCACACGGAAATTCATCCCTGTCCACCTGGTACTACCGACCCAAAGTGATTGATATCAAATACAACCGTGTTTGATCAGACATTTCGGTAAATTTCAGTCAATAATTTACCTTTACATGTCATTTTTTGGTTTCCAGGCGCCCTCTTGTGGCAGAAAGCGATAATGACGCTTTAATAAAAAAAAACTGAATAGCTGTGAATCTGTAACACTTTGTGGCGGTACAATCAATAAATGTGATTGATTTGTATTTCGATTATTATTATTATGACCCATCTATGACTACTTTAAGGAAGTGGTTCCCGAACTGAGCTAATGTGAAATGGCCCGCAATCTGAACATGTGCAGTTTAAATGGAAGGGCTCGCATAGGAAGAAAAAGTTCAGCTGTACATTGGATTTGTACAACTACTACACATACAAAGAAGAGGAAGCGGCATAAATGGTTAATTTAAAAAAAAACTTTTCTAATAGGGAAACACAGACTAAGGTTTTCCTTACAGCCTCTACAGAAATGGAGAGTATATTGACCCAATTTGCAGTAATAGAGCAAAGGCAAGCTTTCCTGGTATAGGGGTTTGATAAATAAAGAAGAGCAGCCCCCTGTCACCACCCATAGATCTATATCCTTCTTTCAGGTTTCCCATTGTGCCTAGATTTTTCCAAAAGCCTGAGCAGGGAGTTCTGACATGACACACAATTACCGGTAATGCATAGATTCCTGTCTAATGACTTATAATTTAAACTGAATAAAATTCTGAAAATATGTAGGTGTGACTTCCAGTCTACATAATGTGGTCACAAGGTGTTACCTTTTACTCTCATTGATTGCTTAGCCAATGTTCATTGACAGTTACATGTGACTTGCAAGTGACCCACATTAACTTTACCATTGACTTAGAAGAGGAGAGAAGCAGTTTTGATATAAATAAAATAATCTCAATGACCCTTGCCAATACCGGTATCAGAAATCCAGTTTGGATCTGAAAGGTCACATGGACTATAATAAAGTTGTGACCGTGGTCACAATTTTCTCTCTGTAAAGGTGTGTACAGTGTAAATACACTTTGCATTTTTCTCCTGTACTTAGACCACAGCATTAATCACCAATTTTTCAGATCTTACTTGATAATTCCATTGTAGCAATTGTGGTGTCATTGTGTTATCAAGAAGTAAACAAGGACATGTGTATGAAAGCTATAGAAAGGTATAGAACTGTGAAATTACTATTGAAAGCAGCTGAAAAGCCTTGAAGAAGCAGTGAATGTAAAATGATTTTGTTTTTTTTTCTAGAGAATGAGCTACTGATTACAACCATGAATAAGAATTTAAGGTAAAAAAATTTGTTTTATAATGTACAGTAAGGCAATATAATTTTCACTATATATATATATATATAGACAGGGGTGCACATAATTTGTTCAGTGAGTTCCAGGAGATGGTCTTCCTCACTTTCTCCATCAGCTTCCTGCATGATAAGATTAATGGATGTGTCTCCAAGACGTTAAAAAGCAGCCGGTTTTCCGCAGCTTAATTAATATCCGGATGCGGCTGGAGCGCATCTTTTTTCATTTTAGGAGCACATCTTAATTAATATCCGGTGCACTTTTTTTTTCGCTCCCAGCTCAGGAAAACAGCAGTGGACACATGCCCTTACATATGTCTTCTCTTACTTGCAACCCCCAGATCTCTACCAACCTCAAAAGTCCAATCATTTTTTTAGTAATTTACATTCCCAATTTGACACCCCTGACTGCAACATTTCAGTTATATTATTGTCTCATTGTGGTTATCCAAGTGACATAAATTGTATACATTTAACAATAAAGCTGAACAATTTTGTAATTTAAATTTTTTTTTTTTACAGCAGTGTATACATAATACAGTTGAACTTCAATACCAATTTCAGCCACTGAGTGTCTCTAGTGAGCACTTGTCCTCACTCAGCTTCTTCTTACACATGAAGGAGGGAGAGGGGAAGCTGACGATTTCTCCATGACAGTCAGACTCCTTGGCGTACGCAATCGCGCTCAGTATCAACAATATAGGCCTGCAAAACTAGGTTTTGACCCTGTTTGTTATGTTACAGCCTTATTCCAAAATGCATTAAAAAATTTATTCTCATAATTCTAAACACAACACCCCATAATGACAACATGAAAAAACTTTACCTAAGGTTTTAGCATATTTATTAAAAATAACAGAGAAGCCACATTTATATAAGTAGTCACAGCCTTTGCCCAAACTTCATCCATGCACGTTTGGCAGCAATTACAGCCTCAAGTCTTTTTGATTATGATGCCACAAGCTTGGCACACCTATCCTTGGCCATTCCTCTTTGCATCACCTCTCAAGTTCCAACAGATTAATGGGAAGTTTCGATATACAGCCATTTTGGAATAAGACTATAACATAACATAATATGTAAAAACGGATGCACTGTATATATTTAATTTTATTTATTCTGTAAATACCCTAAAGCACACATGTAGATATTGGGCAGATCGATGGCTGCTTCGAGCATCGTGCACGCTCATGGCCATCTATCTGGCCCATATCATATGCGACCATCCCTGTTTTCGAGCAGGACCAATCAAAGCAGTTTGAAAACAGGTATATCGGACATGACTGTAAACCACGGCTGCACCTCCAGCTCCTTCAATATCTGACAGCAGCGTGATGACGTCATGGTTTCTATAGACTACAATGTGATGCTTTACAAAGTGTAATATTAGCTGTGTTATAATATCATAAATATTTAGACATTTTAATTAAGCATAAGCAGTCCACTGAAAGAATTATTTTCTGTCTTGACTTTCTGCAAAAAAGTAGTGTTTACTTGTACATAGGTGTACCTCAGCTACAGCCTTAGTATATCTACAGTGCAATATATAAGGCCTATGACTAGTGTTTTTGCTGGATGCTCTGACATCAAATAGAAAACACTGTTAATGGCATGGTAGGGCAGTAATAGAGAAGCAATCAGTTGTACAGAGAACACAGAAAAAAGTTGACTTGTGTCTCATTGACTAGTAATAAGAAACAATGTTCATTCTGGGCACATTGTCTGTACTTGAACTGTGGACATTCCCTCTAAATGTGCCCATATACACATAGATATGCGCTAGATCGATGGCTGCTTCACGGCCATCAATCTAGAACATACGTAATGCGGCCACCCCTGTCTTCGAGCATGATCAATCCCACATGAAGACAGGGTTAACGGATGACCGTAAATCACGGTCGATGTCAATTGCTTTGGTTGGGGAATTTGCTTTTGGTTGGTGCGGATCCCCATGCAAAGCATTGGCTGAGTTTGATGATGCAGCAATGCTGTGCCTAGAGCTCCTTTCATATCAGCCTCAGCGTTATCACGTAATCAGGCTGATATCGAAGGAGCTCTAGGCACAGCTCCAAGGCTGATCCAGGCATCGACCCGTGTATGGCAGCCTTAAGGAATTTTTATTTTGGCACTGCGCCTTCCTCCTACTGCCTTTCTTCGAGGCAGGTTTACTTAAAA
This sequence comes from Ptychadena robeensis, assembly GCA_036250615.1. Taxonomy (NCBI): domain Eukaryota; kingdom Metazoa; phylum Chordata; class Amphibia; order Anura; family Ptychadenidae; genus Ptychadena; species Ptychadena robeensis. The sequence goes on from CM070036.1 coordinate 115,214,297, forward strand.
TGATTTGTTGTCCCTTTTAGTCTTTAATTTTGTTTTACATTTTAAAAAGTGACAATGTATATCCCCATACTAGCTATACAATAAAAAGTATACTACCTTGTTAATTTCCCATTATAAAATCAGAAATGTTGTATTTCTTTTCAACTTTAACAAGAAGAATCATCAATGTGGTACTCAGCTCATGCTTTATTACTTGTTGCAGTAGTTTCCTTCCTAAAAAGAGTTTTTTTAAAAAGGGATAACTTAATGTGTATGTCATGTGGGCTGATGACCAAGCTGTGGTGCCTAACTGTAGTACAGAAAACTGAAGTCACTCCAATCCTGCTAATTTAGAGAAGAGTGGTTAAAGAGAATTACACATAATTTGACAAGGCAAGGCATTTCCCATATATGTATTTCAATCATATATTTTACTAAGTTTTACTTTGCCTAGCATTCAGCTTTAAGTAACATGCTGGCCATTGACACAGAAGTATCTGGCAAACAAACTGCATACTTTGTATTGTTGGCAAAATGCAATGCTTGATAAATGTAGAGAATGAATGAATGGGTGGGTGTGCTTGAGTCATTTATTCCTACACAAGACTTTTGACAAAGGTCATTGTGCCTGAAATTATCTAAGATACTTCAACAGGACTAGTGCACTGTGCCTACAGATAAAGGTAATATAAAGGAGTGACTTTTACAACACAAAGTATGGAAATGGCTGGTAACAACTGACTTGTGCCTTTTGTTTGTGCCATTGCCAGTGAAATTCCTCAATTCCGTTCTGTGCAGCTATGAAGGTCTACAGTAGAACAATAATTCAGTACACTGATATGCAATAAAGTTGCTGTTTATCCTCACTACTGATGTTTGTGTACGGTTTCTGGCCACGTCAATTCCCCTGAGCCTAGCCACGTCTGGTATCTGAACCCTTGGTTGAATCCTCCTCTTTATGTAATACTGATATGGAAGTTTTTAATGAAAGGTACCAATGGAAAACATAATCAGAACAGTTAAATTGTAGTACATATTTTTGAATTAGCCGTTCATAAGCCCCTCAAGTGACATTCCGCACATCCTCCCAACAAGCACGGAGAATAATGTTTCCCTCCTTCTTAACTTCCCACCCCGCACATCCTCTGCACAAGCTGAAAGGATAGGGTATGTTCACACTTATGCCATCAGCCACGGCGTGGACGCCATTTTAATTGCGTTCGATGATTACAGCTTATCACTTCCATTTAGTTGGCCCTTCTAAAGGCTGCGATGGGGCGTGGCCACGGTGCAACCCACGATCAGAATTGTGGCTCCCCGCATTTCTTGATGGCGGGCCGCAGTTAAAAACCCTGTGTCATTTAAACCAGACGGGGTGGGGCAAGATGTTCTGTGCCAACCCCCACTTGCCCGCAATCTCCGTGCGGCAGTTCTAATAATGGGAGACCCTAGGAGATCAATGGGTGCCAGTGATCTGGGGTCACTGAAAGTCACAAGCTGCACAAGAATTTAGGTCACTGGAAGTCACAAGTGGAAGCGGAACTGGGGTCACTGGAGGTTTTAAGTGGTACAGGAATTGGGGTCACTGGAAGTCTTAAGTTGTACAGGAACTGGGGTCACTGGAAGTCACAAGCTGCACAGGAACTGGGGTCACTGGAAGTCACAAGCTGCACAGGAACTGGGGTCCCTGGAAGTCACAAGCTGCACAGGAACTGGGGTCACTAAAGGTCACAAGCTGCACAGGAACTGGGGTCACTGGAAGTCACAAGTGGTACTGGAACTGGGGTCACTGGAAGACACAGATGGGTCACCGGTTGAATAAGTTGGTACAGGATTTTTTAATTTAATGTCTATCATGACTACAATTTATACATGATTAAATATGCAACAATATCATGGGATTACTAAATTTATGTACACATTAATTATGACCATCTCCTGCACTTGGAAGCATCATTTTGAATTTAGCGGCCATCATTCCTTAATGCCTGGCATACACATGCCGATAAGTGGCCGATTTTTCACCTGACCGACGGGCGTGCGCTTGCACCTTCAGTCAGCGGAAAAATTGGCCGGTTATCGGCGTGTGCCCACATGGGGCGACAGGTCCCTGTCGCCCCACAGCTCAGCCGGCCAGAGAACGGACATGTCAGATGTTCTCTGGCCGATGCAAGCCGATGCCGGCACACAAAGGGTGCCCGCCGATTAAAGCAGCGCCAGAATGCACCAGAATGCAACGTGGTGACGTCATCACGTTTGCATTCCACAGCTCATAGGAGCTTGTCTGTCGGCACCCATCTGTGGGTGTATGGCAGGCATAAGTATATATATTTGGTAAATGAGTAATCAGTGGTAAGATGTTGTTCTTTTTTTGTCAAATAAAGTAGATTTTGCTGCAAAAATCAACATCATTTGAACATTGTTTCCCACAATTCTTCTTTTTCAGTTCTCCATCCTGAAGAGGTATTGTCCCTAGAGTCTATGGAGAATATGAGTTTTCAGGTGTCCTCGTAGAGGCCATAGTTTGCCATCAATAGAATATTTAAATTTACTATCAAAAGCCTCTATTTCATTATACATTTTGTCTTGTTTAACCTTCCCGGCAGATTAATTTTGTTTTGTTAAACAGAGTACAATAGCCCAGGCTAAGATTGTGGCCCACAAGTCAGTGTTTTATTATTAACTGTAGGGCACTAGCATATTATCCTTCTGAGAGTAATGCCCATGGCACGCTTTTTTCAAATGCTCCCACCTTCCCCCTACATATGTGATTACTGGAAAAAGCCAGCACGCCTCCATCACATGGTGGTCAATGGCAACCATTCCCCCCACCTCTTTGGCGTCATCTATGGCACCAAAGAGGTGGACCCAAAAGAGATCAGCAGGTCACAGATGCGCTACATTGCCACGGGCTCACCGGGGATAGGTGAGTATCCTTGTCTTTGACTCCGGGTAAGTTTGCGGTGTAAGCAGCACTGTGTATTAAATGGGGTTAAATGGTTGAACACAAAGTAACAAACAAGTGACACATGTGCGGCTTAATTACCTCTCCGCGCTCAAAGAGGTTGGTGTCAGGGCTTGTTTGAAAGTGATAAATGTAGGAGTAAATCTAATGGAATAAGGGAGAGAGTAGAAGTGCCACTAGAGAGGTCTTGAAGCCGCTTATGTTATAAGTCTAGCAGCAGCATTTATAATAGACTGAATGCATGTCATGTTCTCTATAATGAACTCCAGTGCAAAAAATGTGTCCACTATTGTGCCTTTGCATGCACAAAAAGCACTACAACACAATACAACATGGTGTGTTGGGACATAAATTGATTAGTAGACGATTTTGGAAGAAGATTTGACCACTTCTCAGAGGAGTCGACTAGTCGCCTCTTTGTGGGTGAGATGGCTAGCACACAGAGAGAGAGAGATGCACAATACCTTCCTGCCTCCATCCAAGCTCTGCTTCTGATTGCCACGGAAGGGAGGAAACAGAAGAAAATTTTTTCACCTCCCTGTCCTACCAAACCCCCCTGTAAAAATTGTTTGGGTGTTGCGTTCAATGGTGCACAGCGTGTCCATTGAACGTCAATGGATGCAACAGCATGATGTGGAAAAACTGCACCCTAAAATGCCCACACTCTGCAGGCAATTCCCTAGCTAGGCCTCATGGACATGTCACACCAACACGCCCATTACTCCCAGTGGATACATACCCTATGTTTGAAGGCCTAGCTACTATAGCAGAATAGTCTTGGATCGTACAGGAGACAGAGAACTCTCCTACATGGAGTGGGAATAAAGGCATGCTTTAAAATGGATACACTCATTAGAGACATTTTTATTTTACTAGAATGAAACATAATATATGAATCACCACAACCATCTGCTTCTGTTATCTCTGATATTTATGCACATATGATTTCAAAATGCACACATTAGTAAGCAGTTCACACACTTTTTACTAAATAATTTAGCATTCTATCATCCAAAGGCAAGTATCATTATATTGCAAAAAAAATACTTTATTACTCCCCACAAAATAAATGTCAATGTACAGCTTCAAAAACCCACCATCATCATTAAATAAAAGCCAATCAATCAAAAATTTAGCTGATTTACACAAATCAAACCCAAAGGTCTCTATTATAGCAAATATGCAACGCACAAATCGTCAAATCTGCAAAATTAGGAGCTATGTTGTGCTAATGTTATTTTTATAACTTGAGATGTGAAATGTAATGAATCTGTTATTGTTCAGGTATAGGTATAGGTATGTTCAGTATAGGTAGACATACATGCCTCGATTCTCCCTCGATAGATGATGTCATCACACTGCAGTAGGCCCCTTAGAGGATCGGCCCGGCACCCTTTGTGTGCTGTACATTACTTTGGATGGGACTGCCCTCCCTAGCCAAAGTAATGGGATCGGCCAGGAATCTACAACATGTCGGATAACCGTGCAATCCGACATGCATGAGATTCCTGATCGATCTTCCTGATAAAAATCGGGCAGGAATCTGTATGGCTACCTTATGGAATGTGCTCTAGGTTTATTGTTTTTTTAACGCAGAACAATTCAACAATCATTACACCTTTAACCATACTTCAATCTTACCCTTAAATAGCTGTAAAGACTGTTACATGTACATTAATAATTTTCTCTGATTTATTATGCAATATTAGAGTGTTGTACCGTGTTAGCCATCGATAAATACAGCAAGTTTGGAGTTCAAGTGATACCGTTTATTGGCTAACTGCAAACCCCTGCAATAGAACACCCCTTGGATATGTAAGAACAGAATGTGAAATCAATGCAACAAAACATTAAGAAACCTTATCAAGTATTAGTACAATGTGCCTTATAAATTGCTTAGTGAGTGTATTGTTTTGTCATAGAAGTAAAACATTCAGCAGTGCTAACCTGATTTGGTCCCTTTTCCATCTGGCTTAGAAGGCAGCTATCACATTAAATGAGTCAGAATTATTAAGTTGCCATATGCAATGTACTTGACATTATTTTGTTATAATTACCATTAGAAAACTGTAGTGTATATAAATTCATGCATGTCCGAGGGTAGAGGACCTTGCATGAACTCCCTAAAATAACTATCAAGCATTTATCTGATTATGTAAGAACTAAAACAACTTTCCAGGAAGGTCAACTGGAGGAATACATGGGCTAGTTTTATTTAGTTATAGAAAGTTTCTCTCTTGCTATCTCAATAAATATACCTGAAATTCAGGTGAAAGAGCATCTGCACTTCAATAATGAATAGGATAGTACAGTTTTAATAGTCTTCACATGTATTGCCTGTTTACACTAATATCTCTCTCAGTATGATGGAACATTTCAGTATACTGGCTCAGCAGAGACGGAGCTATCCATGATATTTTATTCAGGAAAAGAGGTACATAGAAGGTTTATTATTGCACTGCAGCTCATGATGCTCCCTGAAGGTCTCTTGTGTCTGCTTCTTTCTTTTTTTTTAAAGAAAATATAAGAGACAAATAATGTTTTCGAAAACTAGGTAAATACTTATTACAGATATTGTGGAGTTTAAGGGTGCACAATGTATTTGACTTTTCTCATTGCTTCTGCAAAATGTTACATTATTGCCATCAATGTCAAGCTTTACATTTTTACCAAAGAGCCATTTCAAGGCTCCATAAAAACATTACAGACAATGCAATATATAGTAAAGTAATATAATAGGACTACTGCTGTATTGTACTGTATCTATAACACTTTACTGTATGCTTTATAGAGTTAATCCTCCCTGATGAAGCCCATGGGGGCGAAACATGTTGGAGGGATAGAACACAAGATCTTCTACTAAAGCTCCAAACAGCTATACATACAAATCATATGGTATTTTGGCTATATGTATGAATGTAATGTGCTTTTATGTTTGTAATACATTAAAAATGATCTTTTAATTAATATAATAGGTCCTAATAATTTAATAAAGACCTTTTTATCTTTATCTTAAAAATTATCTGGTGTGATGAAGTATTGGTGCTGTAAAACACCATTAGAATTAAATTTTCAGAGACCCTGACCTTGAATAGGGTTTTAGTATATATTTTGATACATCATTGGTGTTGCATATCTATTCCTCACCATACACCTGCACTTTGAGTTGTTTATATCTATGATAGATGGTCTATCCTAGGAAGCCCACACCACATAGACTGCAGGTATCACCCAGTATGCCAACACCAACCAATGACAATTCCCACACGTTCTTCTATGCTAAAGGGGCACATACACAAGGCTAAGAACTGGATTATAAACTCTTCCAACAACAATGAGGTCATTTGATGTCCCAGTCAGACTGTCCCCATATATTCCCTTCCTTAGATAGATTTGAACAGAATATACCTTGTACTTCTAAAACTATATCCCAATCAAGTTAATGGGAAATGTGAGGGCAGGAGCACTCGGGTGCATTAAATATAATCTATAAATATGTCTTTTACATTCATCACAAAAAAAATGCGCTGCCATTGCTGAAAATTTTAGGTCTCTGACTTCAAAAGTTCACCAACACAAAATAAGTAGGCTGATTGGTAAGGTCAAGGTTTGCATGATAGACAGGCAACTAGCAATTGTCGAAAAGGAGGTAAGGAATGTCAGCCTCCATTTTATTCTCAAATAACAGATTCTAACAGACTTTTCTAAAACTAACTTGAAATTATATCATCTCTTATATTAAGATCTTACTGCACTAAGATCCAACAATATAAATTGAAAAGAACCAGCTCATGGGGAATGCTGTGTAACTACGGGGCAAACATGGATTAAAATCTTTCCATTTGATCAATGCTTACAGAGAAAGGAAGTGTATGCTTTCTTGAATAAACTCATAACTTTATAAACAGACCTGAACCCGAAACAATTTTAATAAACCGCAGATTTAAAAAAAAAAAAAAAGACCAAAAGGAAAACTGTCATCAGAAATGACAAGTAGAAAGCAATACGAATTTTGCTACAGAAAGATTGAATCTCTGGATTTGGGAAAACACTGTAAAGCTGTAAATTACACTTATCTCTGTGACTGCCATTTAGATATCATCAACTGTAAAATGTATTTCCCTTGCTGCTGCTGGCCTGAACAACACTTCTGCTGTCTGAATGCCACTCTATGGCATCCAAGCTGCACGTATGTGGTCAGCTAAAGCCCCCATACACCTTTAGATCACTCCATACAATTCCCTTTACAACTATGTAGTGCCGGGTCCTCCCTGATAGAATACATACTGATGACAGTTAAAGTTTTTTCATGAAATGGAACTGTTACTCTATAGCAAAAAGGACAGACTGAAGACCTTTAACCTCCCTAGCGATATGCCCGAACCCAGTTCGGGGAAAGGCACACTGCAACTATCGATATGCCCGAACTGGGTTCGGGCACATCGTGGGAGCTCACCGCCGCTGCCATCTCTCTCTTCTCCTTCTTCTTCCAGGATCCCGGAGTGACGTGTGACGTCACGAGGCGAGGACCCCCCCCGTCCCCGGTGCTTTTTTAACATCTGTTTTTGTGTTAACGTTTTAGCTGGATTACTAGAACTGGTCGTTCTGGCTAGTCAATTCACCTCAAAGATGAAATCCGCCGCTAGCAGAAACGCTCCAACGGGCTGAAGCGTTCCGGGCTAGTGGATCATCTGCGCCATGCACCACGACAGCCGTTCCGGAAATAAGCCCGAGGTCTCCGCTATCTCCGTGAATCGGAACTCTCGTGTAGCCGGCAGTGATTCAATCCGCGGCGGGATAATTTAAAGGTACAAGAAAGGGTTATTTTTTTTTCTTAAGATTTTAGATATATTTCCATTTTTTTCACATTTGTTTTCCGATTTTGGGATTGGGATTGGATAAATTCTTTATAAATGTTGGTTAATCCATCCAAATCACAAAGAGAAAAGGAAAACAAGTGTAAAAGACTGTTATTTCATGTACCTCTAAAGCCCGCCATAGCACTTTATTCTGTGGCGACTTTTGCGAATGATCACCAATGCGCAATAACAGGAGGTAAGAGACGCTTGGTGAGCAAGTGCCAAAATGAAAAAAGCCGCGCCCACAACCGGACGGCAAGTACTGGCGCAGTCTGATCGGTGGGATCAAAAAACGCTGCGGGGCGCCCATCTCCAGAATCAGAGGCGCAAAAAAGAGCCGCTGGCTGCTCGTGTGCGCTGCACAGCAATGGTTCTACAAGCTCAAGGCACACAGAGGCCTTTCCCCCGCACCCTATCGCGTCGACCGTGAACGCCGAATGGGAGCGGAAAAGGGCAAACCCTGTTCAACTTTTGGTACAGAAATCTGCACCTCAGTGAACCGCCAGGGAGGTTAATAAAATGTGGTTGAGATGGCATCTATTTGAAGATTCAGACGAGTTCCAACAACTCACCCTGCTATAATATGTGGAAATTTTCTGTATGTGTGGTTCGGTATTAATCCGTGTTTATATGGAATTCACATTGTTCAGATTGTATGTCTTGCTAGCTGTTCTTGATGTCCATTATGGTTTGTTCATTTCCTTCCCTCCTTCCCCCTTTCCCCATTACTCCCCTTATACGTTGTGTTTCATGCATATTAATGTAATGTATTTGCGAAAAAAAACTTTTTTCAATAAAGTTATTGGAAAAAAAATAAAAAAGAATACATACTGATTGGAAGGTTTAGAAAGGTCCTCATATTACATGCTTTTGGTAGAAGAAAAGTTGGTAAGTATGGTAACATTTTAAGGTGTATGGAGGGCTTTATTCAATATACATGTTACTGAGTGTGCTGAGGGAGTCCCGTGTGTTGCACTGGGAGCTAGCTATGGGGATCCAAATTCTGAAGCAGTGCATGATCTTAAGATGGAACACAGAGGTAAGTGTATTAGACATTTAAAGTTGAGATCAGGTTCTCATTGGGTTCTTTATCTACAGCTACACATCCAGCAAAAACTTTACATTTTATACCATACCCTTAAGCCCCCCATACACCTCAAGATCGATCCATACAATCTCCATTAGATCTACCAACAACTGTGTAGTATAGTGGCCTCCCTGATAGAATACATAGTATTGGAAGGGTTAGATAGGTCCTCATATTACATGGTTTTGGTAGAACAAAATTTGATTGTACAGAAATTGTATGGTAAGATTGTAAGGTGTATGGGGGCCTTTACTTTGGAGTTCAGGTGTATCTTTTATCTACATGTGAAGTATTTACTCTGGAAAAAGAATCATGGACATCTAATGGGAGGGAGAAGAGATTTCCAAATGAGAGTACACAATTCAATGCTTAGCTCAGGGTGTCGGAGACACATACTGAATGTGTCAGAAAAATACATGGAATCTTCCAAGGAGGCATTTTGAGCATTTTAGGATGTAGCGTATTGACAATTTTCCCATGCCGCCTCTTTGTTCTTATGTATATTTATAATGCAGTGAATGTAACTTCACCAAATATTCACTGGTGGTGAGTAGAGATGGTCGAATTGTTCGACTAGCTGACTTTGTGAGCTAATTGCAAAGCCTCTGAAAATGATATCATCACCAAACTTGCTGGAGATGTAGAGAAGGGCTGTGGGAGCATTGGTATCATCACCAAACTTGTTGGAGATGTAGAGAAGCATTGGGGGTATACTACAAAAGAAATATGGCTCTAGCACATGTCAATTTTCCATAAATGAAGTTCAAAGTCAAAGTCAAAGTTATATCACACTATTTGTGTGAGAGCCATACTTTTTTTGTAGTATCGGTTAAAGGGAGATATTAAGTATTGCTGATTAATATCCTAGTTATATGCAATGGTGGGCGTCGGTCCTAGACGTTGGACTTGCACCTTTTGGCATATTAACTAGTATCATCCTAAATCTTTTTTTCTGACCGTATGTAGAATGATGTGGCGGATGACAAAATCTCGTTAGTAAAGTAAAGCAAATGAAATATTTATTAACATAATAAGTTTCAATACAATTCAATTACTATTGTCTAATGTGTATATATATCCTCATCATGAAGCAACAGGTTATATATACACATAGACGCACATCAAAACAAAACTTAAGTAATACACAACTACACTACACTAACACAATCCCAATAAATCCTCCCCAAATCTTTCCTATGTTACTCTGCCCCATTACGGAGCGCCCAGATAGACAGGGGGTTGGTCTAGTGTGGGAGGTTACCTGAGGGTAGGGCTAAGAGTGTTGGTTGGGTGGGGCGTTGGGGTCTGGGTGGGGGTGTAGGTTTCTGGGGTGTTGGGTGTGGCGGGGACTGTTTAGAGGTTTTTTTTTTTTTGGTTTTTTTTGTTGTTCTTTATTGGGGTTGGGTTGTGATTCAATAAGGGGGTGGTTAAGGAGAAGGCAGGGATACGTAGCCGTGGCGTTCACATAGGTTCTTGCTGGTGCTGTGTGGGGGGGGACCTTCTACGTGAATGCAGGTAAAAAGAGAAAGATGGCTAGCCAGAACAGCTCTTTAAAAAAATATGCGGCTCCGTGATGTCATAGAGGCATGGACATGTTGGCGGAGCGTGCTCAGTGTGTGTACCACCAAAGAGGAATGTTTAACACGATCTGATGAAACCAGGGGCGGAGGGTTTACAGCCTTGGAACCCTTTGTCTTGCTAGGGCATCATGCCTGCCCACCCCTGGTGATTAGTGAGGGGGGAGGGGACCTACTTCCTGTTCACATTCCCCCTGTTGTCGAGAACAGGACATTAAAGTTGAAGGAAGGGTTTGGATGGCATTTGCCCTTCACCCCCTTTGGTTTGGCAGGCAACAGTTCGGGAAGGATGACTGCAGGTACTCTGGTACTTGTAGTTATGCCAGACTCCCCCTCAGACCATAACTCTTCCCTGAGCCGTTCAACCGTAACCAAAGTGGGCCACCCCAGGTCACACGGGTCTCTGTACTTTTAGCTCTAGAACGGAACTCTTATCATTTCAGCCATCAGGGTCAGGTTTCAGAGTTATGCCGGTCCCTTGTCGTCCCTTGAGTTGTCAATTGTGTATTAGATCTGTCTGGGACGGGGACACCCTCACAGAGCTAGGCGCGGACTTCCATCAGAAGTCTCTTTTCATCCGTCAGTGATCGCTTTTTAGGGTATAAGTGCGCCACCATCAGTTACTGGCCCGACTTCAACTCTCAGTCTCTGGGTCAATAGACATGAAACTCTCAATTCCTGGAGTACGGTTAAACCATGAACTGGCCTTTTTCTGTAAAGGGACTAACTCTATCCCCACACTTGCTCCTTTTTCATCTTGTTGAAGAATCTATTAAGTGGTCTTCCCAATGGAAGATTCGAAGGTCTTTTACAAGGCAGTGTCAGAACACTGGAAGGTAAGAGGTGATGTCGTAAGTACCAAAATTCGACCGTGCGGGAAAGGAACAACGCACTTACCAACACTCAGTCCGCTTCCGTTATGAAGTGTTACCTTTAGGGGTCGAAGTGGCAAAATAACGTGAAAAGGAGGGATCTGTCCCTAAATTATTGCCCTTATCTTGTCCCCACTACACATGTCAAAAAAATCGGTATCACCCCCCCCCCAATTCTAAATCCCATAAATCACAAAAATAAAAATACAAAGTTACAAGACAATAACAAGAGGGTTCAGGACTAGAATGGGTTTTACAATCCTGAGACCAATTTGGCGGGTTTGTTTTTATGAGCTCTGTCTGGTTTCTGATGTAGCTGGTAGGCAAGACTTTGACTCTAACGGTAGACCAGACATACAAGGCCCATGTACATGATGTGACCAGTATCAGAAGAACGATCACAGGGTGTATCATGAGGTTCAGGAGATGTATGTAGTCTTTGGACTGTAGCCAAACAGGCCTCCACATGAAACCGTGTGAGTCTTTTTAAGGAATTAGCAAGGCTGGTTATTCTTGCGATGTCATGGGTGAGTTTGGATAGTGGCCTGATTCGCTGTCTCTTGAAACTTCGGAATTGTGTCAGGGCAGATGTCAAAATCTCTTCCTCTCGTATTTTTTGGTGATCTGGGTCTTTCTGCGTGTTCTGCAACTTTTAACCTAGGCGAGACAAGGGTGCAATAGGCTCTAGGAGGAGTTTTTCCTCGTTCGGTGAGTTAGTGTAACATCACCCCACTCCCAAAAACCCTCTGCCTAGGCCCATGGATAAACCAAGAGCTCCTCCCCCTGTTTTCCGATGTCTAAGGTCATTGTTTCGTAAGACCTCTTGCCCCGCTGTATCAACCTTTTTAGCATGGTCAATCTGGTTCCTAACAAATCCGTCAATCTATGATCCCATGGTGTCAACTGGAAGTATGATCTGCATGGGATGACAGTTGAAAAGTAACTGGTCTGCCAATTGATGAATAGGGGCTTTGGAAGAGTTCCCGGTAGGTTGGTATCACAGGTTTTTAAGACCTTCTGTAGCATAGGGAATCCTCATCCACTGTTACGCAGCTTGCCCTCTACTACAAACGGGATACCTTGGTCCTCTTCCAGCCTGTACATAGTTTGGATTTGGAACAGATAGACCCACGTGTAGTAAAATGTCCCTCATCCATAGTCTCACAAAAAGAGGCCACTTAAACGTTCCATCTATATTGAGTATCTAAGTTAATTTTCCTGCCTTGGGATCACTTCGCAATCGGAAGACAACATACATATATGTTCCGGTAATTCTTCGTTCATGGGGGTAACCATCCATCCATAAAATCCACTGGTAGGGGTATCCACCCCTTTGACAGACAAATCGCCACCTTCCAGGGATAGTGTGGAACAATCACATCGAGTGTCCGTGCTCCAGGTGGGGCGGTAGGTGAACGAAATAGTATTCTTGCTGTCACCTGGCGATACCAGTTATCTCTCATGATGGTGAAGCATGTAAGGATCGTATGGATTTGAGACCCCTCTAAACGAGTTATACCTACTATCTTTGTGCTCGTTCGTACCGTTCAAAACTATCACTCGATACAGTGCTTCTAGGTTATTCTAGGGTAAAATCGTATGCTGGATTCCCCTTGACTCACAACCCCCCCCCCCCTCACACCAACTCTAACACAAATCATTATTAGAGTTGGGGGGTGTGTGGCCCCGGCTATGGTTCAAATGATGGATCCAAAAACCTCTTCTTGTGTATACTGAACAAACACTGTGGACAAACTAACATTAAAGAGGAAAAACTCATATTGGAAACATCCAGGTCAGATGCCAGTGTCTTCATCCTGTGTCCTAAAAATGTAAAACTTGAGAAAAAAATTAATAGGACATAAATGGCTTCTCTGGGAGAGGTCAAACACCTGTCATTACTTATACTACCCTTTCACGTTCATACTTTCCAATTACATTTTCTTAAAAGCCATGATCCTAAAAATTCTTTCCCTTTACGTTTTCAGATGTGCAATATCAGACAGAAAACTTGGTCCTGTGCCCTGTAATGTAAAGAATAATCCGGGATCCATGATTAGGTTTTTCAAGTTTACTGTTTGATCTGACAAAAGAGTGAGTAAAAACTTCGAAATCTTCTCATGGCATTGTGTGGTTGCGGTGCACCTTACTGTCGTTCCCGGTAAGTGCAGAACCTTGCAATATGGCCAAGTAATCCACAGCAGAACATTTAACTTCTTTAAACACGATACATGCGTTTGGCAAATGGCAAAGTTTTAGGCTGAGAAGGCCACAGCAGCTGAAACTGGAACACTGGTAGTGTCGGGTATATGTTCTGTGGAAAACGGGGCGTAGTCGCCCCCGTCTCCCCCTGCTGTCCCTGAAACGCAAACCTGTTCGTGGGCAACTGGCGTAGTAACCCCTGTCTCCCCCCTTGCTGTCCCCGAAACGCCGACCTTGGTTTCGTCGGCAACATTGGCGTAGTCACCTGTCTCCCCTCTTGCTGTCCCTGAAACACAACCTGTTTCGTGGGCAGGCATTTTGCGTTACTGCTGGGGGTTTTGTGACAGAGTTAAGATGAACTGGTTGCAGTATGCAATGTTTGCGTCTTTCAGCCAAGGTCCTCTGTAATTTTACCACCATGGCATCTGTGATGCCAAGTTATCCTTATGAACTGATTGATCTCATTGTACAATCGGAGTTGCTCTTGTCCATGTCAGAGTAGTAGTAACTTCCATCTCCGAGAGCCTAGACTTAACATACAAATTTGCCTGGCCCCTCTCGTTATACACTGGGTCCCTTTCTTCAAGTTGATTTCAAGCATGTAATAGCTTGGAGTTCGCAACACAACAATGCAAGGAGACCCGCGTACGGGGACACTCCCTCTGCTTTGTTGTGATGGCTAGCCATGTGTGTGTTCAGGATTCCAAAATGTAGGCTTCCAAAGGTATGCACCAATTTAGCCAACAGTTGGGAGCCGTCTGTTAGCTTTTTTGAAAACAAACCATTTCTAATATATAAGTTATCTGAGCGTAACGCTGGCCAACGTTGGACCATAGCAGCTCTGTGGAAGTATATGTGGGGGGAGGATGGGTTTATGTGCTATTTGTAGCTAAGTGCGTGTGTGGAGAGTCCATACTTACGTTGGTTTGCTAGATAAATGTGGTCGTCTGCTGCGTTCCCGACGCTGGAGGCCTGTATACCGGTACGCTCTCCCGACCATCAAAACTTTTCCTGAGCAGCACCGTGCTGGGAGGGACGCCAAAACCGGAACGTGGATCCGACCAAATCGGACGTTTTGATCAAAGACACCGGAGCTGCTGGAGTTCGCCGGTTAAAGCGGCTCCCGGACGCAATCGTATTTTCCCTGATCGCACGACGACAATGGTGTCTAACGTGGCAGTATGGTGACGCGTGTTCGCGTTTAAATGAAACAGAAGTTGTTGGTGTACACAGAAGTTTCGGTCTCTGCTATGGACCTAGATCTGGGTTCAGCTTGTCCGGGACAGAAAAATTCCTAGCAGTGGGCCTGACTCGCCATATGTTAAAGGAGATATTAATTATTGCTGATGAAATCCTGGAGTTAATTGCATGGTGGGCGTCGGTCCAGAAGACGGTTGACTCTGCCACGTTTTGCATATAACTAGCTTCCTAACTCTTTCTGTGACCTAGGTATAATGATGTGGCGAGGAAAAATCTCGTTATAGTAAAAGCAATGAAATATTTATAAAAATAACAAGTACAAAAACATTCATATACTATGTCGATGTGTATATATCTCCTCATCAATGAACAAAACAGGTATATATACACAAGACGCACATCAAAAACGTAAGATACACAAAACTACACTACACTAACACAATATCCCAATAAATCCGCCCCAAATCTTCCTTATGTTACTCACATACACACACACATATAACAGTACCCTCCCTTCCTAAAGCTAGCCTGACCCACAGAACAATAGTTGTGGCAGTGAGGGAGGTGTTAGTGAGTTAACAGAGGGTATGGCAATGACGGGGTTAATGGAGGGGGATGCAGCTGGGCAGAAGGGAATAAGGCCGGGGAACTGAAAGGGGTTTAAACAAGGAGTGTGGGTAGGTAAGGCAGGGAAATGAGGGAAAATAAGGCAGGGAAAAATGAGGAAGGATTCAATAAGGGGGTTATAAGGAGAGGCATGTGATATTAGCCGGCTCACAATAGGGTCTCTGCTGGGCTGGCTGTGGGGGGGGACTTCTACTGGAATGCAGGTAACAAAAGAGAAAGATGGCAGCCAGACAGCTCTTTAAAAATATGCCGGGGTACGTGATGTCATAGAGGCACGGACATTGGCCGGAGCGTGATCAGGGTGGGTACCACCAAAGAGGAATTGGTAAACACATCTGATAAACAGGGGAGGAGGGTTCAGGGTTACAGCCCTTGACCTTGTCTCATCTGCCTGCCCACCCCCTGGTGAATATGACGGGGGAGGGGACCTACTTCCTTTCACATATACCCCCAATCCTTCTCTACATCTCCAGTAAGTTTGATGATGATACCATGTTCAGGGGCTTTGCAATTAATTCAAAGTCGTCTAATTAAAAAAAAAAAAATTCAACCATCTCTAGTGGTGATCATTGAAATTTCACCTGCATTTTATAATTTGCACTGCATAAGGTTTCCCGGGAAAAAATATGGCTCTTTGGAGGTGCCCGTTTTTGGTTGTCAATTTTTATTTTAGAATTTGTAGGGGTTCAAAAATGCATCAACGTGTTTTGTGTCGCACAGGTCACTTGCTCAGGATGTACAGTTATTGGCAGACTGACAATAATTATAGGGATACCAATTCTTGTATTTTATCATTTGCGTTTGAGTTGTTTTTCTGTATTGGTAACATTGAGTTCTGATGACTGTAGTAAACTCCAAATCTATTCTATTAGATTAGAATAAGCAAAATAAGAATAGCAATGCCTATTTGAAAAAGCGACTATAGGCAGGTTAAAATATCATTACATAAAGAGAAGGTACGACTGTAGTAAAGTCTGGAATAACTTTATATTCAGAGTACAAACTAAGTAATTTTTTTGGTATAAAGTTTGTCACAGTTTGTTGTTGCCGCATATATTGTGTATAATGATGTGTTATATTTCAGCTCTGCAGTGTAATAGAAGACTGTAGACAGGATTACAGTGCTGGTGACAATGAGCTTCTAAAAAACAACCTATGTTCTCTCACCCAGTACTAAATTTTTGGCAACCAGAAAAGGACCAACACTTTCCTCCGATTTCTCATTTTCCTGTGCCAAAATACTATCCATCTTTTATGTCTAAACCCTTATTAATAGGTGTTATGTTATAATTATGTTATACTAGGCTCTCTATCTGTGTTGTAATGCCTGACTGTAGTGACATGTGTTTTCAGTCTATCCTCTGTGACTATGTGTGCTCCATGTTCTTTTTTGAGTACTAGTATTTAACAAGGTTTGTTCTGACAATGTTGGTTCGGGCCTGCTCCGCCCTGAGAACACCTTTTCATCTGCTATCATATGAATTGGTTTACCCAAGAGTTGCACCTTGGAAGTAGGACTGAGGAAATGCCATCAACCTCTGGAGATGGCCCTGGTGCAAAATTTCTGAAAATTTTATCCTGTGTCTCTGTTCCTAGGGACATGACACTCCCTTGCATGCCAGTAGTTTAGAGATTTTTAGCCGCCATTGCCTGATATGTAGTGATGGCGGAACTTTGGCCAGGTCCGTCCGTGAAAAAACGTGGCGTTAATGACACATAGTTCCCGGTTTCGATATCCGGATGTGATGTCACTGGTTTTCTTTCACTAGAGACCGTGTGCTCAACCCGGTGTCTGGTGAAAAAAATTCTTCCACTGGCTGGATCTTTCTGCTCCTGATTATGCCAGCGGAAGAATAGTAACCTTCTTCCCGCCGGTGAACAGGGCGGGTAAAACACCCATACTGTTCACCGGGGAAAGAGTACAGTTAGGCCATTACTACTGATATGTAGTGATGGCCGAACTTTGGCCATGTCCATCCACGAATGGGCGGGTCGGACTTTAAAAAAAGTCTGCCGTCCGTTCGCGGGCAGATTCAAATTCCCCACCTCTAGGTCTTCAGTGAAAAGATTCTTCCTGCAGCGGGATCTCGCTGGTCCTGATCCCACCGGAGGAAGAATAGAGGGCTCCTTCTCGCCGGGGAACAGGCGGGTCGAATACCTGTACTGCTCGCTGGTGAGAAGGAGGGCGAACATGCTTGTTCGCAGCCGAACTGTCCGCCCTGCTGGCAGTTCGGCCATCACTACTGATATGTCCCTTTTGGTAAACATAGATGTGAGACGTGCAGGCACCATGAAAAATTGTTAATGGCCAAGTTATTGATCTACAGCTCGCTGGTGTAAAAAAAGCATAATCACACAAAAAAAGAGCAACCACTAAATCTATAGAAACAAGCAGAGGCGTGTTGTAGTATTAGTTGCAAGGCAGAGCTGACCCCTCATAGCTGTCAATTTCGCTGGCAGGGAATTCGGACATCACGGTATCTGGTCATTCCAGATACCGTAAGTAACGTCACTGACAGGCTGACAGGCAAGTGCCGCCAGTGTATGAATTCTGCGGTCTGAGTGCCACTCTACGGCATGACAGCTGCCAGTGTATTATTTGAAAAAAGGCTAAGGTGGGACAGAGTCATAAAATTCGTGCTGTGTGCCCTAGCCGTAAATTTTAAATGAATGCACAACACCTAATAGGCAACAGGATAGATAGATGCCTAGTTAAAGATCTAG
>CM070036.1:115236435-115266943 GCA_036250615.1 Ptychadena robeensis
ATATTGGTTGGTTTTAATCGATCCTAATTTTTATCTCAGAGTGTATGGCCAGCATTAAGGGCTTTGATCTGTTGATCAGTCAGGTTGCCTGGGATATTATCTGGTAACACAGTTTGTTCAAGAGCCTTAGTGAACTGAGTCACGAAGGCAAAGATGGCTGGGTTCAGGTACAGTGGGGGAAATTTCTTAGATTTGTTCTTGAATTTATGGTTGGTGTGCTCCGGTTGTGATATTATGGGATCGGGATCCCACATATCCAACCAATCATCCTCTAAATCAGTATCAATCTGCTCATCAAGGAGCTGTACCAGATCCTTTATAGCAGCAAACTCTTTGGTAGATAAGTTCTTCCATGGGTCTGTGTCATTGTTAGTCGAGTTTTGTGAACGATCATAGAGTGTTCTTAACAAGATTTTTCGTGCAAAGAGTTTGATATCCTTGACTATGTCAAACCTGTCGGAGTCATTAGAGGGGCAAAAGCTGAGACCCAGTTTAAGCAGCCTTTCCTCCTCGTGTGTCAGTTTGTGATCCGACAGGTTTACAATACTCAAGTATTCAGGTTTTGTACGGCCCTGTGAAAAAAATCAGTGATATGCGAATCTGATGTACTGATTATCTGTTTAGGTGGAGTGCGTTCTGGAAGTTTATTTTTGAGTCTTGATGAGAGAGTCTCCTCCCATCCCATATTGGGGTGAAGGGGTTCGTCTCTCCTATTTGTAGTTTCCAATTGAGGAAATAGTGTGTTAATGGTACTGGTACAACTCAAAGGGTGTAATTCCTCAGTGATGTCACTAGAGTTAGAGGGGGTTGCTGTTTTGGGATCTTTTACATTGGGCTCTCCGGGCTTAAAGGGTGGTTCTTCCCGGGTATTCTTCCATGTACTGGTATTTACTTTTGCCGGACCTGTTTTAAATGTTAAATCTTTTCGCTTGGCATCTTCTTCCTGCTTCTATCTAGGGTGGATCTTTTGGTGCCAGTGCCTTTATTCGGTACAGTGGCTGTTTGGCCATTATCAGGCCGTGTATGTGTTGTAGCATGTGTTGTATTGTTGGGTGGTCTGTGGGACGGTGGTGATGTAGGAGGTGTATTTGGCCTTGATGTGGGGGGGGGGGTGGTGGTGGAGGGGGCCTTGGTCTTGAGTGTGACCTGGAATTGGCTCGTTCTGAGCGTGTTTTGGGTGGTTCGTCAGTTTGATCTCTCTGTGACTGTTTGTTGGGTTCAGTGTTTGGCCATTTATAGGCTTTGCCTAAACGGAATGTTACTTGGTCATTTTGAAATTTTCTTTCTTTACGTTGAACGACATTTTGTGTGTAACTAGAAATTTTCTCTTTCATCTCATTTTCTTTTAACAAGAATCTGGTATCGTTTAATTCCAGCGTGTAGTTAGAGTATAGTGTACTGGTCTCGTTTTCGATCTCCTCTAGTAGACCCATGTATCTCTCAATGAGTAGCCGCATAAGGTCTATCGAGCAGCGTTTTAGGATGCTTTCCCAAGCTTCTTTAAAGTGTTTGTCTAAATTGGTAAAGGTGGGAAAAACTTGCACTCTTAACCCAAACGGATTAATGTTGTTGCTTATATACTTGTAAAAGAACCTAACATTCCAGAAATAACTGGACTTTTTCTCTAATAGTCTCTTGAGTCTCAAACCAAATGAGTAGAAACTGCGATCATCAGAATACTCATCATTACAGTTGTCGTATACCTCCGCCATGAAGGCCTCCCATTCGGCTCCCGAAAAGGTCCCCATCCTAGTAGGCCCAAGTAGTTGATGAGTACTGGCCGTTGCTCCCCAAGACGCACAGATGTCAGCAACCACCGGTGGAGCCGGGCAGATTCTTGTACCACCTATAGATGAAAAGAGGTTTAGACACAATCATAAGGTGAGAGTCCAAGGAGTCGAACAGTATTGAAATCTTACAAAGTCTTGATATTCTAGAGCTGGTATCTTCACTGTTTGTTAAGTAAAGTGAGGAGGTGATTATCAAATTCAATTTAAGAGAGGTCAGCCAATATAAGTGGGGAACTTAAGCAACCAACATAGGTATATTCTTAAGTCATGTATCCATGCATCGACAATGTGGTCCAATCAAAAGGGTATAGAAATGAGAGGGTTAACTCTGTCTCACCTGGAGGTTCCCTAGCTAAACTGATTTTTCATCAGTGAATGAAGGCATAATTTGAAAAAAGGCTAAGGTGGGACAGAGTCATAAAATTCGTGGTGTGTGCCCTAGCCGTAAATTTGAAATGAATGCACAGCACCTTATAGGCAGTGTATATTTACTAACGTCACTTCTGGTATCAGGAGATTGAAGTCCCCTCCCTTCTATTTAGTTCCTGCCTCAGGAGGGAGAGGGCGTTACTCTGCCTTGTAATGTCCCACCCTGCACATCATCTGCACAAGCGGCGTGGGAATTTAGGAGGGAGAGTAATGCCTCCTACCTCTGCCCGATTGAAAAATCCTGGGAAAGATCTGGGATTTTGTAAAATCAGGATTTGGCCCGGCCAAAACAGGATAGTTGAGTATGTTGAGTTGAGGTATGTGCCCCCTGTGTATTTATCTCACAAGGAAAAGGCATGGTCAATGGTTAACTAATATTTTTATCAATCAAATATCAATTAAAGATTCCTCCCTTTTAAAAATAGATGATCATTACATGTATTAAAATATCATGAAATATATGGCTGTGAGAGCAGGTCTTCAGGTGTCAGCTGATGTCCGTCAAATTGCATTTAGATTTGTACCATTTTCAAAACCTCATTTTAAAACTTCAGACTCTCTGTAGAAGCTTTATGGATTCTATCAACTGGCTGTGATACTTGTGGATTTAATTTGCAGTTCTTAAATAATTGAAAATCCTTTGGGTGTGCTAGTGAAGAACTGACAGGAATGATAATCTATAAAAATAGGAAAGCAGTGGGAAATGAAGATATTCCCTGCAGTGTAAAGAATTAAAAGAATGCTAAATAGCAATTTTAGGATTTTGAAGCATAACACTATTGGGTATTAGTAGACTAAAAAGTGAGATACTTGCCATGGACCAATGTGATATGCAGGGCACAAGAAAATTTAAATGTTATCATGGCATGAAACAATGCACTGTAGTCTTAATGTATTGTACTTGTACACTGAGTTGAAGAAAGGCAGGAAGATTCCAGGTTCATCACTTCTTAAGCTAACCATAAATGTATAGAGTCCCGAGCGTTTGGCCAGCGATTGTTTTAGTTTTCGGTCATCTGCGGAATGTACGGGAATCGCTATGTGTGCCACTCACATTGATTCCTGTAAGATACTTTGGATGGGGACCCTGGAAAAGAACCGTCAAGGCGGATCGCTGCATGACAGACTTGCGCTATTCTGGTTGATCGCTCCAGGTGAGCGTTCGTTTTGCGGACAATGGACCACCAAGCGAACATGTACGGTGGCCAATCGTCCACAATATCAATTACAGATGGACACATGTATGAGGGGCCTTAGTGGTTGATGACAATCTCAAGCCATAAATGTCTCATTTGGTGTATGGGTGATTAGCAGGAGCAGCCCTCTGTGGCAACTGCCCAATGTGAAAATCCTGATCCTTTCCATTATTGATTGTGATAATTGATTGTGTCAAAAACAAAAATGTTTTTGCTTTATTGCCAATGTCAGATGTTTTAGGTAAACTCAACGGAGGGAGAAAATCCCTCCAGTTTGTAAAGGGCATTGGTGGTATCTTCCAGTGACTGCCAAAACTGTGGGGTTCAGAATTATTCCCGGGTGTGAAGCACTTAGGGAGGGCAGGCGAGGTGGCATTCGTGAGAAGTGTGCTGGCTCTACCTGCTGTCAGTTCTCTTCTACCTCTGCAGATTGCACACAGTGCCCTGATCCTATCCCTACCCCTGCCAGCTAATCAGAATCCTGAGGCAGGGATAATCAGGACGCCAACCAAGGGAACTAACTAGCAGTGCTGCTGCACCTTTTTTATTTGGTTTGAGGTGGCCCTAACGCCTATGTTATCAATAATAAAACCCTGCGTTTCCCTATAGCACTGCGCATGCACCTTCCATACCAAGTGATATTTTTTTTTCGGTCAATAATGTCCACATAAGATAAATTTGCATGGGGGAATTATGAATTTCAGCAAAATACATCCTGTGGAATTTTGAGCTATCAGAGCTCTACAACTCTCATTTTATTCTGAATTATAACAAAAACAGTATATTGGCTTTTTTACCATCCATCATCAATTGCAATTTTATTAATTCTTGAGTACCTAGCTTAATAGCACCATATGACAATATTTACGGCTTCAGTTCAGTGTTAATAGGAGCTTGTGCTAACAAAGATAAACAAAAAGTGCCATCGGTTACCGTATTTTTCGGACTTTAAGATGCACCGGACCATAAGACACACCCAGTTTTCATTGCAGAAAAAAATATTTAATATGTTTTCACATCAATTGGGTTAATGCAATGGTTTAAATGAATGTAATATTAAATTCAGCCTGTAGATGTCACTAGCAGCAGTACACTCTCAGCACAGCACAACGTCATACTCCCGACTGACTGGGAGTGGGGGGCCAACAGCTGCAGAGTCTCTCCTCTGCTTTCCCTCACCTCTCTGGCTGTCTGTGTCCGTGGAAGCAGAAGTGATTGCAGTTCCCACGGACACGGAGAGAGGGATAGATGGCAGTTCATCTTTCCCTCTCTTCATTGCTTATGCCAGCAGGGCTCTGAGCTCTATTGGGATAAGCAATTATACAGTTCAGATGGGAGATCCCGAAAAAGTGTGTCTCATAGTCCGAAAAATATGGTAATAGCTAAAAAAATTATATAGTATAAATGCAGGTTCAGTGCAGTGTTAATACAGGCTTCTGTAAATAAAGCTGAGCGGAAAAAAAAAGTGGCGATATCAGCGAAATACAATCTACAATCGGGACCATTGCAAATTATTCTTTTGTCTTCATGTCAGGACTGTTTTGGGTAGTTTTACTTATTGCACATTGGACTGCTGCACTAGTTGACTTTGCATTACAGGCCTTTTGTAAATGCTCTACTTGTTTTACATTAAGCCAAATGATTGGTTGGACATTTAGGAAGTTCAGCATTCATAGCTTTAAGTGGTACTTAAGTTGTCCCTTTGATCGGCACACTTACACAGTGTTGTTTATCAAACACTTCGTATATCTCTGTACACTACTAAAAGATATTTTGAGTTACAGTAATCACAGTCCCATTGTCCTCTTGTGGCAGATTACTCCACTTTCAACAGCAGTTTCTGATATCATATGTAGTCTGTTGTAGTTTCTGTGACCAGACTTTGAAAATGTTTCTTGTATGTTCACAAATTACTAAATGAAAATACAAATTATCTAAGGAATGTCTATGGAGACATCTTATAAACCCTTCAATGATGGGGGATCCCTTATCAGACGCTGGCATCCATATCCACGTCATTGTAAAACAGATGAGCAAGTGAAAAAACTAAATATAATAAAATAACCCCTTTATCAATAAATTACAATACACTGAAAGAAAGGCAAAGATGGTTTCATTATAGAGTTCTTTGACTCGTAGTATCCTCTGCACCTCCTTTAGATGCAAAAACGTTGAAAGGTAAAAATAATATGGAAGGAATCTGAATATTGAAAAATGTGTATATTTCCGAATTTCCCTTGTTGTTGACCTAGGCCAGTGATGGCAAACCTGTGGCATGCATGCCAGAGGTGGCACTCAGAGCCCTCTCTGTGGGCATGAGTGCTGTCAGACAGCTTAGAGGAAACAACTCCATACCCTTTCCTATTCTAGCTCTATACCCTTTCCTATTCTATCATATAAAAAAGTAGAGTGTGTGTGTACATGTTTCGTGTGTGTATGTGATGTGTGAGTGTAATTCAGGTTAAATTGCCATGCCGGCACTATAAGATAAATAATTGGGTTTTGGGTTTGCGTTTGGGCGCTCAGTCTCTAAAAGGTTCGCCATTACTGACCTAGGCCTTTTAGGGTTTGTTTATTTATTGTTTTCCTATTTAAAGATATATTTAAGACAAATAAAATAAATCTGTGCTCAGGCCATGAACAGAAAAGTATTAGCATATCTTAAACCTGCATTTAGGGTACTTTAAACAAACCCCAATTATTTCTGCAACTATAATCAGTGTGTAAGAAAACTATTTTTAAAGTAATTGTTTTATGTGTATGCTTGGTGGCTTTATCTTTCCTTTAAAATTATAATATTATCTGAGTTTAATAGAAATGTAACCAATTTTTCTCTAACCCTGTCTGCGTCCAGTTTAAGCTTTCTCACCTATTGTAGATCATTAATGTATATTCTTTAGATAAATCTCATGAACTATATCATATACTGTGAGGCTTTCAAGGAAATTATAGCCATAAAAGTATTTTCGGACCGTTCGGACAGCCAGCTGTAAACACTGTAGTGATGGATCATCCTTTGGCTACAAACCAAACTATTATAGAACCTATGAAGAATACTGTCATAAAGCTGCCATTCACGCTGTCAAATAGGATTTAGAATACCAACTGGGAGAGAACAGTTGCTGAAGAAAAATGTTTGGTGGTGAATGAAAAACAATGATGTCTTTTAGGAACACATGTACTGTATCTACTCATACAAAACCAACACTTTATAGAAGGATTTACAAAATATTTCAGACTGACAACAGTAGCTTAAATCCCATTATCACAGCATTTGTCACTTTGGAACGCGGCTCATTAGAACCTGACAGCGCACAACAGGACAAGACTGATTTCCTCATGACCCAAAGAAAACTGTCACTCCAAGAATTTGCTCTTTAAAAGAGACCATTTGTAAAGAAGGGAGAACCCAAAAGAGCATTTAGAATTGTTAATATTTTAGACTTTATAACACCCTTCAAAACTCAATCTGAATCACCTTGTAAACAACGCCTTATCGGTAGAACCATTACTATAAAATGACAACTATGTACAGTAAATCTCTGAAACTACAGGTTGATGGCAGTCCCCATTGTATCTTTTTATTTATTTTTTGCTGTGAAGTATATATTTAATTTTCCATATAACTTTTATTTTGTTTAAGAACAGCTCACATGTACGTATAATGGGTCCTTATATCCAGATATTTAACTACCGTATTTTTCGGACTATAAGACGCACCGGACCATAAGATGCACACAGTTTTTAGGGCAGGAAATCCAGAAAAAAAAATATTACGTTTTCACATCAATTGAGTTAATGCAATGGATTGGCAATATTCTTTTCAGCCACCAGGGGTCACTAGCAGCAGTGACTCAGCACATGTCTTTACACTGATCTCGGGAGGAGGAGGGGGGCAGAAATCTGCAGCGTGTTTTTTCTCTCCTCTCCTCTAAACAGCTCAACTGTGATTGTGCCCGTGTGTCAGTGGGAAGTGCCGAGTTATTGCAGTTCCCACTGACACAGAGAGGGAAAGATGGCAGTCCATCTCTCCCTCTTTCTCTTTTCTGACAATGGCAATTTTACAGAACAGCTGAGAGAGCTGGCACCAGCCGGCATCTCTCAACTGACAGTTCCCTCCAGCTCCTCCGGCTAATCTCCGTGCCGGGGGAGTTGGCAGTCAGCCAAGATGCGACCACCAGCGGCCGAGTGGCCCCGGGGGTCGCACATTCGGACCATAAGACGCAGGCACTTTTTGCCCCCAATTTTGGGGGTGAAAAAGTGCGTCTTATGGTCCGAAAAATACGGTATTTAAGTTAATATAATGAATTCAGTTATGAAAGGTACCTTATTCAAACTACACTACAATGTGATTTAATATATTTCTGTGCGTTAAATTGATTTTTCTTTAACTTTTAAATTATCATTTAAGAATCATGCCTTTTTCATGATAAGGTTCTGTAGCTTTGGAATCTTCAGTAGTTTAAAAAAACAACAAAAAATCTCTAGATGCAAAAGGTAGGACAACCAAACAGAACTTGCTTCTTAAATTGGATGAGTTTAAATTTTGCTATTAAGATCAGATTTTACAAAGGTCATGTAGATATGGCACTTTTTATGGATCAGAAGTACCACTACCTACAGTGGTGGGCAACTAAGTTGACAAGGAGGGCGACAAGTGCAGTCCTCAGCATCACTTAAGGGCCGCACATAACATTTTCAATCTATACAGATTTGTAGAAGGATTTTCTAATAAAGAAATTACAGCATGCATAGCTATAATCCAGGCCACTGTTTTCTAAATATATAAAACTTTTCCAAAAATGATCTGGATCCCCCCAACTAGTGCAGCCTACTAGAACAGATTACTCACTCCAACCGTACCGGCCACCAGCCCTTCCGTTACAAGCTTGATGGGTACCTTATTCAATTTTAAAACACATAAACCTTTTATCTGGGTGGGGGTTATCCCCTTCATACCATATAACTAGAATCTGGTGACTGCCCTAACCAACTAGCACGTCACCAAGATCCTGAAAAATTATGTTTTGTTCTTCATGCACTGCCGAGGTTCACTATCGCTGTGACAAGAGAACCTGGAAGAAACAGTAACACAAATGCAACATACAAATGCAAATAAAAGGGGGAGGGTAGACCGATGAGTCCAAAGAGGACTTCCCTTCCTGCCTAGCCCCCTTAAATCAACTTCCTACCTGCCCCTCCTCTTTTTCCCTGAAGCCTGCCTTACACTATTAACCCTGTCATACCCATTGCCGCTAGCCAGTCCCCCCAATCAAGAACCCTCCCACCTAGGCTTTTTGCCCCAGTTCCTGGGCTCACATTCTCTGCATTGTTCTTGTTTTACCTCTTGAAGCTTAGTTCAGATATGTGGTCAACTATCACTTCACCCTCTCAACCGCTCCGGAGTCTGCAATCAAAGCATTGACACTGAACTCCCTGTGTTAGCTTTTGGATAAGTTATGGTTTTGCAAACCCTCAATGCTTCACCTATGGGGTTTTAACTTCTCAAGGAAACTCTACTGTAATTTCATTCTTCCTTTTTAAACAAACACCTGTCCGCTCTTTGGCCGCAAAGCAAACGCTTTTTAGAGCTGTTTAGCATGTGGATAATAATTACATGTTCTAAGATGGCTTGAGAATGGTTTAAAGCCGTGGTGGGCAACTGAGTTGATATGGAGGGCCACAAGTGCGACCCTCTTCATCACTAAAGAGCCGCACATAACATTTACAATCTATACTGACTTGTATAAGCATTTTTTTATGTGGAAATGACAGCAGGCATAGGTGGAATAGATGATTTTTCTAACTTATTTAAAATTATACTTTAAGCATTGGTTAGCACTGTATGGTGATGCACATTTTGATTCAGAGGTTGATTCAGAGATGTGATGCAATATGAGTTCCTGTGCCCTATGCATGAACAGTAAGGTTTTGGGGGCCACAAGTGGTGGACTGAGGAGGGCCGCTGAAGAATGCCCAAAGGGCGGCAGGTTGGGCACCTAGTATAGTATAAAGTATGGCAGCACAGAAGCATCCACAAAGGGTGCACGTCATAGGGTGACAATGCAGGACCACAAATGGGAGACACTTCTGAACTGCATATCATACTGTATTTTTAATATAACAGATGGAACAATCATTCACACTACAGAGTTTGTTCCTTAGACGATTTCCTATAATGCATAGCAAGGTCTTCTTATCTCTTTATTATTCATGCTTTTTTTTTATATGTTTGTCACAAGGACAGAGTTAAAATAAGGTCAACCAACTTCCTGTGAAGAAATTCATTGCAGTTGCTTCGGAACCATCTACAGAGAAGTTTAAAATAGACTGCCCAAAACAGTTATAAATTACAAGTGAAATGACACTTCCCTTCTTCAGTGAAAACATCTACAAGCAGACTTTTAACAAGCAGACGTGTACATGTGGGTATGTGGGAATAAGGAAGCTAAAGTACAGGGATAAAAAAAATCACTTTAAATATATCTGTACAAACATTCACATTGCACTTTGTATAATCACCCTCCCATTTGCTCTAAAAATAATGCAGATGTCCTCATTTTCAAAGAAAAAAAAACTTTTGCTGCAGGTCTGGGCCGTACTTGCAATCTCATGTCTGTTTGTATATTAAGTAGGAAATTACACCACAGTGTCCTTGGTTGAAAACATCTGCTACTGGGGTCAGTAGGAGGAAAGCAGACATATTTAGCTCATTAACTAATTTTACTTGCTGGTATAAATGTTCATATTTTGCATTTGGTAAAGCACAAGGGAAACAGAATTTAAGTTATTTTATTATAGAGTCCTTGAAAGCTAATATAATGTGCAGAGATCTTCGTAAAAGCTGATTTTTGTGTAGAGGTATTGGCCCAATAACTTGCAATATTGTATATATGAACGAAAACTTTCTTGTATGACTTTATTGTGCAAAATATAATATAATTTTCACGGTGGTACTACCGTGTTTCCCCGAAAATAAAACCGTGTCCTATATAAATTTTTGTGCCCAAAGATACCCTACATCTTATATTTTTTCATGAAGAACAACATGGCACTGGGGTATCAGGTTGGGGGGGGGGGGGATCACTTAAAATGACACAGGGGGATCAGAGGGGGGGAATCAAAATGGCACAGGAGACTGTAACCCCTTCTGATCCTCCTGTGTCTTTTGATTGCCCCCTCTGATCCCCCTTGTCCAGAGTTACAGTACTGTATTTTCAGGGGTGCCTTATTTTTTGGAGGGTGTCTTATATTTCAGCATGAGTCAAAAATTTAAGGGGGCCTTATTTCGGAGGATGCCCTATTTTTGGAGAAATGGTATGGTTCTACTATGTATATTTAAACTTTCATCATATGGCATATTACCACTTCTTCAATACATACAGATCCAAACTTCGGAAGTGCTTGTCAAAATTATGCATTAAATGTAATGAGTAGGTCCAGTGTAAAAAATATTGAGATAGTTATTATTTCAAAATGTACAAGAACGCAGGGATTTAAACTAGCAAGAGGAGAGTTAAAATCTAACCTAAGGACTCTTTTACTTATTAATCCCAGAAGTAAGTTGTGATTTTACCTCCATTGAAATAATTGGGAGGAACAACAATGGGAAAGTCATTGCATTGAGCAATGCACATTTTAGAAACCACAGAACTCTACCACACAACAAAATTTAAAGTAGACTAGTAACTGTAATGTCAAAATGTGACTTTCAGCAATGGATCATATCTTGTAAAGTGTAAAGGTACCCATACACAGGACGATTTGGCATTTGATTGCCAAACAATTGATCACTGAGCGCATTCGTCGCAATCAATCCAATGCTGCCGACCATTCTATCCTAATCAAATGAAATGTCATGCTGGTAAAACCCTGTCCGATCCCACTTTGGATGGGAACTCATGATCCCCATCCAAAGTATCAGTCAGGGATCGAAGACCCAAAGTGGTGCGCATCGGATCGTCAAACAGGCGTTTGTCAATTTTGCCGTGAGCACGCTGCGATCGATTGTAGAATGACCATTCAAGAATCAATGTGTGTATGCCCGGTTAAATGAGCCTTAGGAAGGATTTTTACTGAAAGGATAGTTGAAAGTGTAATGTAATGGATCTGCTTTGAAATGGTAAATGATTCATGGGAGGGGCTAGAGAGTTCCTGCCCTGGTGTGAGGAAAGCCTATGGAACTCCTTAGTTTCTGCTGCCTAGAATATTACATGGGGACAGGCTTGGCTAGGCCTAGAGATCTACAGAACCACCTAAAGGACAATGTGATTTAATAATCCTTTGCAAAAGAGCGTAGAGTAGAGCTGGACAGTCACTCTCCATTACTATGCCCTGGAAAGATTTCTCATCCCTCTTGGATTTAAAGTGCACCTCTCATGACTGGGCCTCATTACACAGACTGTGTGCAACTGTTTGAATCGAACCTTAAGTGTGACCAGAGATAGCGTCAAGCCTGTATATACCCCTGATTACTAGTATAGAAGGCAAGCAGGAGAATGTGTATTATTTGATTATACTTATCAAATGATCTGTGTAGAATGAGGAACCGCTGATCTCCTGCCAGGTAAGTGCTGTCTTACCATTTAACCCATGACTCATGCTAGGCATACATGGCTCAATGCCCGTACAATCGAGGGGCTGTTCGAGTGCAGTGCAATGACATGATGAGTGCAGCGCGGTTTGCCAATATGTTGATTCCCTGTTCGACCGAGCTTGACTTGACCGAAGAACGGCTTGGCGGCTCTGAGCTGTGCATGCCTAGCTTAAGTTCCCCTATCCCTTCACCCAAGATGGCTGCCCAGAGAGAATAGAGGAGCGAAAAACCACACCAAGAAGACAAGAGATCTTAGTGCACCTGGTACTATAAGAAACATACTCCTCAGGGTCCAACCCCTGGCAGGGGGCTACATCTAAAGCTAGCCACACACGGTTCAATTTTGGTTCAATCGATGCTCGATTAGATCGAGGAATTCAATCGTCTAATCAAAAATCGATCTTAATCGCATCAACATACACCCCACATTGAGTTTGCGATTACTAAAATATTACTAAAATTGTCGATTTTGGTATGGAAACGATTGAAGTTCAGATTGAAGTGGTCTATGTTATTATATCGAATCTAATCGATCCAGGAGAAACACCACAAACATCGACGATTATAAAACGATTTTGGCACAATCGACGATGATTTTCCAACATGTCCGATCAAAATTCGATCAATTTTTCTGCCTTCATCGAACAATTATCGTCGATCGTACCATGTAGGCATTCCTCGATTTTCGTTCAATCAATGAAAAAATTCATCTAATCGAGCATCGATTGAACCAAAATCGAACCATGTGTGGCTAGCTTTAGTGTATCTGCACCTCTTTATATTGCATATTTTTCATTTTCAAAACTTGCTATATTTTTTTCATAAGACCTTTGTCTATTATTTGACTCTGATATCGTCTCCTCTTTTTCATTTTTGTTTTGTTCTTTCATTGATATATTTAATATATAAATATATATATATATATATACACAGTGCTGCTTGAAAGTATGTGAACCCCTCAAGATGTTTCTGGGGTTGTTTAACCATGATTGTCTCATCTAATTCATCACCAGTGTTTTTCCATGAAATGTCAGATAGATGTTCATCAATGCAATGTACTTGTATTAGTAGGTTTTGTTTAAGTTGCCCAAAACACATGAACATGGACTTAGTGTATGTGCAAAAGAGTGACCCCCAGCTGCATTGGTTAAGAATTCGAGCAGGTTAAAAGACGCAGGTGAACACATTTGGGTGCTTAATCATCACTTAAGCAGACAATGAAATGAGACATCCTTGGAAAATGTTGGGCCGCACTAATTAAAAAGAGAGAGGAACCACTGAACACTGTGGTCCATACAAATCACAAGTACAAGAGCAAAAGGAGATATCCGAGGACATGAAGAGAGGAGTAGTGACAGCCCATCAGTCTGGGAAGGCTATAAGACCATCTCAAAATATCCAGCCCATCCATCCACTGTACGACAGTAATTTACAAATTGAGGGCCTTCAACAGACTCAAATATTTGTCCTTAAGTGGACTCCATCAAAAATATCACCCAAGCCCAAAAAATATAACCGAGGTAAAAGGCCAACCCACACATCACCTCTATGAAGTTGCATGGGAGAGCAAGGCATCTCTGCATCATCTGGGCAAATGTGTCATGCGTCTACAATCAGACGAAAATTGAATAGCCATGACATTCTGGAGGTTTCTATGAAGAAGCCTCTGCTCTCAAAAAAGCACAAAACTGCCAGTTCAACTTTGCAAAGAGCACTTTGACAAACGAGTCCTTCTTGAGTCATTCTCTGGAAGACGAGTTCAAAATAAGATATTATTTTTGGTCACAATCAAAACCAGACATGTTTGAGAAAAATCACACTGCATATGTAAAAAGAACCTCCTCCCAACCGTGAAGTATGGGGCTGGTGGAATGTGAAAGTCTGGGGCTGCTTGTCTGCTGCTGGGCCTAGGACGACCTCATATTGTCTAAGGAATCAGTGAGTCTTCGGTTATCAACAGATTTCTTCTACCAGAATCTCTGCATCAGTCAGGGAGTTGAAATTCTGGGACGAGATGGATTAGCAACAAGACAATGACCCAAAGCATTCCAGCAAGAGTACAAGGAATGCTTCATAGAAAGAGATTCGCACTCTGGATTGGCCGCAGTCAAAGTCCGGACCTTAACCCAATTGAAATGTTGTGGAGAGACCTGAAAAAGTTGGTACATTGCCATATGTCCTCCACGTCTCTCAACTGGCTGAGTTCTGCAGGAGGAGTGGGGCAAAAATCCCCATAATCATATGTGAAGACGGTTAGTGGTTACAGGAGACGTTTAGTTGGATAATGGCGGCAAAGGGAGGAGCCACAAGCTACTAAACAGGGTTCACATACTTATGCACATGTAAGATTTTCCGTTTTGGGTCATAAAACCTCTTTGTTTACTAAATTGAAAATATATCTCTTTTTTGTGTGTGTGTCTCTATTTGGAAGGTGTGCTTTAAATTGGAATTTAGATGTATGTCTAATAAGGTTCTTAATGTTTTTTGCATACAAACATGACCATGTCTGGAGGTTCACATACTTCAAGCAGCACTGTATATAATATATATATATATAAAAGTTACATGAATTGGGACCTGTATGTGACCACTATCACCATGATGTCTTAGGTAAGTGATTAGGAAAAAATTTTGATCCCACTGTACCTTGCCAATTTACAGTTTAAAAAAGAGAGGGGGAAGTGTTCAAAATTGACTGTGTATTAAGGCTTGGGCAGTACATAAACCAATCTCCAACAGTAAGGAATTCAAATAAAGGAATCAATTGACTGCATTTTAGCAGCTGATTACTTTGTAACATAATTGCCATAGCTGCCAATATTTCAATGTATATAAAGGAGAACTGAAATTTAAAAAAAATAACTAAACCAAGTGTTTTTCAAATACTAGCAAACTGAGGTCATCTGTTTCTGTTTTGCACCCTATTCATTTTTATATTCTACCTTAGAATTGTCTCTTTTTAGTTCAACAACAGAAAAAAGATGAACATTTCTGTCTCTGTATATATGAAAATAAATACATGAAATCAGCTGAACATTTCCTACCTAAATGTGATTATGCATACACTATTATTAAATCCTATCAATAAGAAAATGTTTCATTATTATTTTCACGCTGCTCCAGGAAAAAATAATATAATTTAATTCTTTCAAGATTTTAATATCTCTCACCACAGGGATATTTTCCACTTGCTTCACATAGAGCGAGTATTGAACATTGTGAAACTTGAACTTCTGATTAGTATTCAAAGAATTGTTGTATGTTTTGTCTTGGCTAATGGTTCATTAAAGATAATGGATAAAAGGATATTCACAGGCTTCCAGTTCAATTTTGCTTTGTCTTTCAAGCACAGACTTAGCAGATAGAGAAGTTGATTTTACAAATTAGTATTCAATAGCTGGATAAATCCAAACACTGTGCAATGTGTGTTTCGTTCAATCTTAAAAAGTAAAAAAGAATCTTCATTATACGGGGATGATAGCTGTTTATCATCCACGGGCCTTGAGTGCCCTTTCGGTACAAACATTTCAATTCAGAATTGTTTAAAAGCAAACTCTAATCTTTTAAACATTTAAATATACATAACACATGACAGAATTTTAACATTAAATGCACAGAATTACATCAACCATGGCCCCTAACAACAAGAGATGAAAGAATGACACCCTATCTTATGGGAACCCCTTTTCTTGACTGAAAGTTTTTAAGGCAAAAATTTCTAACTACGAACTTGTCACCATGGCTTCATAAAATGGAAAAAAAAGTTAAACATTTTTAACCTCTGGAAGGGAGGACACTGTAATACTTTAAAAGCAAAATATGGTATATATGGTCAATTATATCTTTTGAGATATTGATCTTATCAGTTAGGCTCAATTTACATTATTGTTTCTTCGGCTGCTGCAGCCAGGGAGGCAAACAGTTGTTCCAGCAGCAGCTGGAGAAACAACCTGTCAAACTTGTGCAGGCGCTCATGGGTAACGACCCCATGACAGGTCTATAGGGCTAAAGCCCAAAAACCGTCTGGCCGCCAGGCTGTGTTAACATGTCATTCTGTGAACAACAGTGTAAATTGAGCCTTAAGTAGCAGAGGGAGTTGTTCAATAGCCATTTGCTTTGGTTTTAATAAAATAACCAAGTGCATGTAAGGCAAAGTTTTTGCCAAAGTGCAGCAAAACCATAGTACACGCACGCCATCTGGGGACACGAACATTGCAAATGAATAGGGACCACTATGGCTTTGCTTTTTTGGCAAAGATGTAGTCGAGTTTTAGCCAAAGGGTAACCTTAAAAACAGGGAATTGCAGGGAATTCCCCTTCATCCTTTTTTGACTGCTTTTCAGTAGTTTAGCATTTGGCTAATGTAAGTATCACTGCTGGTAGTATGAGACCATAACTGGACCCTAAAGAGGTTGCACAGAAAGTTTAACCCATTAGGATGGCACAGCAATATGATCTCCGATCTACCCTATTACCAGAGGTGCGATAATAAAAGGCAGATGGGGAGGTGGGAAGGTGCACTTTAATACTTTGATCTTCAGCTTCTCCACCTGCGAAACTTAAAATAAACACCTCTTCAATAATGAAAATGTTATTTCATTATGCTGGCATATTGGTGTTAAATTCTGTATACAAATGTTGTGTTTCCGATGTCTGCCAGCTCTAGATGCGGCTGTTAAATATGTTTTAGGTAATGAAGTTGATTAGCAGCCAAAAAAGGAATCCTGTTTTACTCTCAGTTTAGCAACATCACTTTAATGTGGAAAAATAACAACACTATAAAATATATAGAGTCTAACGCCCATTGGCCCTTACACCTCCAAATTCTGATATTGGCATTTTCTCTTCTCAGCAATAAATGGACCAATCTGAAACACCATGTACAATCCAGGTGTCTATTTCTCATACAGAATGACACATTCCAGTAATGGTACAGATTAGATGCATCTAAATATGGAAAAGTAATGAGAAAGGAGCAAATTAAGTTAAAGTGTTGTATCTTTTTGCTCAAAAATGCAATACAAATACTGTATATACTCGAGTATAAGCTGAGTTTTTCAGCACAAAAAAAGTGATGAAGAAGCCCCCCTTGGCTTATACTTGAGTCAGGGTTAGGAATTAGGGTGTCCGGGTGTTCACTGGTCTTCCTGTGGGTGCTGGTGTTTTGAGATATTTTGCTATATGTCATATTTTCCTGCCCTTAAAACTACACATGCTCAAATAGCCCTACTTTTCTGCAGTTACAGGGCAAATCTTACAGGGTTTCAAGTGTTTTAGGTTAGGGGTTTGGGTGGGTTTAAGGTTAGAAAAAGGGATTCTTGACTGTAGGGGTGAGCTGTAGGGTTTGAGGGATTAAGGTAAGGGCAAGGGTGGGCAAAATTTTTGACTCGTAGGCCACATGGGGTTTTTAAATGTGACATAGGGGCTGGACCAAGAGCCTGCAAGGGCCGTCTGGCATAGGGGTCCTAAGTCCTTGTAGCTAGGACAGGATATTTAAAAAAGAAATATGTTAAAAAAATTAATAAATAGAAGCTTTTGACAGAGAAGCTTAAACATGCTTTTGCAGCAAACTATGTCCTTTAGGAAACAATCCAAACAATTCTCCTCTAGGTGTTTTCTCAACTTACTGCAGGGAATGAGGGGAGCCAGAGCGTCTTGACACTAAAGCCTGTCATACACCCACCGAGTTGGGTGCCGACAGACTAGTCCAGATGAGCTCTGGAATGCAGTGTGATGAAGTCATCACGCTGCATTCCCGAGCTGCCTGCATCGTCGGCGGCGGCTGTGTGCCGGCTGCTACCTTCAATGAAGACGCCGGTCTTCATTCAAAGTAACAGCATCGGCTGGCATCGACCAGAGAACATCGGACATGTCTGTTCTCTGGCCGGCCGAGCTGTGGGGCGACAGGGATCTGTCGCCCCATGTGGGCACACACTGATTGGTGGCCGATTTTGCAGCCGACGAGTGCCCGACGGTCAGCGGCAAAATCGGCCACTAATTGGTGTGTGTATGGCAGGCTTTAGGTGACAATGGGCCAAATTAAAGGACTAAAGGGCCAGTTTTGACCAAGTCTTGGTTAGGGGGTTTAAAACTAAACAAGCATCCTCAATCCCCTAACCTTAATCCTCACATTTTGTGTTCTCAGTGCAATGTCCTACAAGAAAAAAATAAGTTATAAGGGGACAAGAAGGATACAGGAAAAAAGGAGAAATTTGGGGAGCAATGGTGGTAGTAATATTCCATTTGGTCCTCTGGTACCTGCCTACATGTTGCAGCACACAGGTTAGGGAGACCAACTTCCAGCCTGAGTAAGTATTTTTGGACATGTTTTAAAGTACTTGGCTATATTAGGGACCTGTAAAAGTGAGAAGTATATTATAGAACCCCAAGGAGCAGTTATTGCTCAATTTTTAAGTATAAGTCAAGTCGGAAGTCTATAAATCGGGGACTACCTGTACTACCTGAGCTGTGCCAATAATTCTGCCACTGCCTTATTTATAGAATTATTGATTGTGAAAATGTTCGGCAATAATATTAGTCCTTGTGAATCATTTACTTAAAATGCCTGTAGTCCCGAGCACCAGACCTACTTGGAGCTGGCACATAGCTGTTGTTGGGGCTCCTTCCCTGTGGGAGAGGGAAGCAGGCAGATTTGTGAACACATTACAGGTTTAATGCAGCAAACACCAGCAATCACATACATATCAACTGTTATCAGTCTGACAGCACAAAATTGGAAAAAAATTACCTTTTAACAGTTTCTGCAGATAAATGTATATCATTCGTGCCATGTTAGTAAATGAAGACAATGTCTGAAGAAACACAAACTGCTGATAACTTGAACTTCTTATTTCCTTGATAAAGCTGCATCTTTAGCTAACTTTAAAATTTTCATTTGAAACGTCAGATTGGCTTGGCTTTGACTATAACTAATAAGGTACTGTCTACAACATGACAATGATTTATGCTTCTCAGTGCTGAGCTGCTGGAAGACTGCATTGAAAAGAGTGATGTCTGTAATTAATGTATGCTTTTAGTGTTTAGACAAACTGGGTTACCCAACATTTCAGACTGACTGACTTTCCTTCAATCTGCCATGTCTTATTTCACATCACGTCTAAAGCTGTATCCCAGAAATACAGTTAAAAAATAAAGGACTGCCACATATGTGCTGTAGTTACATTTAGATTTTTGTTGAGCGGGTATTAATAATCATACACACGTTTAGTGACCATGTAGTGAGTCGTTTTAATTATTACAATTGTTAATGTTTGGGTGTCTGGATTTAAAGCACACAAGATATTGGGCAACCTGAGCCCAGGGGCACAGCACTTGACTGGGTGGGCTGTGGGGTGGAGAGGGTTCAAAAGTAAATGGAAGTGATGGTAACAAGAAGAGGCGGGCTACAGATAGTTTAAGGATAGTGGTTGCACCCAGCCCCTTACTATTTTGAATCGGTGAACGTGACCCACCCTCCCTCCCTTCATTTTGTTTTCTATGCTGTATTGGAAGGTTTTATTTATTTATTTTATTTCTGTCTACTAACTTGCTGTTGTTATTGGCCTTTTTACTTGTCACAAAA
Source organism: Ptychadena robeensis (assembly GCA_036250615.1). NCBI lineage: Eukaryota > Metazoa > Chordata > Amphibia > Anura > Ptychadenidae > Ptychadena > Ptychadena robeensis. Next base: position 115,256,029 of record CM070036.1, read on the forward strand.
GCTGACGGGTCCCTGGCAGTGCCCATAAAGAAAAATCTATGGATCAAAGCGATTTGGTGATGTGCTGGTGGAGGAGTAGTTGTCTGGATGGACAACTGTGAGCTCTTAAGGGGATCAATGTTGATATGGTTAATATTGGAAAAAAGGAGTCATAGTTTTGCGTGATTACCCGCCAAGCTGGTAAAGGTTTTGAGGTTTTACTGGCAATTGGAGGGTGCTGTCAGGGGCATATTTTATACAATATATTTTTCTTCATAAAAACTGCGGCCAATTTTATATTCTACTTTCATCAAATTTGTTGTCATGTGTCATTATTTACTTAGTGTTAAGGGTTGTTAGGGGATGTTATGGGTTATATGTTTTTTCCTCTCACCACACATATCAGCCCTACCCAGGCCATGCTTTTCAATGTCTGCAAATGATCCAAATATTTGGATTGCAATTAAATACAACTAAAGCTAAGTGAACCCCACTGCAAAGCCAGCAGCTTCCATGTATGTTTGCCTGTAACTGTGATCACCGTTCTGTTCACAGCTGGCAAGAAGGGAGACAAACAGTGCAGAATACCCTGCTCCACTCCCCTTCTGCCTGAAGTGTGCTCTCTAGTGACAACATTTTTGTGGCTGAAATTGGGTACTGCAGGGGATTTATTTCCAACTGATTACATTTCAAATTTATTTCTGTTTTTCCTGCCCTTAAAACAGGGTGCATCTTATGATCCAGTGTGTCTTAAGCTAGCCATACACAGTCGGATTCCATGGCCGATCGATCACCTATCCAATCGATTGTCTCAGCGGGAATCGAGGTCCGATCGATCGGCCGATTAAGTCTGTCCGATCGCTAATACCACCTTGTCCCACGGATTCCTGGACGATTCCGTGTCCGATCGGTCGACGCCCCACCATCAATCGTCGGCCATGACCTCAGCAGGATGGATTATCCATTTCCCGCCCAAGTCATAAAGAGGCCTGTGGCTCTCCCATCACCTTGCTGCACCTTCAAACACACGTGGACAGCATTCCCGAGTGGAGGACACGTTTGGGTGGCAGCACTCCTGCTGTGGTAGAGGAGGAAAGGAATATCAAGGAGGAGGAGAGAAACTATGGGCAAGCCTGGCTGCTGATGAGGAACACATATTCCACCATGCCCCTCCTCAGAACTATCTCAAGACATCACCCCATTACTACAGGAGCTACCTGCGCATGACTAGGACATATTTACCATCTCCTAGAGCGTCTGCGGCCCAGCTGAACAAGAGGACACAGCCATGAGAAAGGCCATCCCCGCGAGGAACGCCTGGTAGCCCCCTGCCTTCCTCCGCAACTGGACGCTCCTATGAGGACTTAAAGTTCTCCTGTGCCATCTCTGCACAGGCCCTGGGGCGAATTGTGCGGATACCTGCCAGGCCATCGTAGATGAGTTGGCCTCAGAGTACATCAAGGGTAATGTAACAATGTGAATGAAGGAATGCTGTCCAGCCACAACCCCCTCCACAAATAAGCCACCTTCCCCCCACTTCCCATCAGCAGCCATTCATCAAATAGAGCTTAGTGTATGAATGCCCCAGTGCATTAACAAGGCCAGGTCCCAATGCTGTAGAACCATTTCCCATAGGTGAACCAATAGTGCCCTGAACAAACACACCTGTATGAAACCTTTCCCCCCCCCCCCAGGTGATCTGTTGTGGCAGCAGGGTGCCCCGGCCATGTTCCCTGGGGGGAGGGGAATGTCCAGCATCCCAATGGTGACAAAAAAACACCAGTTGCCCTGCTCCTTCCACCCATCACACCATACCCAACTGTCCTAATGCCACATCTTGGATGCCACATACCATGCCTTGCTGCAACAGCCTCACCATTACATCCCCACCCCTTGAAGTCCAAACCCATTGATCTGTCATATTGAAATGTTTTGAGTCGTGTATACCACTAATGTATGTTTCCACCTGTCTTTCAGATACCCACCACCCCAGATGAATGGCGAATTGTCCGCCCAGCAGTTTGCCGACATGTGGCAGTTCCCCAACTGTGGCGGAGCCCTGGATGGGAAACACATCCGCATCGCCAACCCCAGGAACTCTGGCTCCTATTATTTCAATATAAGGCTACATAGCATTGTCCTGCAGCTCTGGTCAATGCCAAGCTGGATTTTCTAATGGTTTTGATGTGGGGAAGAATGGCGCATATCGGACGGTGGTGATGGCTGACACAAATTTTGCTGCCAGATGAGGGGCAAGCTTCTCAACCTTCCTCGCCAGACACAAACGTGGGTGGCTGAATTTTTGTGTTTGTGGCTGATTGAGGCCTTTGCCCTGGAAGAAACCTCTTCAAACCATTTGGGGTGCGTTCTCTGACACTCTGCTGACCTACCTTCTCTGACCTGAGCGGCGTGTTTTCAACTACCGCCTCTCCCGGGCCCGTAGGGTGGTGGAGAACGCATCGGGTTTCTCTCCCAGCGTTCAGGGTCTTCTCACCACCATCAATTTGGCCCCCCCACAGAGTGGACAGGTTGTGTTTTGCGAGCTGTGTTTCTACCAACTCCTCCGCCGGCACCAATTCTGTGTCCTATTTCCCCACCCAGCATGTTGATTGGGAGGACATCAACACCGGTGTGGTAACCCTCTGTTCATGGCGCAATGAACAGGGCCCTCACGGGCATGCAGCCACTTCCACCTCAGGGACACCCTGCAGGCCCACGCCAACCGTGAAGCTATGTAGCCGATTTTACTGGGGTGGGCTGTCTCCTGCAGCATGACATGACCACCTGAACTCTCCCTACACCCCATTTGATAGGCCAAAGATTAGGCATTGAGTTAGTCAAACACTGTTATTTTCTGTACAATAAAATATTCTGTTTACTACAGTTTGCTGTCTGTTCATCAACCCAAAAATTACAATTTAACTAATTACCTCATGCCAAGCACTCCCGTCACAGGGTGCTCAGATGTTGTGGTATGTGTAACCCCCTCCTCTGGTCACTGTGTGTCCATAGGTGTATGGGGGCTGCTGCCACAGGCTGGGTAGATGATGGGGCAGTGTGGGTCTGCACAGGCACCAATATGTGTTCGAGCCGACCAGGGTTTGCAGTGTCCAGTTGGCCCCTGCATGCCCTGCACACATCTCAATCAAGAGCTGTGCTACGTGCCTGGTCCTCTGATGCCCTGCGCAGCTTGGCAGCAAGGAACAGACCATAGCTTTCACATCGTCCGCCCTTGCTGACAAGATCGGCTGCAGGGTCTGGTTTAGTCTGTTCCTCGACCCACTCAGGTCTCCTCCTGCGGCCACGTGAGAAGTGGCGGGGAGGGGACACGGCTGGCGGTCGGCTCCTCCGATACGAGGCCAGGCCCTCCTATACGAGGAACCAGGTCGGTCCTGGAGGGTGAGAAAATGTTAGTACAAGCATACACATGGCGAACACTGAGCAACAGACAAATCAACAGTATCAACGACATCACTGCCAGAGAGCTCCGGATGGAAACTTCCTCTGGGCAGGGTCCAGTTCCCTGGCCCTTCAGCCCCCCCCCCCCCCCCACCCTCGACCCTGCCTCATCGAGAGGCGATGCCCTTGGCCCCCCCCCCGCCCCCGTCCTGGTCCGCACAAACGACATGAGGCCGTATCCAGACCAGGCCCCCCCACCCCGCCCCTACCTGCCCGCCCCCACCACCCCCCCCACCCGCCTGCTCTCCCACCACCTTCTCTGACCTTTGTACGACTCAGGTTGCCGATCTTACTCTTGATGTCATCATGGTGGCGGTGGGCTTACGGCCTTGCGAACGTAGCATTTGTTATACCCTGCTGCTTGGCTGCTTGTTGGCAATACGGGTCTCACCTGCCCACAGCATGGCAGTTGCCGTACAGTCATGAACTCCGTCGCTGCAGTGGTCATGTCCGAGAGGCCTTCCTCTCCCGCTGGGGCCTGGCCTGCTGTAAAGAGGATCACAATGTCAGCACATGGGGGAAACAATTGCTCATATGTGCAAGGAGTCAAATCAGCAAGCGCCCCCAATGGCCTCATGAGAAATCCCTGCCTCTCCCCCCACTGCCCCCGCCTACAGGGATTCCTGAGTCCAGGGCCATGGCTGGGCCCCCAATGGTGGAAATGCCAACACATACTTGACATTACAGTGGCCATGTACTGACATAGAGCACCCCTGACCTCATCAAATCATGAACAATCATCCAAGTTCTACTATGGGACCTCTCCGAGATATCCTGCGTTCACAGCTTCTCCCGGCTATTTGATTGATGTCAATGGTTGCGGGGCGGCCCTCTGTTGATGGCCAGGGTTGCACCTGGCCCCCCTCCCCTACCACAACTCAGTTGACCCCACTGGTTCTCCACCAATACACATCGTCTCTGCACATCGACATATTCAAGGGAAAGTCACCATTACACAGGATGCTGCCATTGACAGTGAACTACATATTGGCCAGGCAACGCACCACCATCATATCACACATCCAAGCTGGTGATGCACCAGAAAACATGATCTCACCCCAACAGCTAGGCAAAGGTCACCACCTATGCGTCAAAGTTGAGCCTTCACAGAGCACAACAACAGCGTTCACAACGAGGGGGGACAGCTGGGAGCAGAAACGGCAGATAACACAGATCACACATCAACGCAGTTGAGTGCTCAATGCGTCGAGTAAAGGCATGTCCTCTACCTCACGTGTGGATGGGGGTGTTTGGCCAACGATAGGTACAGGGAATCGGCGATGCCTGTGGGAATCGCGTGGGCAGAATCGCGCCGCAACACGCGAATCTGCAAACAAACAGGGCCATGAATCGGGCGAAAACATTGCACATGGGGGGCCATAGCACATCGGCGGATCGCATACACCTGGCTGAGCTACTCACATGTCGGGATGTGGATAGGGAATCGGTATGCCTGGGGAATGGCGTGGGCCGAACGCCAGCAAACATGCGGAATCTGCAAACAACAGGACATGACTTGGGCGAAACACTTAGCACATGGGGCAATAGCCATCGGGCGGAACTCGCATACACAGGCTGAGCTACTCACACCCGGTCGGTGGGATGTGAAAGGGAATCGGCGATTCCTCAGGGAGCGGCGTGGGCCGAATCGGCGCAGCAACACGCGGAATCCCACAAACAGGGACATGAATCGGGCGAAACCTGACACTGGGGGGCCAATGCACACGGCGGACTCGGCATAAACATGCTGAGCTACTCAAATGGTCGGTGGATGTGGATAGGAATCGGCGAGCCCGTGGGATCGGGGTGGCCGGATCGGCAGCACACACGCGGAATCTGCAAACAACAGGGACTAATCGGGTGAAACCACTACACATGGGGGCAATGCACACGGGCGGAATCCGGCTACACCGGCTGGCTACTCATATGGTCGGTGGATGTGGATAGGGAATCGGCGATGCCTTGGGAATCGGCGGGCCGGAATCGGCGCAGCAACGCCGAATCCTGCAAACAACAGGGACCATAATCGGGCAAAAACAACTTAGCACGGGGGCACAGCACATCGGCGGGAATCCGGCTACACATGGCGAATCACTCACATGGTCGGGATGTGATCGGGAACGGCGATGCCCTTGGAATCGCGTGGCCGGAATCGGCGCAGCAACACCGATCTGCAAACAAACAGGACATGTCGGCGAAAACACTTAGCACAGGGGGCAATAGCCATCGGGGAATCGGCAACACTGGCTGAGCTACTCATATTTCGGTGGATGTGATAGGAAGCCGATGCCGTGGGAATCGGCGTGGGCCGAATTGGCGCAGCAACACGCCGCGAATCCCCCCCCCCCTGCAACAAACAGGGACAGAATCGGGCGAAAACACTTAGCACATGGGGTGCAATAGCACATCGGGCGAAGTCGGCAAAACATGCTGAGCTCCACAGGCGTGGATTTGCGTGGGACGGCGAGCCACAGAGCAATCGTCGGGATCCACAGGGAATCGTCCACGTCCGTGGGACGATGATGCGTGTGCCGTCATTGGGGGTCCTTTTATAGGACACGGAAACACGCCCCCGGAGTTCCCCGAAATTAGCAACCACGGGGGGCGCCCGGGGCCAGTCATCGCGCCATCTGGACTACCAAGCGCAGGGGAAGAAGCCATGACCATGCAGCGAGACGAATGGAGATGCAGACGCATTCCCGAATCGATCGGCGGAGAAGGTGCGTGGTGATCGTGAGGGCACAGGGTGGTCATGATGCCAGTGAGACGGTCAGTGACTGAGGTCATGATGTTTCCAGGGGTGAGGAGAGGGAGAGGCCCAATCCGCCCCGAGGGTCCGGGGCCCCACCCCAGCGAAAACAGCCCGTCCATCAGTGCAGGTAGTTGCTGATGGTGCTCAGCTCGGTTGCGCTCATCTTTGAGCCAGGAGTGTGGGTGATCGCCGGGGCAACGGGCTGACGCACGGTGGGACGCTCTGTGACATGAGGTCCATGTGTTTTCCAGGGCACAGAAGGAGAAGACCCCGCACGCCACCAAGGGTCCAGACAAGGACGCCCCAGACGCAAGCAGCCTGGCCTTCCACGTAGCACTGGGGTCTGTGCAGGCCTACTATGGTGTTTGGTTATGAGGGTCAGGCTGGTGTTGCAGTTACTGATTAGTAGGACAGGGATGTGTTATCAAAACAGTGACATCTGTGTCCTTTTTGAGAATGCTCCATGACCTGCCTAGAGTGTATTGTGGAGGCTATGGACCACGAAGTAGGCATACCCAATGGTGCCATGTTTTTCTGTTGTCACGCTATTGTACGTCAGAGTGTCAATGTCCCGCCACTCTCGTCCTGCCCAGGTGCCCAGGGGCTGCCAATGAGGACGCGTCGGTGCAAGGGCCAGGCCAGCCAGCTGGAGGGGATGTACAGGGCACGGTGAGGTAGCCGTGACGGTATTGCCCCTGAACAGAGATCCCTACTTGCATTTGCTTCACAGGATCCGAGGGGCCAGTCAGGCCCTGGTGGTGCGGCAAGGTGGGCCACCATCTGGACCTCCTTCGGGGAGGGCTCTGATGACACCCCGGACCCCCCGCGGAGAGAGAGCACCACCGCCCACCACCACAGGGAACTGAGGGGGCCCAGACCCCGCAGGACCGAGAGGAGCGGCCTGCCACCGCCACCTGGGACCGGACCGGTGGAGCCAGCTGGGCCCCCACCCGCCCACCGCCAACGAAAGTGACCCCTGCTGCCCTCAGCGACCTGGGGGGCGATGCCATGGCGCAGGTCGCATCCTGGTGCAGGCCTCGCCGCTGGGGACTGATGGGAGGCTGACGACTGATGGATTGGCCGGAGAAGCGGGACCTCATTGCCAGGGTCCAGCGGAGATGCAGGCGCGGTGTGGGGAGGTCGACCCCGTGACCGGCTGATCAAAAATGGTACGACCTCAAAACCGCCAAACAACATCCTCGCCAATGCCAGGGCCTTCATCAGGCGTGTGTGGTTGTGACATGGTGCCACCCGATCCTGTGAACAGTCCTAGGAAGGGTTTAATTTGTTTGTCCTTTTCAACAGCACCCCCCACCCATCAGACTCTCCAGTCATGGCCGGAGCAGCCCCAGGAGCACTCCCCAGGAGCAGCCCAGTAACTCACCTGCCCCAACCACCCCCCTCCAAACGTGGCCGGCCCACAGATGGGGCTGAGCTAGTGGAACTTTTGTGGACTACCAGTGCCCACAGTTGTAGGGGGTCCTAGGTGGACACAGGGGCTCATTGACCGAATACGGAGTCTCCTCCTGTGTTCCAGGCCTATTTTCCCCCTTATGTGATTAGTTGCCCACAGAGGAAACCATTGCCACCTCCCCTAGGCCACTGTGCCCGCTACATGCCTTTATGTTTGTGATCAACAGGGTGTTTCTCTCAGTCCCACGCGCGGACTACGTTCTTGCCACTGTTCTGTGGTGGTGGCCTTCCCTGTGAGACTGTGGACGTGGGCCAGGCGAACCCCTCCGTGCCCCCCTGGGAGCTTTGCTCCCACTGATGGCAAGTCGATGACCATAGCAAGGGGCCTGGGCGTTAACAGGCCACATGTTTGGGATGTGTTTGGCAGTGGGCCCTGATTTCTTTGTATTCTTTTTCAGACCCACAGCCTGTGGCCACGGGGCGCATGCGGTCCAGGCTCCTGAGGTGCGAGCAGCGGTTGCAGCAGATGGAGGCCCAGCTGCAGGCGGTCATGGGCAAGCTGCGGGACACCCTCTCCGGCCTGCGTCAGGCGCTGGAGGGTGGGAACTGATTGATCCCTGCTACCCCTTTCCGCCCCCCCCCCCATCTCCCCATCTGGTCATGTTGACCATTGTGTTCCTGTTTGGACCCTATGGGTCCTGGTTGCTGGTATGGGGTGGCCAGCTGTTTCCCTACCCCTGCCCTGGTCATGTTGACCTGTTTATACAGTATTTTAATGTTTTAATTTTTTTATATTTGTATGGAGCGAGGGCCAACCATGGCTTTTTTATAAATTTTTCTACTGGAGTAAAATCCCTTGCCCTGCATTCTCTTGTGTGTTGTCTTTACTGCTGCGCAGGGGTGGGAATGGTGGAGGGTGGGTATTTTATCCACAGTGGTAGAACGTGCAAGGGCTGGCAGGACATGATGTGGGATGTGGTCCTCTGAGCAGATCTCCTGGTGATCGATCTGAGGTCCACCACCAACGTGCCCGATCGGCCCTGAATCAATCTGATGGAACTAACATGTTGGTTCTCTGTCGGATCCGATTCTGGGCCCTTCTCGGAATCCGACACGTGTATGGGGGCCTTTATAGTCCCAAAAAAAAATTAACATTCAGCCTTTTGTCAGATGCTTACTGTTGTCTTTGGGGGCATCATCATTGGGGGCATTTCCCATTATTTCCTGTTTAAGAATAAACACCAAAGCTCTCCAAAATGAAGGAGAAGACCATTTTTGGTAATATGATCAAACCAGCAGTTTCTTTATTGAGTTTTTCTCACCCAACTACAAAAGCTACCCCCCCCCCCTCCTAATCCCTTACAGATTTAAAGGTGGAACAAATTCAAAACCCTTAGGGCTTTCAAAGTATTTGGCAGTTCGGGCACCCAACACCTTCTGTACTGTACTAGGTTTATTGTTGTGGTATATACATACAGCTCCAACTCCCAAGGGCAGAGAAGGGGTCCAATCGTAGGAATAAACGTTATGGTCGCTGCTACCAACTTGCTAGAATGAGTCGGCTGGTTGCAGTGGGTCTCTCTACTGGGTATGGAGCTAAAGCTAGCCATACACTCTGCGATAAAAATTACGTCATCTATTAAAACCGACCAATGTATCCCGACATCAGAGTCGTTTTAGATTTTCGGTAAAATACTACCACATGGAAAATCCAATTTTGGATCTATTTTTTTTTTATCAAAAATGTCATCAAAATTAGTCACCGTTTATATCGGACAATGGGATTTTTAAAGGGGAAGTGATGTAGGGGTGTATTGTAACAAGCTTATTTGATACAGAAATTTTTTTTGCCCATGCTGGGTGTTTGCACTAATATGAAAAATAAATTGTATTATGTTTTTTGTACGAAACATTGCCTTAAGTTCATAATGTAATAGAAGCTGGGCCTAGACGGACCAATTAGTGTTCAAACCCACCTCCCCAATCGGATGCCAAGCACGTTACGGCATACAATTGGAAAGGATTTTTAACAAATTTGCCTGTGACAACTTTTGTTGTTGGACTAAAATCATCTGTTGTGTGGCTTCTCAAAGTGATGCAACATGATGGATAATTTTAGTTCAACTCCATCACTTTGAATGGGGACGTATGTCCCTACTCAAAGTAATGGGCGGCTTAAAGGGTGCCGTGAGATTGTTGACACTTGTGTCCCCACCTGATTACTTCATCACCACCACCAGGTAGGGTAGTATATTGAGCATACATTGTTATGTCTATGCCCAGCTTTATTTTGTACGATTAATATATATATTATATATATATATATATATATATATATATATATATATATATATATATATCGTAACCAAGTTAAATAACTTGTATATGATACTGTTATCATTAAAAGCACTGATTGTTCAGCGACAGTTGTTTCCATGTTGAATTTATGACAACACTAAAATTCAGACATTGCCTACAAAACATCTACACACACGTGACAAAAAAGTTACAACACATGTGCATAATAATACCTTGGAATAAAAACGGATAAGGAACAGCCCTGTTGCAAAAGTACTTTTTGGAGGGGGTGCGACATGAGCTAGTTTGCTTTCACCCATTATGTCCATCAGCTGTATACGTGTGCCATATGATGTTCACATATATCCATGTGTGTTTTCCAGGGGTTGTTACATATACCTCATACTCATAAAGGACATGTTGACATTTTTAAATATATATATTCATTTTTATATATATATTACATATATTTATATATGTGCTGTATATAGTGGCTCGGCATTAAAATCACAGGTATAATTTCTGGATATTTCAGCGGGTCACTGGTGACAACTCCCTCCTTCACCCACAAATACAACACGTACTGCACTAGTGTATAACATATAGGTGTCAATGTAAATAATACATTTAAAAATATAATAAATTTTTATTCTGTATACTTAGCTATTAGCTAGATACAGATTTCAATATATATATTGATATGTTTACAGACAACACATATATGTGTAGTATATGTAGTATATGTAGATACATGCTCTCTACTACCATAGTACATATAGTCATAAATTCAAATACAATTGTAATACATCTTTACAACAAAACATATAGCTATACAACCAAGTGCTATACTGAATGTATATGATCGTAAAAATATTACGATCTATTATCATAAAATAAAATATACAATACAACTTTAAAAACCCTCTGGTCGGTTCAAGTAAACTACATTTATTAATATACAGTGGAGGAAATAATTATTTGACCCCTCACTGATTTTGTTAGTTTGTCCAATGA